>WUAM01000070.1:91289-132167 GCA_024336885.1 Actenoides hombroni | reverse complement strand
ACCCACCAAGTCACTCCAGAACCCCCCCAAGAACCCCTAGATCTGCATCTTCCCCACATCCCTCTTGACCTTGCTGAGGGTTTTGAGGTCCCAGGACCTCTTGAGACCTTCTAAGATCCCCCAGAACCCCCCCAAGACCCCCCCACCCACCTGCCCGCTCCATCTCCCACGAGTGCCCTCCACCATTGCCCACCCTTCCCCTGCCTCTGCTGGGGGGTCCTTTGGGGTCCCCCCAGCACCCCTAGCCCCATGTGCTCATGGAAACAAGGAGTGCACCTGCAAATCCTGGACCAAAGCTCTCCTTCCTCTCTCTTGCTGTGGGGTTTGCAGCAAGATGCATCAATGGGCCCAGGAATGGGGAGACACAACAGCTCCCCATCATCCCAGCATCACCAGCCAGAAAGCTCCTTCCCACCACAGGGCCAGGGCCAGCCCAGCCTGAAGCTTCAGTGACAGTGGGTAAGGCATCAGATCACTGCAAATTACCTGCACCATGTTAAAGGTGCAGTAATACCGGTCAGGCTTAGCTCTTCACGGCCTCGCCATGCGGCAGCCAGGACTCTCAGAGTGAGTTTCAATCCTAGACTGTAAACATTTCAATTTATAATCTCTGAAGGTAGGTGTCCGTGTGTGAGCGAGGTGTCTGGGTGCCTCTTCCGGGTGATGGGGATCCAAGCAGTAATGTCCAGGAAGTCTAGAGAGCTCCTCACTTTTCTCTATGGCAGACATCCCATGCTTGGGCAGGAGAATAATGATCTGCAGTCCTGCATTCTCCCTTCTGATCATGGAGGTGGGAGAAGATGCACATGATCCACCAATGGAACAGGTATTAGGGACCAAAACCCACTGCTACTTGCCCCAAGATTAGCATGCTGACAATCAGGCGTAAAACAGCATCTTACTAATAAAATACATTGATAACGAGGCATCATCCTGGTAGCCCTCTTCACTTCTTAATAGCCATTATGCTATTCCATGTTTAATGTATTATTGTATGCATTAACTCTCAACAGGATCGTTAGATCACATTTCTGATGTTGTGCATAGATAAGTAGCAACAGCATTGTCAGAAGAAAAGAAGATACAGCATGCACTAAAAATAAAAAATGTGGAAATGAAGGGACAGATTTTCAAATTCAGCCTCTTTTTTCTGTATTTTTTTTTTTTTTTTTTAGTGACTGGATAAAACCTTTGAATTTTGAAAATAAATGAGAAATGTGTATCCACATCAGGTACTCTGGTATTTTTAATTAGCGAATCTGTAAGGTAAAGGCCATTCATGCATGCAATAATATACTTTCAGCATCTCGATTTAGCAGCCACTTTGAGGCACTTAGAGAAATTTCCTCCCAATGCTTTACATCTATGCTAGAAGAAGGAAAAAACCTCTCCTGAAAAATCTATGTTGCACAGGATCCTCTTTTTAAAATTGCACTATTATGAATGGAACAACATAAAATCTTGGAATAAATAGATGCAGTTTAGCCACAAGAATTTAACAAGTGGAGGAAGAACTCATTGAATCTTTTTCTAGACAAGGAAGAAAACCAGATACAGATCCCTCATCATGTAAACAATAAATTTACAAAGACTCTTCATACAGAGTAATAAATATCAAGACTTTCCACATATCCATTATGTATCCTATAAAAATGAAAGCTGATGTTTTTTTTTCTAGCCACTACAGTAGTGAGAGAGAAAACCAATTTAAATTGTATTCACTTGGCATCAATGTATTTTAACAGACAATACCATAAACCCTCCTACCTTCACAGACAATATATCTCCCGGCTTTTACAGCAAATCTGGAAAATGTCACACTAATATTTAAGCTTTTCCTGCTCTCTCTTTCCTCTTCCCTGTATTTTGCTTGGCCCCTCTTCACCATTTGTGAATGTGAGGGCTGATTTCATTGCCTCCAGCCAGATAATGTCTGTGATATCTGCCCAGCTGCCACGTGGACCTCATTTCTCAAGGGTTTCCCTTTAACACACGCACTCAGAAAGATGTTTGTGACCTGGCTGGGTTTGGTACTCTCCATATCTGCAGAGAAATAAGCTAATCCCTCCATCACTTAAATCAGCTCTGATTGCTTGCTAACAGAACAGAACAAGCAATGCCCACAAGCAGTCCCACATTTCCTTGGTCTTTTTTAATCAACTCTGCAAATTCTTCCCTTAATAAAAACACAGCCTGTAGAAGTTTGAAGGGCAATGCGCTTTCCTCCATTTCACTCACTAGAAAGCTATGCACTACAGTTGCAAAGGACAGTATGAAATAAACCAGCCTTCATGTCACAGAGGAACCAAACCTTCCCCCCCCCCCCCATTTTTCATTCATGTCTGCACAAGTTTTGGTAGCTTAGACTGTATAGGGTACACATGTTAATGCAAAGGATATAGCTCTCTCTTCGACCCATCCTCATAGCTTAGGGCTTTGAAGGAAGTCTTTTTTGGTCAGGAATCTATTCTACTGCCATTTAATAACACTAATCAATGCCTATTGAGAAAAAAAAATACATTCTTCTCACTGGCAGAAACCAAGAAAAAATGAGACAAGGAGGGGTAGTTGTCAGACGTGGTCTTATTAACCAAAGTGGTGGGCCTTCCTTGACTAATTCCCAGGTAGCCAAATTGCACAAACTCTCTTATCCTCTCATCAATTAGCCAAGACGGAGGAGCATCACCACCTTGCAACCTGACTATTATAATCTTCAGTAATGGCTACTTCTGCTGCCTCTTCCCTTGGCCACTGGTGAGCCCTCTGCTCCCTCAGCAGCCGCCGCTCCTCTCGCCTCTTTAAGCGGTTCTTCTGATGCTCCTCTTGCTTGGAGTACTGGAAGCGCTGCAGGAACAGGTCCTTCGCATATTCATATAGTTGCACGTCCAAGAAATTCAGCTCCTCTATCCGTTGTCGCACATCCTCACCGATGTCCACATTGGAGGCCCGCGTAACATTGAATTGGGTGAACGGGGAAATGAATTTCAGGTTGAATGTCCTTTCAAAGAGATACTGTGTTTTCCTCTGAAATTCTGTGAGCCCGAAGAAGGCCATATTTTTCAGATTGTTCTTGGCGCTTTGGAGGAGAATCAGGTTTCTTTCGGTCTCATTCATGAAAGTCAAGTTGTAGCATCCCACCAGGCTGAGATCTGCCAGCATGCGCACCTGGCGGTTGTTGGCCAAGTTGTAGCTACAGTCCATGAATTCCTGTAAACTCACTCCTGACCAATCATCTCCTTCGTAACAAGTAGGAAGCTCATCTGGTGTTGGGCTTCTTCCATCGCACATATGAAGGGAAGTTTTCCATGTTGCACCTCTCTGGACATGCTTCCATTCACTTAAGTACCGTGACACCGGATCCCTCAGCATCGTGATGTAATAGAAGTTCCTGAAACATATCATTAAACACAGTTTTAAGATTCAGTGCATTTTACTTTTTTAATCTCCAGTAAAATGATTACCAGCCACTGCCACCATCCCCTTCACTTTTTCTGGTGTAATGTAGGCACTGAAGTGGCTACTTCTGAGACAGTAAAAGGCTTAAAGCTTCATAAATACCATGAATAAAATACAAGGTAAATTGGGAGAAAGGGAGGCAGATGAAAGGAAATAAGCAACTATCAGAGAAATTGAATTACTTTGACATATCAACTGTTTAGTGGTAGTTACTTTATGTAGAAGCCAATTAACTGGAGTGTACTCCCCTCTACTCAGTAAGATCAGAAACAGCGGGAAAAGAGATATATATTGTCTCGCCACTTCTTTTCTGGACTGAGACATGCATGTCTCACAAGATGCACAAGATGATAACCCACACAATGCTTGGTCAGAATCTGAGAGAAGCATGAGCAATTTCATGTGGATGCTGCACATGCTAAAAATAACACCATGTGGAAGACTGGCATGAGCCACCTACTTAAGAAGAATCCTATTATTAAATGGGTTGGAATGAAGATAATGACAAACCCAAAATCCATTCATGTGACTTAATTTTTGACAAGTGCTTGATTGAAATTAGCTACAATTACATAGCACAAAAACATTTGTTGATATAAAGATTCTAATTATTCAACCTTACCTCTGAAGAATACAAAGGAGACACCAAGAAATATTAATTTGAAATAGAGCAAATAACTGCAGAACTCATATTGTCAGTTCATCTTTTGGCTATTGAATTCAGTTTGTACATCTATTTACGGCAATCTGAGAGGGACTGCAATTGAGAATGCTTCAAGCAGACTTTCACAGATTGAAATTTTTTACTGAGAAATGTTTTATTCAGTAACAACTCACCTGAATTACAGGGTGATATCATAAAGACAAAGCAAAACCAAAATACTTATGATTTCTGTCAGCTAGAATAACCAGCAGAAGATTCATGACTAAAATTAATACATGGTCTGGGCAAAAATAGGCTCGTGAGTTTGCATGACTCATCCAACTGCAAACGATACATTAATAAATCATGAGTCCTAAGATTTCTTAAGAAAAATCTATCTCAGTACTCTTTCTTGAGCCTAAAGAAGGATGAAGCGAGTAAGCAGGAGGCATGCTTGCTGAAGACAACTTACTCTGTGAACAAATCAATGTTTTCTGAGGGCAATCTCATACAAGAACTAACTCCAGTTAAACGAAAGATCTTGAAATTGGTAACAGTCTCCAAGACAATTACCTTTCTTTTTCAAGTATCACCCATTTTCTGCAACTAAAAATTCCCCGTAACTTCTCTATAAACCTCAGGTTTGTAAAAAAAATAGATATTTCCCTACATTGTCCTAAAAATCCAGATACATTCCCCAGTGCAGACAAAGCAAAGGGAAACAAGGCTCAATTCTTTGTCCTTATTTATTCCAAGTTCTATACTTACAGGATCTGTAATCTACTTCCTGTAATAAGGTTATAAGGCCAAACTATGGACTATGTTCTGCTGAACGGTCATTTCTTGAACTACTATCTAATGGAAACCGCTGTTTTAAGAATTATTTCGCAGCAGAAGGGTGGAAGGATGCAAACTAGTGAGTGCCATGGATGTATTTTCATTATCACTTGCATTGAAAAACCATGATTTGCGTTAGCATCAGATAATGCTCTGAAGAGTGGCATCTCCAAAATCATTTGGAGCTTGGATTTTCTGGCTGCTTCTCACACATGATCAAGCAGCACTTCAGCTGTTTTGATCCACTTCAGTTCTTTACACAGCCCACATCAACAGTGAACCCAAGGATCATGCAACCATCCATAGACAGGTATTTCTAAAATCCCTCTTCACTACTCCTGCAGAGCAGGAACCACCAGCAATCCCCCTGTGTGCTCTGCAGTGTAGCTCCACTGCAAAAAGCACTATCTTTAAGCACCTCAAGCACAGCCTTCTCATCTCATCTTGGCTCTACCTTGCATGTATGATAGAGCACATTAAGAATTTCTTTTCAGCTAACAGAACAAAAAGTGGACAGATTTCACTAATATTGTGTAGATAAAGCAGCACAACACTCAAACACCGTATCAGCTCTAAGACACCAGCAGGCCCTGATGGAGTTGTCACAGAAAGTGGTTGAAGCTCCAAGGGAGCAGCAATGAACAAAAATAATGGACAAAGAAACAGAGGCAGCTGCCAACATCTACATTGACTGAGACATGGCATTGTCCTAGTTCTTGTATTGTTGCCCTGCTCCTCTTCGGATAATTTTGGATGTTAATTTGTGGTAACAGATGGGTTTAAAAGGTGCTCTTGATAATTATTTATGCCTCTAATAATAGTTCTTTCTTTCCACACCCATCTCCAGCAGTCCCAGTCAGGCATGACTCAGAGCAACAACAATTAACAAAAATACCTCCTTTGCATCAATCATTTCCATTTCATTCCTGGATATGTAAATGTGTTTGATGTGCAATAAACGGGAGTACGAAGCAAATGCAGGGAAATGAGAACAGCGCATCTTTGTATAACATCTGAGCTTCCCTTATGCAGACTGGGTGAGAAACTTTTGCCAGTCTGTTGCTGCTTCTCCAAGTGACTACCTGACTTCAGCATCTGTTTTCACTATCCTGATTAATTTGCTTCTGGCTTGTGCATCTTTCAGAGAGTTGCTTTCTTATCAACTTGATGGCTTCTTCAAACAAGAAGGCAAACTTTAACAGCAGCGTGAGACATATTTAGTTTCTGAGGCACTAATAACTAAGAGTGAAGCCACCTCCCCCCACCTCCCCCGCATTCACAACCTTCTGTTCATGACTCTCCATCACCCTTTTAACCCAAACAATATGAGGTTGGAAGACCTTAAGATTTCTTCCACCTGATTCTGCGCACTGTACAGAAGATGCTGTTACAACACTACACAGAGGACTGGGGGATGATGCACACCAGTCGTGGCACCAGTTTTTCTCTCAGGGAAAAGGATGTCATGTCTAGAATAAAGATACAAATAAAAATACATAGGTCATGCACAATTGTTTCAGTTGGGAAATGATAGAAATTATCTTAGGAAATTGTTTTTAAATGCTTACATTTATGGACTAAATATAGCAGCATTTCAGAGCTCTCAGTTCCTAATACACAGTGTTCAAGTACACTAGGAATGGTCGAGGAGTCAGCTCATAATAAAGACAAGAAGTAGTTCATAAAAATGTGAAACTGGGGATGGCCTTTGGTCTCTCATTTCTTAATTGTTCAGCAAAAGAGCATCAAGTCAGCTGTCTACTGAACATGCCTGCGCCACCCTGAATATAGACAAGGATTTGTTCTACTCAGTGTAAATGACCCCCCTGCATTGCCCGTGCTTATGCTTACACAGCTATGGTGAACTCCACAGCTACCCACTGTGGGAAATACTCAGCAAAGAATTAAGTAATAACTTCTGTTACCCTGTTTGACAAAGCAAACTCATCACAGACTTATTGGCTTCATTTCAATGGACTCCCATCACCGATTACTCAAACTGCCATCACAGACAGCCTCCGTGCTTAAAGGCTGGCCAAGCAGAATATGCTGGCACATCAGTGAGAAGATGTTTTACACAAAGCATTCCAAACTAATTAAAAATTAAACAAATTATAGCATTCTATATCTCTATGTCTATATCTATACCTGTATCTGTATCTGTCTATCTATATCATTGTGTGTGTGCACAAATTTACATTGGAATCGGGCCACAAGCTGCAATTGACAATGAAAGAAAATTCATAGTAAAAGCGTAGCATGTATTCGCTGATGTATCTTGTGACTGTCTATATAAACATATAGACACGTACGAACAGTTTAGATTACATTTCAAACAACATCAGCCCACTAGTCACGATGTTAGCTCATCCTGAAAGGAAACTTCATCCAACTTCCCCAGATTAAACACTCTCCTTTTGAGCATAATGTACTGAAATTAACAGGTTATCAAAGTCACCACTACGGCACAGTTGATTTTTTGGACTGTGATGGTCAGAGCAAGGGTCTGGTGATCCATACAAGGGCTCAAACAAGCACCAGCATGAAGCATGGGCTGCACACTACCATTTACACTGGAATTAAAAAGCACTTGGGAATTCAGAGGACTCTAGTCCCACTCACGTGAAATACAGTCTTTTCATTAGCATTAGGCAAAGAAAACCTTTAATTAACAGACAGCTAAAGGAAGCTTCTGGTTAGAACCTAAGAACATGTATTTCTTTCACATTAGAGGGTATTTTAATATAAATACTCTAATCTTACATTAATCCTTCAATAGTATTGCTCTGGTTTAGAAATTAATTTCAGAGGAGCAGACTCTGCTATTAGCGGAGGTGATCTCAAACCAGGGTATTTTGCCTCTTCTATCACCACAGAACAGATGTACAGCTGAGGGAGATTTACTCAAAACGCGAAGGATCACTGCACATCAAGAACAAAAACCATAGGGCCTCCTGGGGAAGAAGGATGAGTGGCATCTTCTCTGTCGCTCCAGCTTCTGTGTGGAGCAGCCAGCACAAGGAGAGCTCATGCAGCACTCACGGAGGCTCAGAGGAGAAAATACAAGCTACTCTCTCTTCTTTCGAAGTGTGAGGCAGGACCTTACGTGCAGAGAGTGACGAGCTTCATAAAAGGAGAACGGCACACTCATAGCAGCTGATGCAGAGACAGAGGAATATTTGAGGTGGAGAAAAAGAGTCACCAGAGACTATTTTGGAAGACACTAACAGACAGAAGAAAGAAGAACCAAAACGACCGAAATGTCCAGGTGCATCATAAAAAAAATCCACATTCTGGTTCTACCCAGAAGCAAGGAAAATAAAAGCCCTGGTCACTTTTATGGCTCAAGTTGAGACAAGAAGCTAGCAGCTTTAACCCTGGAAGTGAGTGTGCTCCTGAGGAAAGGTCTGAAATACCCAGCAAAAGCCAGCCTGGCAGCAAACTTCTGCTAATGACACAGGTTGTGTCAAGATGAAAGCTTGAGAAGGGTCTACATTATGTGAACAAAAGGCCTTATGCTTCTCAGTTTTATCCTGAAGCTCAAATTCTCAGAGGCAGTAGCAGAGTTAACTACTGATCAGCAACATCTCTTCAGGCAAAGTATTGTCAGTATGGTTAATGGTGAAGCGAGTAAACAAATGAAACAAAGATGAGAATAATGTAATGTATGAATAAGGATAATACAATAATTAGGGAATAAGAGCACGCAACAAGGATGGTGGGTGGAGGCAGAAAGCAAAGAAACATTGTTGGGCTGATCTGTGGTGGTTGAAACTATCCTAGCATAATGCAGATGTATCAGCTCTGGCTGACAGCATTATTGTGCAGTGTCACTGCATCTATGCTGTGCTTCATTCACAGAGAACCTGCCCAAGGTAACTAGAACTGACTGTATACTTCTGATTCAGAACAACAGTATGCTAACAAAAAAGCTCTAAAGCACTGTACAAACTATATGCATCTCCATCTGGCTGCAAGAAGCATCATCTAGCTTATCCATCAATCCAGACAGATCAACTCTATCTAGTCTGCAAACTCATGCAAAGATGATGTAGCAACAGCACATAGGTTTTTTAAGCTTAGCATCTGTCACAGGATGCTAGACCACTGTGATGGGAATGGTTTTCTAAGGCATCCTTTACATAAGTTTGTGACCTTAATACAGCTAATAAGCTATCCTCTCAGGTTTTCATTACTTTCTTTCACTGAAAGAACAGCAGTCATCATTAAGAAGTCAGCATTTATCCACATATACCACCCATTCAGCATGTAGGACAAACACTTAATTGGCTGTTTTCTCAGAACATCTGGGCACCTACCACCTCTGCTGTTTGTAACCAGGAAGATGAGCACTGTGCTTAGTTAAAACAGTGGTTGTAATGTCCTACGGGCACTTACCACACATTAAAGGAGAAGATGCCATTGACTTCAATGGAGTTACTCCCTGTCACCAGCTTCAGTTGCCTTTACATTAATTGGTTGCTTTAGCATTCAGTATAAAAGTCATGATGTTTCCGTTTAGAAATGGCAAGCCCCTTTTATAATTTATATATCCTCTGAAATATCAAATTAAATTCTGTATCTGTGCTACCAGAAAAACCTCAGGAAAGCTTTACAGAATTTTTTTTATTTTTTTTTTTCATGGCTGTGGATCAGAAGATAAGTGTCCCACACCTGATTAAAGAATGACAGATGAGAAAAAGTGTCTTTAGAGATCACCCAACTCTCTGACATCAAGCAGCAATTTAGGGTAATCCAGAAGGGCAAAAGAAAGAGAGTGATCTGTGGCAATACAAATGCTGCACATGTAACAGGAATTTTTTCCAGCTAGAGTCCATTTTTCCTTGAATCCAATAATGGTGTAGAGCTACACAAAGATATGAGAAGAGTAAGATACTAGGTAAGCTATTTGAACATAGCACTGGTTTAGATTTATATTATATAGATAAAAGTTGACTTTCAAAATCAAGTGCTACATCTGTACTGCAAACAATGGGGAAAAATACATTTGTGGAGACTTCAATTACTTTTTTTTTTTCTTAAATACTTTAGGAATATAGACAACTAGACTGGGACTGTGCAAACTGACAACTTTCTTATAAATAACTCTGTAGGCTTTTGGAGTTAGGACCTGTGATTTTGTAATTTAAGTAATGAATAACCATTAAAATAATAAAATCTCATTTTCTATATATCACATTGTCACATGCACTTCAAAATCATTAGTGAAAATAGATGTCAGGACCTACTTCTGTGAAAGGGAACTGGGAGTGCTGAGACTTCTTTTCTTGGCATAGGAGAATATAAATTTGTGAGGACGCAGATTTTAATAACGTATTTTGGAGACACGTCTGAGACATTAGGTGGGGACCAAACAGCTGCCTTCAAGTACCTAAGACAAGGTCAGTGAGAAGGTGAAGCCATGCTCTTCAGTAACATGCATACTGGGATAATGACAGACAACGGTCATAAATTTAAAAAGAGGAGGATACATGGAAAATAATTTTCACTATGAGAACACTTAAGCACTGAAAAATGTTTGCACACAAAGATGCATGCCCTCTGTCCTGGGAGGTTTTGAAGACCCACCTGGAGAGAGCCCTGAGCAACCCCATCTGCACTCAGCAGTGGCTCTGCTCTGTGCAGGGAGTTGGACTAGATGTCTCCTGAGGTCCCTTCCCGCACCCCTCACCAGGGGTTCTGCAATTCTGCATGACAGTGCACAATCTTCTGGCACCAAATGTACAGTCTTGTCAGAAAACATATCAAACCGACTTGCCGACAAGATCATATCTGGTCTCCCTTATTCTTTCCTGGCTACTCTCGGCAGAGTATAGGAAATGTGCCTTGCCTTTTATGAGGCTGGGGGTTTTGTATATGACTTTTACTAGGGCTATAACACTCTGAAACAGCACACCCTGAATTATTGAGCAACTTCATGAATATTTATTTCAATACTTTGTTCAATACAGTCTCTAGAAATTGGAGAGGACAGTGTGGCAGCTACATGTCCCTAAAGAAATTAATTCTGTTCACAAGTACCAAGTTTGGATCTTGAGCAGCTCCTAGACTAATGAAATGATGTAGCTGCCCATGAGTTTGATCTCAGTATTTTAGAAAATGCACACGAATACCACATGAATATGTGTGACATTCTGAGCTAATATGTGTTTTCTCCATGTATTGCCTTTAGGATTCAGGCATAAATTTTCAAACACAAAGCATAAAGTTAGGCTTCTAAATCTACACTTAAACATGCAGATAAACTCATCCTGATTGCCAGTGAAAAAGATGCATAGTAGTAAGAGTTCAGGATGCTCAGTTACACAGAAAACATGGCCTGATGATTTATTTAGCAAAAGGAGGCTTCCAGGGCCATGAGAGTGCCCTTCCCTGCCAGCACAGATAATACCATTCTATTATTCTCCTCATAAAATGTCCTAGCCCCTTTTGAAATATCCTTTTCATGCCACTGCTCCTGTTGGAAAGTGCTTGTGAAGTTTTCTTCTCATGGTTAGGAAGACGAGTCTCATTCCCAGAACAAAACTGTTCTTGCTCTACTTATATACAGCTGCTCTTGGGTTAACACTGAAAATACATCAAGAGGATTTATAAATGTAACATCAGAGAAGAAGAAATGGCATTTACGTTGGAGATCAGAGGACAATCACATTTGCTTTCATTTTACAAAGCTTAACTAGTTGTCACTGTCTTTTCTGATAAGAAATGCCAGAAGTGACCATGCTCCAGTCATTCAAACCCCTTTGGTCACGCTTAGATTGCTGAGTTTTCCAACATCTCAGCTCTCCATGGTAGCTTTTGATAGGATGCTCATAGAGTAAGACATGCTGGAAGCTCCTGAAAACAGTTCTGTTTTTTGAGCATACAAGCAGTCCTTCTTGGCATTTGACCTTCCCCAACTTCACATTTCACTATACAGGGGCAAATTTCACATGAGGCCTCACAGGTGCCCTGTACAATAAATACCTCCCCATCTCCACTGGCCACATACTCTGATACATCCTCAGGTTGCATTCATTTTTTTATGGGGCTGCGTGACTCTGGAAACCCACACTTGCTGTGTTACTGGCTAATGTATAGAAGTCTTTCTGCCCCCCCCCCCCCATTTCAGCTTGTAAGCACTTTGTGCTCTCAAACTTCATTCCACCTCTGCTACTGAAATCCTCAAGGTCATCAAGCATATTCCATTAATATACTTCAGCTTTTATGTGCCAACATTGTTAATGAAAACATGAAATAGGATCAGAATTAAGGAAATTAATTAATAATTGTGGTGGGTTGACCCTGGCTGGACACCATTTGCCCACCAAATCCCCTCTATCACTTGCCTACTCAACTGGATGGGAGAGAAAAATATAACAAAAGGCTTGTGGGTCAGGATAAGGACAAGGAGAGATCACTCACAATTACCATCATGGGCAAAAAGAGACTTGACTTGTGAAATTAGTTTAATTTATTACCAATCAAATGAGGGTAGAATAATGAAAAATAAACCCAGACCTTAAAACACCTTCGCCCCACACTTCCCTTCTTCCTGGGCTTAACTTTACTTCCAGTTTTCTCTATTGCTTCCCCCTCGGTGACACAGGGGGATAGGGAATGGGGATTGTTCATCGCACATGGTCTCTGCTGCTTCTTCCTCCTCAGGGGGTGGACTCCTAACACTCTTCCCCTGATCCAGTGTGGGGTCCCTCCTAAGGGAGACAGTCCTCCATGAACTTCTCAAATGTAGGTTCATCATGAACTGCTCCAACACAGGTTCTTTCCACAGGGTGCAGTCCTTCAGGAACAGGCTCCTCCAGTATCAGCTTCCCACAGGGTCACAAGTGCTGCCAGGAAACCTGTGTCTGCATGGGCTTCTCTCTCCAAAGGTCCTGCCAGGAGCCTGCTCCAGTGCGGGCTTCCCATGGGGTCACAGCCTCCTTCAGGCATCTACCTGCTCCAGTGGGGGATCTTTCATGGACTGCAGGGGAACAACCTGACTCACCATGGTCTTCACCATGGCCTGCAGGGGAATCTCTGATCCTGCACCTGGGGTGCCGCCTCCCATTCCTTCTTCACTGACCTTGACGTCTGCAGAGATGTTTCTCTCACATATTCTCACTCATCTTGCTGGCTGAAAAACGCTCAGGGTTTTTTTTCCCCTTCTTAAATATGTAATCACAGAGTACTACCACCATCACTGATGGCCTTGGCTGTCTTGGAGCCAGCTGGCATTGGCTCCATCGGACACAGCGGAACCTTTCAGCAGCCTCTCACAGAAGCCACCCCTGTCGCCCCCCCCCACTACCAGAACCTTGTCACATAAACCAAATATAATAACTTTCCTTTAAACCAGAAAGTTCCTCTTTCAGTACATCTTGTTTTGTGACCAGCTTCTTGTCTGCCATAAAGTTCTTATTCTCAGCCTCAAGTTTTCTGCCTCATATAATAACTTAGAAGATATTGCTCTATCAAATACTTTACTGAAGGTAAATTCCCCTTCTCCTACCAGAAACAGATGCTGGGTATTTACATGTCTCAGACTAAAGGCTGAGAATGGTGGTCCCAGCTTTGTTGTGTGCGAGAAGACAGAGAATGGTTAAGACAGGGAAATGACAATTTATTTGAGAGTGAAGAGGTCTGGTACAGAAATGTTCAGATTAGGTGATTTGATGGAAAAACAAATCTGCAACTTTCCATCAAACAATCTTGATACAAATTGTAAATCATTTCTTGATGAGAAACAAATCTAACAAAGTTCCCTCCAGAGATTTTTGTTCTTTGCCTAAATATATCAAGCTCAGTCATTGTAAGTGTTCTTTAAATTTCCAAAAGAAGTGAAGTAGTAAGAACTGAAAGAAATGTAAGATGCAATAATAAATCAAATAATATGAATTTGGTCATTCTATCAAGGACAAACATAATAAAAACCTTGCACATTGTAAAAAACAGTGTGTGAGCACACATAGGAGGAAATACTATTCAAAAGCAGAGTGTCTTATAAGATTCTTTAAAGATATTGCATGCAAGACCATGCATACCTTTGTGTCAGAGAAAATAATAAATCCTTTGTGGCCAGGGCTAGCTAAGGAGGAATCCATTGCTCACATTGCCCCCATTCTATCTCATCCCTATTGTGCACAGATCATTGGTGGATCTCAAAAAAACCTGTGAAAATCTGGGGCACATGTGACACCCTTTGCTCAAAAACGTTGTTTCTCCTACCTCTGCCTTTCCTATGCCACTGCACAGAGGGGAAAATGATGTATCTGTATCACTGTACTACCTGCCTCCTGCCAGAGCTGCCTCTAGCCCCAGACTGGGGAGGAACCTGAACATGCCTCTCAGAGAGATGTCATGAGTACAGGAGAGACAAGCTAAGGGGATGACCCACAGTATCAGGAGGCAGCAGAAAACAAGGGACAGCCAGACAAAAGAAAGGTGATGACAGGCAAGGGACAAGAGCAAGCCTGGAACAGCGCAGCATGAGGGACCTGCAGTTTGAGCTTGTTTTGCCAACTTAGCCCCTGAGGATTACAGAAGCCAGGTTGGGAAGGGACTTGCCTGATCAATTCTGATGCCTATAGTCACGGCTAACAGTTTAGCACAACAGGATTCATAAAATATCCCTTATGCATACAGGACAAGCCACAGAACCTTCCTCACTATCAGGTCACACTCTCTGACCACTTGCCAGCAAGGTTAGAGCAAGTCCCTGGGTCAGGAGGAGTCTCCCTGGAGCAGGTTACTGCTTGGGCACCTGAGCACTCCTTCAGCTCTGATGCAAAGAGGTGGAGATGCAGAACTGCTGCCTATTCAGTAACTTAAATAACTTATGGCCTTTTGTAACAGTTATAAAGAAAAAAACCCTATAAACTTTCATGCAGAATTATGAGAAATCTGTTATCACAAGAGTCCTGTCAGCCTGCAAGAATACTGGTAAAATTCTGATTCAAATTGCCCCTGAAAAGACAAATAAAATGTAGCCAGACCCTTAAATCTTCTGACATTTATGTTTCTTCAGTCAGATTTTGTCAGGTTTGAAACAGAGCAAAAATACTATGTTAAATTCAACTGCAATGTTTATTTTCATCCTCTTCCTTGTTTTTGAATGTGTTATTGTTATCCCATTTTATTCTCTGTCTAGATAAGACCAGCAGCACAGGCATCACCAGTGTTCCTCTATAGCTGGCTTCACTGGAAACCAGTTTGTGCTACAAATAGCATGTACCGAGGTTCCCTCCCTAGTTGAGCTGCCTCTTATTTCCAACTACAGCTCATTTGCAGATACTCTCTTCCAAATCTTGGATACTCAGATGAAAGTTCTTTGGACTTTTTCACTGCAATGTATTTTGAATCAGTACAGCAATTCTGCTCAATTAATAAAGTAATTAACAATAAAAAGGCCCAGTAATTGAAATCCCTTTGATAATACATCAATTTATTCTCTCTAAGCTTTGCCTCAAGTCTTTATTAATTCTGACATCAAGCATAATGGCCATAAATTATAAATGATCATCACAAAATCCAGGCATCACAACCATTTTCTTGACCTACATGTTTCTAAAACATCTAGGACTGATCACAAGTTTTGAGGTTTTCCTCCCATGAGGTAAACAACATCACAGTAGGGATACTAAAGAAATTTAGGTGATTCTACTAATGAAATATTGTAAGACTAGTCTTTCCTTTTCATTCATTGAATCAATTCACAAAGGCTAAGGAAATCGCTCAGCTCTAAGACAAAAAATGCGAACTTTGTTTAGCCTAACGTTCCTCTTATTGTGATGCAGCTGTACACTTTTTCCTCTAAGAAATTAAGTACGAAGATGACGGGGTATTTCAGTTGAATACTTGTCAGTCAGATGACTGACTTCCCATTTTACACTGCACATTCTGCTTCCACTAAAACTCTTGACAGCACCTAATGAAACCCAGAAATGTGTGGTGCGTAAATAATAGAACTCAAAGCTATGAGCACAATTGCCATCTTCCTCCTTCACTGACCTAATAGATTTATTTCCACATCAGTTTAGACTATATATGTGTGCATAGATAAATATATATATATACAATCTCCACAAGGGGGCCCTCTTATCTTCCCCAAATCTTAGCAAATATTTAACTTGCTTTCAAAACAACCAAAAAAAAATTATAAAGCTTTTGTATACTAGAAAAAAAGTTTTTATTAAGTAGAATTTAGTGTATGATAGAATTTCATACAACAAAAACTGTAATTTGAAAGGGAACCAGGTTTTATGTATAATTTCCATTATATACCTGGCATGCAAAGAACTTTGATAGAAAGTTTTTCCACGTTTACCATTTGCAATAACCAGCCAAAAGGAGACCTTTTACACACACACAGACAGACACACACACACAGATACACACACAAAGTCAGCTCGCCCTGCCATGGCGAGGCAGCCTCCCAGGTGCAGGCTGGTTCTATGTTATATTCTGATTTGCAGGGCATGCCCAAAGTAAACCCACTATTAGTGATTTCAGCTCTGTGTGAATGCATCCCGAAGACACAAAAGTTAAGGTATAAATGGTATTGAAGTTATTTGCAGTGTCCTTTCAAAGCCCAGCAGATATGGAAAACAAATCTTGTTTGGGATACCTTGTTATTTGCCTTAATATTCAGAATGCTTTATAGTGACAGTGTCGTCATCTTACTCAACTGTAGCTCTGTGAGGTTTCTATTATTTACCATCCCTATGACCTTGGAATACCTGAGAAAAATCATCCCATCTCGTTGTTCTGACCTCAAACCCTAACAAATCAAGCCCATGTAGCATATGCTGGATTGTGAACTGCACTGTACGACTCTATCGTCTGAGAAGAAAAGTAATAAGATGAAATAAAGAAGTCCAGGCTTCTAACCTCCAGCTTTTATGAGGGATTCTTTGCCTTTCAGGAGAAGTAGTAAGTGTCTATGTGAATTTAGCCTTGCTGATACAGCACAAACCCGCCAATCTGCTAACTCATCAAGCAAATCTCTTCACCTTGATATGCAGTGCGGACCTTAAGCAAAGTTTTGTACTTAGCAGCACTGCCATATGACATGGCCATGTTTAACCAATGTCAGTCATAGTTCAGGCTGCTGCAATACTTGTGCACTCAGTTAAAGTAAAATACCCAAGGTGCTGATGGGACTCCATATGAATTACTGGTTGCAATAAGTCATTGGAGATGTCTTTGGTTCTACAATCCTCCTCTGGAATGACAAATCCTAATCAATGAAGCACATATGTACAGTGGAGGAAAAGCACTTCCCAATCCCTTCAGGCCATGAACTCACTACTTGAAGCATGACATTTGATTAGCCTTATTATCTCAACTCATTTATATCTAAATGTTGTTAGGGGTCATGAAGCCACCCAGCTCATAGTAAAATCCAGCCACAGTCTCTGAGCTGATGCTCCCACTCTTCTTCCTTCTTGTTTGTAAAAACAAGGAGAATTTCTATTTTTTGAACTCTGGGTTATCATTTTTTTGCAATTTTGTTATTGCAAAATAACCTTCTCCTCTTACATTAATGCAGCAGACAGTTGCCGTACCCCCTCACATATGCAAATGGCCCAAGCTTTCTAGTCTTTCCCCACAGAGTTATTTGACATTGAGACTCAATATGATCTAGCATCTTTCTGAACTAAAGGCCAGGGGAACAGTCTGCAGGACTTTATTTTCAAATGTATCTCTCCCGGAAATTAATGAACATCTGTGCAGACACTGAACGTGAATTCAGGCAGCAGAAACAAAACCCATCTGAAACTGAGCTTAAGGTCTAGGAATACCTAATGGCAAGGATCTTTGTGCTTGCAAGTTGAGGGTTTCTTCCCTTCCCTTTGAAGAGTGAGAGTGCTTTTCAGCTCACAAACTTACCTTGCTCTAAAGGAAATGGGATGATAATAGTGTTATGAAAGTTATTTCTGTGTTAACAAGGAGCAAAGTGGCTGAATTATATCCTAAGCAACACAAACATTTGAACATGAAACATTAATTAAGATTCCTTTATAGACTCTATATATGGCTTTCTTTTTCATACTATTACTGTCACTACGATCCAGCAGTGATGCAAACAGGAAAGCAAAATTCAGGTTAAAATGTCATAGTATCATCAACATGTTTCTGCAGTGGTAATGATTTCAGTGTTCCTATCTTTTATCTAAGGGGGAAGATTAGTTAGTCTGGATCAATCTTGGTTTTGATACACATACTGAATGTTACATCATTTTACATAAATTAATACCTGTGAATTTAAAAAAGAAACCTCATCATAGTATCCTGAGCAACTGAAGATATGCTACCTGCCTAATAAAAATAGCCAAAAAAAGAGAAGGATGCAAACTGATCTGGTTTGGTTTTTTTACTTTGAAGATGTCATTTTTCAATGGTCTTTTTCTAAGGCAGAGTTTTTGTTTATAATTGTATCATTTTTCATATATGACAAAACTATACATCCCAATAGTCTCCGCAAGTGCTGCTTAACACCTGTATCTCCACTCTCCATCTTGACACAGCAGCTGCTGTATGTTCAGGCTAAACTATGGCACTGCCTAGATGAAAAGGAAGTTTGCATGCACATAGAGCTTTATTCGTGACACTTTAATTTGCTCTGTGGCCTTAATAAATACACCAGCATTAAACATACTCAATGCAAACCATAGCTCTAAAAATAACTCACTTCAGACATTCAGCTGTTTTTCCACGTTGTTTCCAGTAACACCAGTCTTACTGCTAGGAACAACGATTAACAGAGGCAGGATTTATCATCAAAAAATCACACTCAGAAAAGCAGCAGGGATCCTTGGAGGTGTAGCAGGGGACAAGCTGAGGGGTCATTAGTATTCCCTGAGTGATACTGGAAAAAGCCTGGCAGCATAGCTGGGCCACTGCAGTGCTGGGGGTAAGTAGGCATGGGCAACCCCCCTCATTCATCATACCGGGGCCATTGATGAGGGCTGGGGGCAATGGCCACCAAGCGACACTGTGTCCCCAAAGTACCAGGGGAGATATTTTGCTCAGAGGCTGGAAATCCACCTCCCCTAGTCCAGCACCCTCCCCAAACCTACCTTGTCAGAAGTAATGGGGCTGGTAGGAAGGGATGGTACAGGCTCCTCTTCTCCTTAACTTCATAAAGACAATCCTAACTTTTCCCTAGCTGAATTGCTTTTTCTTTTTGTCCTAGTATTCTCAAGAGAATGGGAGGAAATATTTACAAGAAATGCTGTGCAAACAGCCTGGTAACAAACCAGGCAGTGAGAGAAGAACACACAGGTTTCTTGAAAGACTTTTTGACTTTTAAATGCAATTCTCGTATCTGATCCCCAACCATGTTTGCATTTATTGTAAAAAGGCCAGGAAACTGAATATATAGAACAAACCAATGGCTTACAAACATACATAACCGAGAGACTGAATCTTGAATTAAAAGAAAAAAACCCCCAAACTTATTTTAATGAAAACTCCATGCCAAATGTCTTGGAGCAAAAGATCTGGGGATAAAATTCTTAAATTGGTGAGCCCCGAGCACAATCTCAACACTCAAACTGGGAAAACAACATTGTGATTCGTCAGACCTACGCCAACTGCAGTGTTTCTCACTAACTATGTGTGTATTTTTCTCTTTCTTGTCCTCTCAGCTTTTCTCGTATATTTTCTTTTTTTCCCCTCATTATTTGTGTTTTCATAGAGCAGCAGCATAATTTTATGCCTGGAGGAGCTGCAGAGGGAACAGAGCCTTTCCATGCACAATAGACTGTTGGACTGATACAGAAGAAAATAGACTTCTTCCTAGCTAGGGTTAAGCTCATTTGCTCCTGCACCAAGTTTCTCTGCCCATTGAGCTGGCTGCAGAGAAAAACTGAGTGGGGTAGGATGGTGTCTCTCAAAACCCCTGGCAGCCACAGTGCCATGTCTGCTTCTTGCCAGGGTCAAAGCAGGGGCTGTGCAGCCAACTCAGGAAGCCAGGCTGAGGGCAGGTGCACAGAGGCAGGTTCCACCCAGAGCTGTGTTAGTTTAGGTACATGGATGCTTTCCCACAGGCTATTTTCACAGGCCTGCATTCATTTGTGCCTCTCCCTCTACAAGCTACCGAGACAGGGATTTTTGTTTAATTAGGATTTTTCAGTTTTAGCTCATTGGAACCGGATCCACTCCGTTTATACATCCCAAATACACAGATTCTCCAAAGGCTCAATTTAGATCCCTGTGCATTAGGTACGATACTGGTTTTCTCAGCAAATCTGAGAGCCAGAAATTATTTTGAAAACCCCATTGTAACTTTCAGTGCTGCACATCCTGTAGAAGTTATAACATTATAGTATTGCAATTGGACTTTGTTCTGTTAAACCTAACCTGAACTTGGCTTTGCCTTTCTAAAAAGGTTTTAGAAGAATCGTGTTCTGCAAAAGCAGCTGAACAAAAAAAAGTCACATTAAAAAGGAATTTGAGAAGATAGTTGACTATTTCATGGAAGATAAACTCATCAAGAGGTATTACAGAGACACCTCCACTAAGGAAGAAATTCTCAAGCTTTGAATTTTTCAGCCAGGGGAGTCTATTCAGTGGTATCATCATCATACACTTGTCTTCTATTTGTCCTCCTTGGATATGTCCACTTTTGAAGACAAGGTATTATGCTAGATGGACTTTTGGCCTGACTCAGCTTACCCATCCCTGTGCTACTTCAAGCCACCCACATAGTCATACCTTTTCTTTTCCTTAACGTTGACGAGAGAAGCATCTCACATGATGATGAGAATTCAAAGCAAAAAACAAAAGACAAAAGATATGTGCAGTTTTAGTCAAAAGCGTAAAGAAGAATTTGGATGTCATGCTTGCCATAGAAAATGTTCTCTCACCTTCAGTAAGAAATCTGTTTTCTCTTTTCTTAAAAACGGATCTTGCAATGTGGGTGTTACAAATGGCAGTTCTTTCTCTACTGCTTGTAAAAAAGTGAACGTTTTCCATTCATTTACAAAAAGACTATGAGAAAATATATTATTATCAGGGATTGGTAGGAGGCAACATCAAACAGCATGTCATCTCTGAAAGAGAAATGAACCATGGAAACAGACTGAACGCAGGAACTGGCTGCCAAGGTTCAGCATGCAGGAGGGGAACATCTCACCGAGACTGCAACACAGAAAGGACAGCTGAGATCTTCAGGTATCTGAAAAATGGCTCAGCCCCTCCTGACAACTCCACTGTCATTCTGTACCAGGTCTGTGTGTGTGGCTGGCTAGGTGGCCTGGCAATGCAAATCTGATCCATAGCAAACAGAGGCAACACGCATTAGCTGGAATGCATGATATGGTGCCTACGCTGGTTTTATGTGTTCACATGTGCCAGAAGTGAGCAGACAGACGATATCAGATGGGGCACAGTGTGATGTAGAGCAAACCCACCTACTCTGGCACAAAGTCTTCCAGCACAAAACCAATTTATCAGGTCTTCCTGAACAGCCTGAACTGGCACAGTGAATTTATGCCAGAGTAATAATTTGCATCATTTGTTCACCCCTTTTTGAGCAAATACTGAGGTCTAGAGTACAAGCCTTACAAGGAGCAGCTGAGGGGACTGGGGTTGTTCAGCCTGGAGGGTCAGGGGAGACTTTCTCACTCTCTACAACTACCTGAAAGGAGTTTATAGCAAGATAAGCGTCACTCTTTTCCCAAGTAACAAGCTGTAGGACAAGAGGAAGCAGCCTCAAGTTGCACCAGGGGAGGTTTAGATTGGACATTAGGAAAAATTTCTTCACTGAAGAAATTGTAAAGCCCTGGAACAGGTTGCCCAGGGAAGTGGTAGCTTAAGTACCTCCAGTCCTGGAGGTATGTGTAGATGTGGCACTTACTTAGGACCATGATTTATTGGTGACCTGGCAGTGCTTGGATAAAGGTTGGATTTGATGATCTTAAAGATCTCTTCCAACCAAAATGATTCTATGATTCTGTGATTCTATGATCTAAAGGCAGTTCAACTGTACTGTCAAACTATAGCCTTGGCACCTAACCTGTTTCAACTGTGCAGGATTTACTTTGGATTTATGAATGTACAACCACACCAGGATGATCTGCTTAGTTTTGCTGCCCTGAGTACTTCTTCTGTGTCTCTCCTAACTTACCTAACCTTAGCAATTCTTTCCACATAATATATATTTCCTCACTATAGTATACTAAAACTGTATGGATGAGAAGTAAATGACACAACTGAAATATTAAGTTCTTTATATGTTGACCATCACACACAAAATTTAAAGGAGTACCACACAAAAATACTGTGTCAATTCCATGAGAAAATAAATACATTGTCTTCAGAGTTAGAAAATATCAGAAATAACATGATTTGTGCAGCTTTATTTTGCCATTATGATACACTATTTATTTGCAATAGAAATTATTATTTTTTACACAGGATCCCTGCTTTGTTCAGTGCACAGAACAGGCAGTGCTCAGTAAGTGAGATGCCTGTTCAGTATTTCTTTTTATCACCATCTGAAAGCACGTAGTTCAATGTTTTATTTACAGCATGTCACACAGACTCTGCTCAGAGTACAGAATATCACATATCCTCATCGTTTTTACTATCACAATCATCCTTGCATCACATTGTACTTTATTTTTTTTTTTTGGCTTAATACTTCCTACAACTCCTATTATAGTCATATCCTCACACTTTTTCCCACCGAGTCTTGATTTCTTTTGGGATAAAAGGAAAAAGACTGGGGAGAAATTCCTTCCTCACAGAGGCAGGAGCCATAGAGCTGCAACGGTCTCATGGGCAACGGGAGAAGCAAGCTTGAGTCCCTCAGGCAGAGGAAGAAAAAGAAGAAACATCTCTCACTTTCTACACCAGCATCTGCCAAAAGCAGCCATACCTACTATTTGGTGTGGTGCTCACATCTGCATGTGTTACGTGCTTGTGTTATGTGACTACTCTATTAAATACTGACATCTTTGGAAATCAGGCCACCCCTTTTCAGTTCCAGCTGGAATCCTGAACTTGAACAACAGTATTTTAAAATACCAGCATCCTGAAGATTTAGTAATTTATCAGCCTTGCAGTCTTGCTGTGTGTACTGATTGCAAGCGTGCATGGCCCGGGATGATGAAATGGTCATTGGTATGAAAATATCATCACTACTACATGATTCATTCTCTCTCCCACTTTCTGTTTGGAAATGGCTGGCTCTTATTTTTCATCGCATCGTACAAATCTTAAAAAAGAAATGACTGACATTAATAAGGCAGTAATGCACTTTCAGAGCCATCACTTAGTGGCAGACTCTACAAATAACTAAGACACAGGTAAAGGATAATTAAAAGAAAGATGTTCGCATGACATGGCTTATTTTTGTCCACGTTTCTCATCAAGAAATACACTCTTACTGTCTCCAAATAGTTGATAGGGGAAAAAAAGCCTAATGGAAAAGGAATATTTGATACATCCACAAATAATACAAAGCTCTTTTTCTTTGTTTTGTGGGGTTTTTGTTTGTTTTTGGTTTTGTTTAGTTTTTTCAAAGTCGAGGGGACATATGGATGCAATATATTGTCAAGTCATTCAATAGCTAACATTAACATCCTTTAAAAAGAAGTACATCTAGGCTACATGGAAAACTTGATTTTAAATTCAGCCTGCTGTGTTGCACTTGGCAATAAGCACAACTTGACAAGAAAAGACAAAAATAACACTTTGATGAGATGGTACGAGGGACCAGTTGGCTACCTTGTCGCCATTACTACCTTGTACAACGTTAAAGACAGGCCCTAAGTGCTTTGCTGAATAAAGACAGGCTCACTGAATCACGACTTCAATTATTTGTGGATATTTAAGAAGTTATTATCTAATTCATTACGCAGAGACAGTTGCGAGCACAGTAAATTATCTGGGTGATAGGTGGACTGTACATGCTCTGAATTAAAGTAATCACAGTTTTATTTTCTCCAGCAGGGATTTATTCAGTCAAAGCACAAATAAATGATGTAAATATGAGTAAGCAAATAATTATCGCCACATTGCTTCAGTTCTGGAGATATCTTGCATTCATTTGTGTTTGAAACCTGACTGCTTCAGACCTCAAGAGTCTGTGAGAAGGAGACACCACAACTGACAAGAACACGGAGGCAAAGGCTACAGAAGCCCTGGCTCTCCCCAGGCTCCTGCAAGAGCCCAGGTTGCAGTGCAGAGGTGAAAGGCTGTGTAAACTCAGCGAGACACTGTGTCCCTCTCTCATCAAGCTACACCACTGTGCAAGGCTACACCAGCATGTTTCAAAGAAGATAACACTCCTTCAGTTTAATTTTTCACCTAAAATAGATGTTTTCTATTTTTAATGTATGGAAATATGCCCAAAACACAATCATATGACTCTGTGGGATACAATATCAGTGATTATGAACAAGATTACATCTGATGTTTGATTTCTTCTTTTTCAATGGCTGGAGATATATTTGGAGAATATTTGGAGCTAATAATTCCATAAAATATTCATTTTCTTGTATTTTCTCTTGTCTTTGAAGTCTGCAGGACACTACCAAACTCTGAAATCTTTTTTTTTTTTCTTGAACCTTCAGTAAATTGAAATACAGATTTTTGTGATATCTCTTTGAAATAATCATTGCCCTGATCTATAGACTCTGTTGCGAAAATTTCCCCTCACTCTTCCCAGGTGTGATCTCAGAATTGCCATGTGTGTTTTGCTGTGAAGCACTGAAATAACTGGTCTCTGTAAATGGATTTTGACTTAAATGTCCTTGCTCTGGAAGCCTTGGGAGCGCACTCTGCCAGTGCACTACAGGGTACTACATAGATTGAGAACAGCTGTGTCTGGTCTTCCTTACCCTTCTGACATTTTATTTTAATTTAATTATGTGGATAAAACCTTTCCTCTGGGGAATTTGGCACTGAGTATGGGCACATTTATCTAAGAGAGAAAACATGTAACTTACAGGCATACAAGCACAGATTTTCTTCTGAGCTCTCTTAAACGTTAGCCTCTCTCATTTCTAGTCTATCTTTTAGGATGAACATGGTTAGTGGAAACACATTTGAAATATCTTCAGTTTAAAATACTGCCTTTTGACTTCTGCTGATACTGGCCTCCTCTCACAGGACATTTAGGGTAAGACCTATTTCATACGCTGTCAGCCAAAGTTAAACATTTAGTCTCAGTTAGGCACTGCAGTTCCCTCTGCAATCAACTGAGAAAGGCGGATACATCCAGAGATGATTTATCCCCTCCTAAGGTGGCTGTCTGTGAGACATGGAATGAGTTTGTCTCCTGAGGTGTGCTCCAGTTGAGCTCTATACAGTTATAGTCACTTTTGCTTGCAACCCCTTGCCCACAGTCGCAGCCACCATCACCCCATTCTTGATGTCAATGAGGTTAGATCGAATACAACTCAATGACTGACAAGTCATCACACTGAGCACTTCACTGCTGCACTTAGTAGCTGCTCCTTTCTTTCCATCAGTTAGTGAGCAACATGGCAATCAGTCACAGTCTTTGATGACCAGCTGGCAAAGATATTTTCCCCAGATGACGTGCATTACATTACTGGAAGAATTACTTGGTTGCATCACTTCTTTTACAAAATGCTGACTTTTAAAAGATGGTTATCTCTCCGGCGTTTAAAAAGACGAGTGCTACTTATCCAGTTTCACTGATGTGCTGAGTTCTCCAACTTCCTAAGTGCAGCTGCTCAGCGATCCATTGAGTCATTGGTTTACTGCCATATCATTCAAAATAAATTATGGCCCAATTTATTTCTTAAACTTCCTTTGTGTTGGAGCTTTTGCCAAGACCTGTTCACTGCTGTCACTTGGCAGAGGAAATTACGATTGCCGTTTGGCGTGTGTGTGGCAAGCATGGGGTTATTCAGTCCCTTCTGCTTCTGATAAGAACTAAAAACAGTGAGAGAATTCATTGGGGAATGCAGCGGTTGGTTGCCTGAGCCAACAGTTTGATAAGTGACAGCAATTTTGTCCATAAATTGTAAACTCAGACATCAAGAGTTTTAGAAATGGGATGGAAATTAGGCTTCTAAGCCTGTATCTAGATGCCAGTACAAGAAGGTTGACTTCTTGCACAGCATGAACTTTCAGTCATTTCAATCACCACAGTGCAGGTATTACAGAAGTGCAATCAATGTGTATGAACTGCTGTAAAATCTAATATTGTCCCATAAATCCATGAAAAAAATGCTAACATTTCTCAGCTGTTGACATGGTCATATAGACTTGTAATTAAATGATGGTGAAAAAACCCAGAAATTAATGTCAAGTCCGGAAATACTGCAAGGAGGAATTTATAATGGGTGCTACTTTGATCAATGTTATTGGATGAAATGTTATCTAGGGTAATATACTTTGACTAACTATTGTAAGAGAAAAGATATCAAGTGCACTAATTAATTCTGACAATGACACTGATTTGGAAGATGCCAGTAACTGCATGAAAACAATATAAAGGTACTTAGAGAATTTAGTAAAGAAAAAATCATAGGAAACTGCATGGAAACAAATGAAGAAAAATATAATCTGAAGCAAGTATTTTATGGGACAGAAGCATTTTAGGACTCAGAAATATGGAATAATATGGGAAGTGCTTTTTACACATAGACTTTGGGGAAAAAAGGGAAATGTATCACTTCACATACAGAATTATCCCATTGTGCAGTATGACTCCTCTGACAAGTGCATTAATGTCTGAATTAATGTCTAGGGATAAGAAAAAAAATCAACAAGCTGGAGGGAATGGCAGCAAAGCACTGACAGAAGCAAATCCATGAATCTGAGCTATATTAACTCTTGCTTCTCGAGCCCTAAAGACAGTTGAAGTCTACTACAGAACTCAGCTCAGGACCATGTCCTCATGGTGTCCAGTATCTCTGAGGATGGAGACTAAACAACCAATCTGGGCAACCTATGCCAGTGCTTGGTCACCCTCACAGTGAAAAAGTGTTTCCTGATGTTCAGAGGGAACCTCCTGTGTTTGAATTTGTGTTCACTGCTTCTGGTCCTGTCACTGGGCACCACTAACCAGCACCCAGCAATGTCCTCTTTGCACCCTCCCTTCAGGTATTTGTACACATGGGTAAGATCCCCCTGACCCTTCCCAACTCCAGGCCAAACAGTCCCAGCTCCCTCAATCTTCTCCTCGTATGTCCAGCACTCCAGTTTTTTAATCATCTTAGTGACCCTTCATTGGACTTGCTCCAGTATGCCCATGTCTTATACTTGGGAGCCCAGAACTGAACACACCACTCTAGGTGTGGTCTGGCCAGATGTGATCCCACCAGTACTTAGTTGAGGGGAAGAACAACCTTCCTTAATGTCAGCAGTTGTAAGAGGGAGTCCCTTAAGAATGATTC
Source organism: Actenoides hombroni (assembly GCA_024336885.1). NCBI lineage: Eukaryota > Metazoa > Chordata > Aves > Coraciiformes > Alcedinidae > Actenoides > Actenoides hombroni. Next base: position 104,846 of record WUAM01000070.1, on the reverse strand, counting down.
AATTTAAAACCTTACAATTTAAAGCATACAAAACAGGAAAAGAAATAAATTAGGGATAAAGAAATGGCTAACCAGTAAGGAAAGACATGGCAATAATTTAAATCCCCAGTAAATTAAACAGAAGAAAAGATACCTGGATGGTGGAGGCACTATTTTCTCTGAGAAATTATGGCAGCTGTACTAACTGAAATCACTTGGAGTTGTATTAAGCATAGTCAGACCTAAGCACTAGGAACAAACACTGGCACTGGCAGAGGGAAAAACATTGTTAGAAAATGCAATATGTCTCTTCCATTTTTAACTTCTAGGAACATGTGTTGCTTCTTTTCTGAACGCTAGCAGATGTCAGCGCCCTGCAGACTGGTTCCTCAGTGGAGGAGAAATCGGAGTGGATATACTCTAAAGGCAAATTGAATAATTTACATTTAGACACCCATCCTGGAGCAGAGATTGTCATAAATAACACACAGACGATCCTTCTTTCAAGACACCCAGCCAAACCCCAGTGCCCTGTTCCCAGGGAGCAACTTCAATCAAAGGTATCGGCCGAAAGCAAACTCTCTGGCCTCTCACACTGCGATGCCCTCATCAGAAAGGTGTACTAAAATGTCAGCAGGAAAGAGATGCCAATCTCTGTGTATCCCAGCGCACAATGACATTTTGAAAGCAGTGCCACCTGGTGACACCTGCCAAACAACACTCTGCTGCTCAGCAGAGCATACACTGCCTCCAAAATACCTCAAAGGAGGATATGGAGTTGAATGAAACCAAAAGAAAAAGAAGCGGGGTTTTTTTTTTTTCCGTATTACTTTTTACTATTCCTTGTCAAGTTTGCACATGCAAAAATATTTTTTTATTTTTTACTTTTCTGATAAGTGGTGAGAGCAGGTGATGGGTTTAATCACTGGCATCAGTTCCTGCTGGCTGTCACGGTAATTTATCTCAGCAGAGTGCAGCCCTCCCCTGTCACAAGCTGCCGTGCTACCACGCATTATGAATCCTCTCGTTAACAGCAAAGCTGACCCATAACCACCAGTACCAAGCGGAGGAGCGATCACATAGCCTTTAAATACTGCACATACCCTAACAGAGTCTGGAGGGGCATCTCCTCCTCACACGGCCAACACAATGGTTTTGTGATGATGCCCACCCTGAGAACGAGTCTTCAGCATCAGGAACGGACCCTAGACAAATCTGTACATCAGCGTTTCTTTAGAGGAGGTGGGTCAGCTCTCTTCTGGTTCAAATGTTACTCTAAGAGGAAATCCTACCTTCATTCACTGGTATTCATCCCTCTCTCAAAACCAGCTCTTTTTTTTTTTTTTTTTTTTCCCCCAGATTCAGTTCCACATCAAACTATAAACTGTAAGTATAAGGGAGCCAAGAACCTGCAGGCTGAGCGGCAAGCCAAAGCAATACCTTCTCTGTAAGCATCTCAAATATGGCAGGGCTGTTACACAAAGCAAAAAGCTATTGCTTTAAACTGTCATATCCTTCAGCTGCTGTAAAAGTAGTCTTTTATCTGTTCTCTGGATCTATTTTTACCTGCCTACTCCCAAGTATCAACATTCAGCCAGCAGAGAGAAATCTGTTGCTGCTGTAGGTCTGTGCCACTGAAATTCCCCTTAGGTCCTACGTATGCCATCCTCTCTGTCCATTGAATGATTGACATTAATTACTTCAATCACAGCATGGACACTAGCCCTGGTGAAAGGGAAAGGGATTAAAGCAGGAGGAAATGGAGGAAATTTTCTTTGGGAGGATACAACACCTCCAGATGCAACAGCAGCTTCTGCTAAAATTGATCCCCATGCCAGACCTACCTGGATATTTCTACACATCCAGCCATCACAGTGTTTCAAGCCCAAGGAATGGATGTGTCATCCCATCCAAGTAGGAATACATTATCATCCTAGCCTTTACAGAGAGAGAGATCAAGTAATCTCGGAGTCACACAAGGAGCTTGTGGGAGAGAGAAAAACTGCATCCAGCTTCCCTATGTCTCTGGTCACTCACAATCTACCAGTGCATCTTTCCAAAATGAAACCATCAACTACTCAGGGACACAAAAAGCTGCTTTTACTTCATAGTATCCTGACTAAAGAAGAGAGGGTAGATGAGTGAATACTGAATATTCATACCCAGTGTACTTTCCTTGCACCATGCGTAGGCTGGCAGGAAGTCAAAGAGGCAAGCACCACCCCACCTCTTTGTGTTCCTATCTATCACATCTGATACATGTACTTGTCAACTTTGAAATGCAGAAGAAAAATGGTAACTTATCTAAATCTATTTCTCCCTGCCCTTTAAAGACAAAACTGCAGAAAAGAAACTTGCTAAATACTTCAGGTTGGTTGGGTATTTTTCTTCATCTTCCAATTTGCAAATCAAAAGACTTCATCATAAAAAGATTAAGAGCAGTCTCTGAAAACAGAACATCCAGTACACATGCAAATAATACAAACATCAGAAAAGAAAAATCACTTGTCAAATTTCCCTTAGACTTCTGGGTGTTCGGGTTTTTTTGAGAAATAAATGTTCATTGAATTGGATCTGGGAGGTGTTTTTTTGCTATATGTAACCATGTAGCTCCCGGAGATGGAGTAGGCCAAGAGAAGTCCAAGTACTACCATGAGAGGTTCACGGCTCTTTAGCGAATATCTTGTTTCTCTTTAAAACTGGGATTTTTCTTCCTATTTAAAGAGCTATTAAAACAAAGAGGGAGAGCTAGTGTCAATGCATGCTCTAGATCTAAATATTTTAAAAGGCAAGCATTAACACTGAAAATATCTAGATGTATATATTCCACCATGAGTCATTGTATTTTAATATTTCGGTGTCTGGCAAATCACTGAGTGCATCACTATCTATCGTGTGAGATAATTAAGTTTAAAAGTTATAACAAATGTAAAATAACACATAATGAAACAATCCAAAAGCTAAGCATTCACATTTTCCTTGGAATATTTTCTGATTACCCTGTTGCAAATTGTCAGCTACACAGTAATAGTAAAATTGTTTGAATAATTTTAAGAGAAAAATCAAACACATTAACTTTTAATAATATTTTATGAGACTCATAATTCTTTGGGGTGTAATAACCTCTTATCCTACTGCGATTAGTCACTTGGATCCATCATGTTGGTCCCCTGGTACTCAAGACAATCTAAATTTTGAGTAATACTGGAAAAGGTAATAGAGAACCAAAATTAATATAGTCCTTCGTGCCTGTAATGTTATTCCTAATGGAAGATTAAAAAAAAAAAAAAAAAAAAAAGAAACTGAACAAGGAAGCAAATTGTGAAGAGCCAGATGACATAATTTGCAGAAGACAACATTGTGATGGGACCCGGGCACAAGGATTTAATTATTATCTTGAATAATCCCCGTTCTAATGATAGTTGTGTGAACCGACACCAGACGCTGAAACTCCCTACTGTCAAAGCCAGCAGCAAGAGGCAGGAAGGCAGTAAATCCCTTTTCAACGTGATGGAGTGCAGGGAAATCCCACGGTAAGGTTAGCAGCCCACAGCTCACCCAGCCCAGCATCCCAGGCTGCAGGAAGAGGTACTCTGTATCTCACAGCTGACCGCTGTAATTCTCCCGCATTCTTGCCATTGGTGCTGTTCAGAGTCATGTTTATCAGTTTTACACCTTGGCTAATTTCACCCCGGAATAACGGATGTTTACATAAATCTCTTCTACACGGTAAAATAGCTAACACTTGAATATTTCAAATGGTACCCTATTAATGGAGGACAGGACGGTGAGAGCAGACGTCCCATAGAAAATTACCACACTCTCCAATTGCCTGTGTTAGTCCTGCCTGTCGGTAAGTGGTGATTAACACCCCGCTGGCTGCAGCTGTACTTCTCAATATAGCTTCTCTGAGTAGGAGGATGCACAGAGAGTACCTCATTACTATGTCTTTAAAGCTGTAAAGCAAGGAATAATGCAAAATAAATCCTTTACACTAAAGGTCATAGACCAGAATATGTTGGCATGAACACCTGCTCGCACTTTTTTCCCTGATAAAACTGCAAAGACAAGTGATTTAACTGCTTTTATTCCGTTCCCTTTCATTGCAGGTATGCAGAGGCCACACAACTGGATGTTAATAATTCTCGGCCACAGCAGTATGTTTTTATACAATGCCAGAAAAAAAAGCTTAGGAGCTCAGCTAACAGACTGCTCTGTTGGCTGAGACAGCAGAGCTGGCATTAGCTATTTTACCTCCTTGCCCCAAGCTTTTTGTTCAGATGGGGGGAGAACAGACCAGTCATCTCATTCCCTCCACACTTCCATCAATGAAAAGTTTGTTCGAATTCAAGCCCTTTTTGTCTACGCATGCAATCTGTAAACTGACAGATAAAACCTGGCTGTATTGCTAAGCTATAAAACCCAATAACCGTAGCTTTATATGAGAAAAAATTATTGGCTAACAATGCACAGAAGTCTGTATGGTCACCACCTCAATAGATTTTGGTCTCATTGTGGATAATGCTTCTGACCAGGGAGGAGGCTGGTGGCTACCCTCTATCTCTTGCTGCCTCTCACACATGCTCAGAGGCTGTGTCGTTACACAGACAAGGGCAGACAACAGCACTGAATGTAAAATCTAGCAGTGCTCTGGTGTACTCCCACCAACTCCCTTACTAGCTGGAGATAATTTTTTTTGCCTTTTGCCAGACACAGCACTACTCTGCACCACTGGGCACTGATGGGTGCCACAGGAGTCCAGTCCCACCATGTTAGGGGGTCTGTGTCATTGCCAGGGCTGAGGGCAGGCACCCAGTCATTTTCCAAAGGACCCAGAACAACTTTGAAAATCTAGTCCCACATATGAGCAGTGAAGGTATCTAAAAAACCACCCATAAATGGGCAAGGCACAGTCTTCTTCCCTACTGCCTGCTGTGGGCACACTGGGCTGGATGCAGCTTCCATCCACCATTCCATCTGCCACAGAGGTGAAAGTCAGTCTTGGGCAGATGCTAACAAATAAGAATGAAAACGTGACTGTTGCTGGTGAAAGAAGTAAAGGCTAATTCAGAAGTACTTGGAGAGGAAAAATTTTTACTCAACTGAGTCACTGCAAAGCAAAGCGATCACATCTCCTGCTGCTGGAGAACTGAGCACAGCATCCCTTCAGATCACAAATGCCTCACAAAACAGGCATGCAGAATGAGCTGTCCCCAGAAGACACCACCTCTCACTGCACAGAATTATCCTCCCAGGCACAGGGTTCACCCACATCCATTCTGGCCGAGCAGCCTGCCAAGAACCCTGCCAGAAGGAGAAACAGGGAAACATCCACCTCATGTTCTGGTGGCTGAAAGACACAGTACAATGGAGACTGAGCAACAGAGCTGCAAGATGATGTCTTAAGTCGTGGTTGGAGTTCTGCAATATTAAGGAGTTGAAGGCAGATTTCCTGCGGTTCCCTGCTTGTCTTGCTGCTCAACCAAAAAGATGCCAATGATACTAGTCCTGACAGGCTCTGTGATCAACCAACACCTACCTTCTATGCTAAAACACTTTGTAGTATTATCATAACTTTTATCATATTTTTATAAAAATCACAAACCACTGCGGAACATATAAACTGTGCCTTCTGTCTGTTTCTTAACAGGCTTGTTCAGAAAGCCGGCACAGGGGGTCCTGCTGGGACTAGGGATTATTCTTTGTCAGCTTTTGGGCTGAAGACTTTCAGTGAGATGAAAGATCTCCTTTCCACAGCAAAGGAAAAAACATCCTGCTGGATCTTTGAAACACTGGCTTCTGTCATCTCCCAATGTGCCATTGGTGCCGCATGAAGAACTGCCGGCAAAAGCCAAATTCAGGTAAGACTGAGGTATGGGCTGAAAGAGAATAGGCAGCACTCTCACAAGTTTAAAGCTCTGCGGAGTTTTGAAAGAAGATACCACTCCTTAATTCAGTACGTTTACTGGCAGATCCTGAGACCCTTGAAGAGCTGCAGAAGCCAAGGGCATCAAGTATCACTGGAGACTGACAGACAACTCCCTACTGCCTACCCAGCCTCTTGGCCTTCCACGTGTGCCTCTAGGCCAGGTCAGTGCAGGTCTTCTGTAGGTAAGGAGCTCTGCTTTCCCCTCATGTGAAATCAGGCAGCCTGGAGAAGACAAGATGAGAAAGTTCAAGGATATGATGGAACCACCACTTAGGTATGTATTCTGCCCTGGAAAGCCATTTGGTGTGTAGTGTGATTCAGCTTTCAGAACTGACATGTAATATTTGTATTTTCCTCTAATGCACATGGGATTATGCCTGGAGACCTGACAAGTCACCTTGCACTCTGTAATCACAACAGCCCGTTAGGATAATTAAACTGTCACCTAAGAGGGGGAAGCTTATGAGTGCAGGGGACGAACCTGATCTAAGAGTCAGTCAAATCTGGACTACTGATCATTTTATCTATCTGCTTACTTATTTTGTCAGAGATAAGAATAGTCATGAAACACGTGCCTAACTGCAAAAATTTAGCACAGCTTTTTCTCAACCTGTCACTTACAGATAGAGGCACAGAAAAATCCACAATTACAAGAACTCATTGCACCTAGAGAATTATAAGAAATAGAATATTTTTGTTTATAAATACTTGGGAGACACTCAGTCTGGTTATGTCACAAGGCTTTAGATGAGATTGATAATGCAAATATGTCAAGCTTTCCCACCTGGAGAGATACAGTACAGCTAAGATTAATAAACATGTCACCAGGAAAAGCTTATGTACCAGAGTCTGCAGATTTGCAGCTCGAGTTGTTGAGGTGTTCTGGGAAAAAAAAAATCCTTGTAGAACAAAAATATGAGGTAAGTTCAGAAGAGAGAGTCCTGACTGGAGCAGCCCTCATTTACACTCAGGAAGTATCTGGGGGGGAATGCCTCCTGTTTCCCAGCATTGTTTTAAAGTTGGAGATACCATGTGGGCCTCTGGGCTGTTCCCCGGCAACCGAGTCTACCTTCACCAATAACCTTCATCCCTTGGAATGCAGAAATCTGAAGGAAAATATGGAATATGTATGGATGCATTTTGGCTGAAATGGTGGATAGAGAATGCCCTCAGGAAGCAGTAAAATCCTTCCTTCAAAAAAGCTGCACAGCAAGATGGCTGGAAAGTCACCCCACAACACCACCAATGGCCAAGGCCATTAGAGGGTCCCAAAGAGAACTTATTGCCAACTGAGACAACTGGAGGAACATCAGAGAAATCAGTCACTAACCAAGGCAATCCCCTTCAAAGTCTCTCTGGCCACATCGCTGTATTTTGGGCCTGTCTTGCCATTGCCCTGCTCTAAGCCAGTCTGTGCCGGGGAGGGGTGACACTGCTCCCTCTGCTGAGATGAAGTTGCAATGGCTAAGAGCAGTGAAGGCAGCCCTGCTCCTCCACCCTACACATCCTTGTTGAAGCAGTGTCAGACTAGACTGGCAATCATCAGGACAGAGACCTGAAAAGAGAAGGATGCCACCATCCATGTCTCTCAGACTTATTTTTTAAAGCTGGTTGGAAGTAGATAGGGTCTCATCAGTCAAACTCAGGTCCCTTCTTCCATGGCTATTCCCACTAGTTCAACAGCCAGCTTTTTTTTAAAAAGAGCTGAGACTGTGATACCATCACCAAATTTGAGCAGTTAGGGTAATCCTGTAAGGTAACCACAGCTGGTGAGGAACCAGCACGGAGGAGGTGCCACTCCAACCCAAGCCACTCTCGTGCAGACCGCATGGAGATCCTGTTACACATTCTTAATGTATATTAAATATAAGTGTAACATTTTTGATCTCATAAAGAATGATTCTGCCTTATTGCATTAAAGGCATGGTTTGCGATGAGCCACCAAAAGTCATGGAGATTACTCATCACATGAAGATGAGCTGAAGCACTTAATTCACAGCTGAACCATGCCATAATTGCTGCCTTTCTTAATAATGAGAAAAATGTTTAATTAACCATATTAAAAAAACCCCAACAACTTAAATCAATTAACTAAGTAAATTAAATGTTTTTAGAAAATTAAAGATTATAGCTTTTTTCTTAAGATCTATGATTATATTTTTAAATTAAAGAAGGAAAAGGCATACCACCTTTTGGACACTTCCATAATTTCACTCAAACCCAAAAATAATTACTGACAATGTAGTAGGTTACCTTGGAGTATGAATATAGGCTGTCCAAAAGAGTTTAACACTTTTTAAAAAGTCTTCTTCATACTTTCATAGTCATTAACTATAACTCAATAGTATGCTCCTGGATGGTCCACACCTAATTAACTTTCATAGGCAAGAAAACTTATTATTTTAGTATTCATACTGAATGCATTCTCTCATGAAAGAGTATGTCTCAAAGCTACAGTAAAACAATATGTACAAATAAACGCATCTGTGTAATCTGTGGTGGCTTACTGATGTTTTCGGAAGAAGACTACAAAAAGTATGAAAAAAATCCCACATTTTTCTTCAAAAGAGGTATCTCCAGAATACACACACATAGTTAATATTCTCCATACGCATAGCACTCAACTAAAAGATTTTCAGAAACATCCTCATTCTATGTCATGGCAAGCAACAACACAAAACGTATTGGTTATCGAACTGCTGGCATGAGTTTTTACTGCATATAAAGAAGCATTAAATTGCAGCATGTGAATTACCCAGCTGCCTTAACAAGAAAAAGTGCATATAATCATCTTATTTTAATTCTGCAATATGGATTCTTCATGAAGCCATTCTGCACAATGTTTATTTACTTGTGCCATACGAAACACAAAACTTCCCCTGATAAATGGAAAGCACTGTTCAGAAATAATTATGGTTCACAAAGTTTAAAATATTCTTTAATCAGATTTTATTTAAACATACTAAAATTTAAAGTCGATGCTTATAATCTGTTTGGCAGATTTGGTGTAGTGTCTAGGGCTGGGTGCTGTTCTTGCTCGGGATTGCCTTTGCGAACAGACCTGCTACCTTCTCACCATGAGAGGAGGGATCAGCATGACATGGGGGATCAGGCCCGATCAATCTAGGCGATCAATCCAGCTGTAATCTTAATGTTTGTTTTGCAGCATGTCCTGCCTATGTGAGAACAAATATAAACAGAAAGCATAACTTCTAAGCAATTAATCGTATAGAAGGGGCGAGCCGCTTTCCTACTACTTAGTAACTGAATTTCAGTGGCTTTAATCGTCTCTGCAGCAGGTTAATCAGTACTACCAGAGATGTAAGAAAACAAAGAGAAGCTATGTGCAAGTGAAGTTCAGCAGGGGCCTGATACCAGGCCAGCAGACTTTTGGTGAAGAGCCTGAAGGGAGAGGGAAGGAGTCAGTAGCAGCTTGGTGCTGTGTAATTTATCACCGCACAGCCGCGGGCTATGACGTATGGTGCTCTCAGTTGAAGCACCTGAAGGCAGCTTGGTAAGGCTCTATGAAGATCAATGATACACCAAAGAATACCATTAAAAGACACATTCATCTTCCCCTAATCAATAACGGCCTTAAAATGATCTCCGTGACACACTATTCTTACAAGCATTGCTGCTGGGCTTCTTCAGCTCACTTGTCATCCCCTGGCTCAAGTCATTACTGGCAACTGCTTCACACGCTCCCCTTAGTGGAGGAATTTGGCTTCCCCTGAAACTTAACAGACAGAGAGAGAAAATGTAAAAGTGGCATCAAGTTCAATGAAGACACTGAAGGGCATTCAGTCTCTTCAATAACCTCTGACACAAACGGTGCATGCAGTGAGTGACTTTTTGTGTCTTTTATCAGACCAAAACAGTCTACTCTTACATGCATTCATAGACCTTAGCAAGCCATTGCCAAGGGGATTCAGAATTAATGAAAAGTACCCTCAGATCTGAATAAAAAACAACTAAAGAGAAAGAATCAGCAGACTGAAAATGGAGAACTTAGTTTATCTTTTTGCTCAGGCCAAGTGTTATGTGAATTTGTGTTCCCTCCATCCACAGGGATTTGTGCTCTCCTGGGACGAGCTTTGTCAGCCCCTGATGCAAAGATGTACTAAACCAGCATCATAAGGGGCCCAGAATCCTGAATGTTTCTTGATCATCCTGGCTGGTGTCCAACCTCCTGCACGCACAGGAACTGCTGGTAGCCTGTGTCCTTGCAGCTCAGATGCCCTCAGGGTCTTTGCTAGTGAGCACCCTACAGCCTCCTGGACTGCGATGTGGAAAGTCTCTCTGTGGTCAGGGGAGAAAAGAGCGCAGCAATACTTGCTGCCAGGCCTTCCTCAATTTTTAGAAAGCTAGGTAGCCAATTCCTCCTTCTACACACAGACATCACTGAGACAGAGAGGATGCCAGTTGGTCCTCAACTCTCCCATGAGGAAATGATCTGTCTAGGCAATGCAACACTCAATCCCTGAAAAAAACAAATACTCTGGTTTTGCTTTGGCTGAGACAAAACAGATGCTGCTGTTGGCAGGGGAAAGGGGGGGCTACTACGTGAGTTAACACATCCTAGATAAATCCCTTTTATTTCTGTTGATCCTTCTGCATTGGCTTGACCAAGCTGCAAAGTCATGATATCTTGAGCACTAAAGTCAGAGTGACATTGCTCATCTGCCTTATAATGTGCTTTGCCAGCATGGTTGAGCAGAGATGACCATTGCAGTCTTGAGGGCAATAACTCAGAAGCCATGAAGGAAAGGCCTCCCACAGTCAACATCCACTGGTAACTTCAAGAAACCTGCACCTATGACACACAATCATCCCCAGGTTCACCACATCTGATTTACTGCTCTTTAAAGCTGTGTTGAGCATGGATAGAAAGTCCTCTGGTTTACTACCTAGTTGGAGTTTAGTTATGCTTCATTAAAAACATCACTTTAGCTAAATGAGTAAGATAGATGATCTTGACAGATATATGCATAGATTGAATATCTTGATACTCATTTGGTAGAGGTCACAATGATGATACCACATAACTCTTTTTCCTGCACCTAAAACACAGTTCCACCCAAGCTACAAAGTTTAGATTGTGCTGCTAAATCCAAAACACATGCATATATTTAAATCCAAAATCGTGCTTGAAAAAAGTATCTGATGGACTGAGCTGAGAGGCTACACCTCAACAGCATCCAGAATTAGTATCTTTGCAATTGAGCCTTTGCCCAAAATGGTGCTCCCATCTAATGTTGAAACTTGCAAGTGTGAAAAGGTTTATATATCTTAAGAAACAATTACAGCTAGTGGTGAAGAAATAATTCCCAGGCCAAAAATATTTCAGATATTAGGGGGAAAATATAACTCAACTCTGATTATAATTATGTTTCCTGTGGTTAGTTAAATGTTTTCTCATTTACCCTTTTGTTCTGCCAGTATAATCAGTCACCTGGCTCTTTATAAACTATGAATCATTGTGGACATGCAAAACTACCTGGAGATAGTCTCGGGACCAGCTTCTGCAAACGTGATGCCCTAGGCAGGAAATAGGCATGGGGCACATAATGTTATGAAAAATAATAATAGCAATTAAAGAGCAAAGCTTAGCTCCACTTTATTGCTTAAAACTAATGCAGTTATTATACTGAGCAACAGGACTTTTAATTTCTAATTACTGTATTTATTTTCCTAAATAGATTTCAAAGTTGTTGCAAAAACCTGGATAATTGTTTCAAATGAGCAATTAAATATTAAGACTAAATAAACAATATTCATTGGATAATTATATTGAACTATGTAATTATTTAGGAAAACAAAAATTAAACAATAGTTTACATTTTCTAGCTGTTGGGGAAGAAAACATTTTTGGAGTCTCTCGTTCTAAGTGGAAGGATTTTTTGTATCTCGTGAAACTCAGACTTGAGCTAGTTCAGAGACCTGCTCGCAAACAGGATCTGTATTTGCAACAAACATAAAAACTCTAAAGAACGTTTTTCACTGCATAAAACAAACTACTTTTGAGTATAAGACTCCTCAGTGAGATTTTGTTTTTCTTTAAAGGGAAAGGAAAGGTTGGTAGGGAAGCTGGAACAGGGTATAACAAAAAAAGCCCAAAACTTCTCCCAAAACTTCTTCTGCATTTGGTTCCATTCCACTGCAGCTTCTCTGCTTTGCAAGACAAATCAATAAAACATATTCACATCTTTAAAGGAACATAGAAATGGAGTAGTTCCAGCAAGTACCCCATTAAACTAAGATGGGTCTTTGTGATTATGTGCTTTGCATAGGCTCTCACAGAAGCTCACCATTAGGGCATTAGCTCATCACTTATCCCAGCTCTAACTCCAAGACCACTATCTGCATTCCCACTTAAACACTGTATTTCACCTCTGCTGAAAACAAAGTGCAGTACAGAGTTTGGGTTTTGTCGTGAATTTTTTTTTTTTGCTGGAAGTTGCACAGAGTGGGTAGGAAAGCATCTGCCCTGTGATGCTGCTGAGCTTAACATTTCGCACCACAGTTTTAAGTCCTTTCTCCTATGCTGTTCTTCAACCAGCTGAACAGCATTTTAACCTGAAGTGTTTCCTAGATCAAGACATTGATCTTTCATTATGTTTTATCACTTTGAGACTGGAAACAAATGAAACCTTGTTTTTAACCTTTAATTGATAGCTGGCACGAGAGTAGCATCATAAAATCGTGCCAACTGTTCCCCAGATAACTGCATGTATTTGTGCATCCACACGTGTTCATTTCAATATATTATCAGTATTAACCAGCTGTTCTCTTTACTAAGTACAGGGAATACAAGCAATACACTAAATGTTGATGTTGTCACATCTAATTGCCCAAAATAAACCTGACAATCTTCTAGGGAAATGCACTGCGGGTATCACTACATATTCTCCCTGAGGGATGTCTAGTGAAAACAGAGCTTGCAACAGCAGAAACCATCGGTGTTCCTACCTAGATTTTAAATACCACAGACTTCATCAAAACTAGGGATTGCAAAATTTTGAGCTTAGAGATATTCCTCTGTCTTGGCTGCATGTGCAGTTGTGATTCCATATGAGCACAGCCAATCAGCTTGCCTGGTATTTGCAATTATTTTTCACAAGGCAAAAAAATTTCAAGCAATGCAATATCTTACAGAAAGGGAAAATTTTATCTGGGAGGCATACATGACAAAGCCACTCATCCCTTAGAAATCCAGACGTGTTTTCCAACTAACAGTTTTGTAAAAAGAAAGCAAATTTCAGAGCCAGAAACCCGAAAGCACAAACAGTCCCAGACAATTTATAATTCTGTACCATAAATAGCTGGTCCATAATTCATTGACAGAGAGTTAATGAGAATATTTGTAACTAATACCCATAAGAAAGATAAGAGGTGGTATAATGTAGTTTATACTTTACTACAATACTTTTCAAGGACAGCAGGGAAAGCTTCCTGACAGCAAAAAGCAACAAGAAATATTGCACTGACCTACCAATTTCCTACATTCCCATCAAAGTAATCCATGTGTAGAGACATTAAAGAACAATTTGTCCCAGCTGACAGTTTCCAAATAACTCGATGCTTTTTAATTGCTGGCATCATTAACCTTAATAGTATAATTGTGTAGCTCTAAATAATAATAATAATAA
>WUAM01000070.1:42968-91277 GCA_024336885.1 Actenoides hombroni | reverse complement strand
ATAATAATAATAATAATAATAATTTCCCCTCACTTCCAAATCATTTCCAACCTAGAAAAAATAAAAAAGATGCACAGAATAAATTCTAAGAAGGAAGAGAAAGGGGAGAAGTTCTTAACAGATAACAACAGCAACTTTATCAGTTTTATCTGCCACAGCTCACAACCTTTAAGGTGTAACCATCTGCAGGTAAACTTTAGACAAGTAATAAATATTAATAATCACTCTCTGCCTATAGGTTTTAAATGACCTTTTCAAACAGCGTGTCAGTTCTCCCCATTCCGAGGACACACTGTGGAACATTGTATAAAACCAGTGTTGTCTTGAATGATTCATTCTTGTGCACACCCAGGTTTCAGCAATGCTACCTTCTAGAGTAACCTCTACTGAAGACATGTTGACATACTCTCACCCATGCATACAAAAAAGAAGTTATGATCCCTCTCCCTAAATAGTCAAAAAAGGCTTTTCCTACCCAGTCTGAAGTTGTTGAGAAACACAAGATTGGGTACTGGTCACCACAAGTTGCCTCTGCACTCAAGAGAGGGAAAGACATCTCTAAAAGGCAGTTCAGATTCAATGATGTGAATGAACCTCAGGGGGTAGTAGATGTCTTAGTCTGTACCTAGTTGGTGATGAAATGCATTTGGATTAGAGGCATCTACTGTGTTTAAACAGAATAGCACATGTGAACGGAAAGGAAAATTCATTTTGTCCAACAAATCTGATTCAATAATTGCCATTGGTATAAATAAGCAAACTATTCTACTGCTTTTGCCATAGTAATCTTCATGGAAAGGGAAGAACCCAACAGATCATTTTGTTCTGCATTAGGGAGTGTAATATAGCAAATCTCTGATTCAGCGAATAAACATCTGGATAAAGACCACCTGCCTTCAAGGGGAGACAGCTGCTCAGTGTTTTAATACATGCTTAAGTGCTGTATTAAAAATAAACCTGATGCTATGCAGTTCTCCATGTCAGGGAAAAACACAGAACTAAATGATATAACCTGATTATTAATCTTTGGGAGAAAACCTCATGAGAAAGCAAGGACTGAGGATCCTGGATAATGTATGAGGCTGCTGGTCCTCAGCTCTGTTCCAATTTTGGCGATGGTTATACTCTTCCAATTGTCCTTTCTCAGTCTCTTCATCAACTCTTGACTCCTTCCTCAAACACAAAAATGAGATAACAATTCTTAGCTCCTTTAGTTGGTGCTTTAAGACCCACTGATAGAAGGCTAATCACTACAGTGAGGTTTTCTACAGTAATTATAATTGTCCTGAAAGACAAAAAGGGGATACAAAGAGGATCACCCTTAAGTTTTGAACTGTAAAATACGCTTCCCAAAAATAATTATTTGATGAAAGTGTCATTTCCTAAATTTAACATTTCATACATGTTAAAAAATGCAACAAAGCGAGAAGATTACTAAATTTCTGATTTTCATACTTTCAGTTCTGCATCTAGGTACACTGATATTTTCAGTGAGGAACCACGTCCAACAGCAGTGAAGACTTTCTTTTAAACCTATGTTCTCTGATGAGTGGTACTATACTATTTCCTGGAAATATATTTCCATGGAAGAGTCCAAGTTTATTTTGCCTGAAGCCCACATCAATTCCTATAATATCCTTATACTGATGGTTCTGAGTTTGGTGTGACACATGCTGGGGCTTTTGTGTCTACCCCATTCTGAGGCACTACAGCAGGTAATAGCTACTCTCCACAAACCTTTCTTCCCTTAAGTAGAGAATAACATAATCAATAGAAGCTAGACAGGTGATGGTGTACCTTCAGATGTGCCATTTTAATTCTTGGCCAAAGGTGCTAAGCTTCAAAGTTAGCCACAGACATACTTAAAGCCCTTACTATGAAAGGTATGGAGTGGTCTGAGGACAGGTGTATGCACTATCTCAAGTATTTTGAAATTTAGCACTTTTGCTAAATAACGCATTTTCCTTCCCACTCTATGCTCTGAGTTGATGCTTATATAGGAATATCATATTGTAGGACAGATCTATCAAAAGTCAAGAGGATTTGATTCTTTGCCGTGGTATATACACACATATACTTTGATTTTAAGCCAAAACAAAGCAAAACAAAATCAGAATTTGAGTAACAGATGTTTCTGTAAAGGCTCAGCTCCAGCAACCTCTAGTGTACTATGAATATTCTTGTTAAAAGGGACATTTAAACACTGTGGCTCTCTAGAGCTGCCTTGTTGAGATCTGTGTAGCAGGAGTCTGCATGGAACTCCCAGTGGAAAAGTGGAAAGCTTGAGACATCCCATAGGCAACCAGTAGCAATCATGTCATCAATCATCTCCAAATTTTACCCAGTAAAATCTCATCAACTGTTATTTAATATGGCTTTGTCTGGAGAGAGCTCCTAGGAGAGCTCCTGCTTCCAAACAGGGAAAGAAAAAAAAAGATCTGTTTTTAATCTTCCATGCTAAGAAAACAAGATTGAACTAACAAAATACAATTAGCAAATCTATTCTGTGTGAAGAAATCCAGTCAAGCCTGCTGCTTTAAAACTTGCTGCATTTTTGTTAATGCCAGTTTTGGCTTTCACTTGCATTTCTGTAAATTCCAAATTATTTTCTTTTTAGTTGCATGGTTTAGATACTCTCTTAGGATAACTGGACATGGGCATTGGGGCATAGATGTTCCTCTGTGAAAAACTCTGGGAAGGTGGGGCAGATTATGTTTTTGCTTTGCCACTAAACCCCTCTAGTCCTCATCTTCTCTGTAGACAACCACAGGGCTATGAGAAGAAAATCATCACAAAGAAACATGCAGGTTGTCTATTATAAAATGCTGATATCAGCAGAGCACAGACTTATTGTACATGGAGGTGATATTTTAATCCATTAATACCTCAGCCAAGTATTATTGCTTTTTGTCACCTGTAAAAGCTATGTCTTATTTTCAGGCTGCAGACTAGCAGTTCCATATTGGGAGATAGCTGTATAAACTGTATTTGCTACATGCTGCATAGCAAAAGATTTGACATTTCTTGGGAACAAGTCAGCACACTCACAGAGCTCTGTGTTGTTCTTTAGGTTGTGACAGCTGTTGCCAAATTTTTCTTCAGAATGCTTTGTAAGAGTGAAAGCATGCCAAGATCAAAGGAAAGCTTTCTAAAAAATGACTATTGTGGAAGAGCTGGAAGAGAAAAAGTTTAGCTATTAAAAACCACGTAAGACTCCAGGACCAGGTAACTGAATCTCACCTTAAACAAGCTCATTTCCTCCAAGATGAACTAGAAAACTGACTTTTTGGGACCTCTGAACTGAAAAAGATTCTGAATTCCATGAGTTATCTCACAAAATGAACTCTGCAGGGATAATCATGATCAAATATATCTGCTGTGTGTACATGAAGGTTATACAAAATGTTAAAAACATATTTCTGACAGTTACAATGAGCAATTCTGCTATTGATGTGCTTTAAGAACATAGTAAGACTAAAACTTTAACAGAGGAGGTTACAAACAGGATTAAACACTGAGGAAAAAACCATGTACACTTCCAGAAGCTCTTGATTAATTTGATAAAAGCTCAGGAACAGTTTCTCTCTGGACCACAGCAACAGATGATTTGACTGGGGCAAGAGTAATCCTGAAAGTCACATCTCCTGCCTTTGGGTCTTCTGTTTGCCCATTAAAGCTAGGAAGGGTTATTCCACAAAAACTGTTCAGACAGACCTAAATAATTGTGCCTTTCTGTAAAGCTCTTGCCATGAAACAACTGCAATTTGTGAGACTGAGTGACATGTAGTAGTTTAACTGGTGTGTTACTGATACTTGTCTTGACTTTTGACACTAGAACTACGTTTTTCCAAATTCTTTTCTCCTTTGGCACATGCTGTTATCAGTTTATACATGCCTACATATTTAAACTCTTGTGAAGAAGTACATTTTTCTTTTTAATGCTTAGTGGATCAAAGCATTCTGCAAGCACAAGGTAGATGTGTTGTAGGCTTCCTTACTTAAGCCGACCAGATGGCCACATTATCCAACTGGATGAATTGCTCCTATGTGACACAGAAAGAGAAGACCAATAAAAATGTAATATAGTAAATGATGATGAAAGAAGAGTTAAAAAGAAGAAAAGAAAGACTTACTGCTTCAAGTTGTGTCCAAGAGAAGGCATTACACCCATTTGCCTGAAATCCCTTATAGAATTGAAGTGCACACCTGTGATGTGGCTGGCTAGTCTCATTCTCTATTAGCATCCCTCTGTTAACTGGAACTTCATCAGGGAAAGTATGTCACTCCTCATCCAAGCTAGTGGGCCAGTAAATAGTGAACAGCTATGGAAGGCCCTCATTTTTGAAAGAAGTATTTCTATTCCTTTGGAAATACTGGAAAATGATTTCCCAAAAGACACAATAACCAACTATGTTCAGCTTACTGTATTCAGCTAAAAGCTTATTATATCCAGCTCACAGGTTCCTTCTCCCTCTTCCAACAACATATTCTTGCTTCCCCTAAGGTGTTTCAAAAAACATGCTGCTTGCAACAAAAAACAATGTCCCTTCAGACTAAGTCCCATCAAAATTACCAGTCAACTCTCAAACAGGAGGCCAGGTGAAGATGCGTCCTTTCGCGAGCCATCTTCACAAAGAAGAGTAGATCTCAAAAAGGAATTTGAACCAAATACTCCAAAAAACACAGTGTCTCATGTGTGCATCCCAAGTAAGTCCCTTCTCTGCCACTACAGCTTGGTGATATCCATCAGGCTGACAGTGGCCACAAAGAAGAGAAGGAGTCTTTATGCCCGATACACAGACATGCCAGATGTTTCTTCCCTGAACAGTCCAATTTTTGGCCTAATTCAAAAGACCAAAGTTCTGCCTGTGCTGAGTTCACTCCAGGTCAATCAAACACAGTTAGCACTCAGGAATTTTAGTGGTCTTCAATGACACTACGAGAGGTTTCTTTTTTCTAAGTAGACGGTCACTAACATGATAAATTCTAGAGCTGGACAAGAATGAATTGCACTGGAAATTGTGGCTCAAGTAGCAATCAGGCTCCTTAAGAAAAACTTAGCAGGTGTAACAGTGTGCATGAAATGCTGTCTGTCGAACATACAAAGGTTTCTTATAAAAACACCTGCCAACCCTTAGAGCTTGGATCATACAGACAAATAATGCAAAAAGAAGTGGCCCCCCTCTTTTAAAATTTACTTTACACATTCACTCCAATCTTTTACTCCTGCTTCCATGTTTTGTGCTAGGAAAGAGATTTAAGCCAAAAGAATTCACTTTTATGGGCCTGTGTGGTCTGGTTTGGTTTAAAAGCTTCTGATCTGTAAAAAGCACAGTAACAAAACACACAATGTGGTTCCTGTTTACTTAATGCACTATTTCCCCAGAAATTCTGGTACTGTCATAAATATCATTTCTTGCTTTTATGGCTTTGGAGATATTTCCCTTTTTCAACAATTCTAAGAGAACTAAATTGTTCATATAAATTTTATCTTCTTTCCTCTAATGTTACCAATCAAGCCTATGTGATAGTAAGCAGGGTCAACATTTTTATGAACATTGCTCCTCTAATAACTCAGTGCAGACGAAACTTTGGTCTTTTGAATTAGGCCAAAAATTGGACTGTTCAGGGAAGAAACATCTGGCATATTTGCGTATCAGGCATAAAGACTCCTTCTCTTCTTTGTGGCCACTGTCAGCCTGATGGATGTCACCAAGCTGTAGTGGAAGGGATGGGGCTTACTTGGGATGCACACATGAGACACTGTGGTTTTTGGAGCATTTGGTTCAAATTCCTTTTTGAGATCTACTCTTCTTTGTGAAGATGGCTCGCGAAAGGACACATCTCCACCTGGCCTCCTGTTAGATGTAAATCTTAACCAGGAAGTCTCTGTGGCTCCTGGACTACTTTGTCCAGTGCTGTGATGGAGGTAATCTTGGCTCAGGTGGTCCAAGACCTGGCCAAAAGTGCCATCCTACACCTGAATACTGCAACAGAGTCTTGAACTTTGATCCTTCTGACCACTCAATGAGAAAGAAAGAAATCCTACCTCTTCCCCTGGGGCTGAGGCCATCAAATGGATTGAGTCCAACTATGCAAGGAAATGCCTGTTTCAGGAGTGCACTACAAGGATGTTGGACCATCTCACTTATGACTTGGCAGCAGCACCTAAATGGATGTCACACTCCCACCTCCACAAAGGAGCAAAGGAAGGCTGAAGGGCAGCAGAACATGAATGACAGAGCTTAGCAGCACACGAGTGGCAGAGCCTAGCACCACTGAGGAGCCGCATCAGAACTACTGGGAGGAAATCTAGGCATACCCAACATAAATTTAGTAAGTAGCATTGTCACAATGACACTTTCTTTTTTTTTCATTTGGAGAGCAAAGAAGACAGGAAGAAATAAGAACTAGCACAGTGTATTTTTTCAGTCTGATCGGATGTCACACTGCTGCTACATTTGCTTTTCCTAATTTTTAGACAAAGTCACACTGCTGCTACATTTGCTTTTCCTAATTTTTAGACAAAGTATTGTGTCATGTCTGAGACCTGCATGAGAGTTCCTGTTTACTTGGATGAAAATCTGAAAAAATAAATTCTTACCGTATGGCACTGGCAATTTTTTATTGACCTTTTTCTAGGGAGGAATGTAATTTTTAATGTTTCTCCGAGATATTTATGTAGCTTTCCACTTTCCTAACACAGGCAAAAATCCTTAACTCTTGTGTCAGTGTGCTCAAACCTGGGCACACTTAAAGTTACTCCTACAGCTATGCAGTGTCTTATCTAAGCAGTGCACTCCTTAGTAGTAGAATTATATACTCATAGAATCATTAAGGTTGGAAAACACCTCTAAGATCATCGAGTCCAACCATCTACCCAACATTATGATGACCATGTCCTGAAGTGCCACATCTAGTAAATACACTCCTTACAATAAGTCTAATTTCCTAAGACTTTACTTACTCCTTACTCCTTAAATATATTTTTAGTAGCAGTTCAGATACTTGTTCTCATTGTCTGGGTAACCACAGATTTGTGTTTTTTCCATGACTTCTTCGGTTCCAAAAATCTGCGGGAATTAAGATCATACTGTGGATGAGGCAGAGGGGAACTGGTGACAAAGAATGTTCCCCCAGAAGAGTTTAATGGCCCCAAAGAGGGCACAAGAAGAAATGGCTTCTCCTCCAGCTCACAGGTTGAAATACTACCACCAAAGCAGTATGAACACAGAGCTTGAAATTCTCATTTAGCTCCCTACATGAAGTCTCCTTATCCTTGACTTGAGAGGAGCAAGATTAATTTCACTGATGGAGAATTTCAGGACAGTGCTTGATGCATACTGGCTTTATAATTAAAAATATACAACTGAAGAAAAGATGGTCATAAAATGTTGCCTAGGGCTATATCTAATACATGATGTTGTTTTACTTTCCTCCTTACATTATATTTTTATCATCAACCCAGGGAGTTCATTAAGTCTGTAAAGCTGTTGGAAGTTATCTGACAGTGGATTGTATTACTAGAGAGAACTATCGATCCAGGCTACTCGAACCCATTACAACACACTTCCATAAAGCTTGCAAGAGGCAGCAATCTGTTGCTTCTGTTCTGACTATAGTTATTTCTCATGGATGGAATAATGAAATGTTTTCTGATGTATAATCATGACAGATTTTTATCTGGAATCAGTAGAACAAGAAAAAGTCAGTCATAAAATATAGCACGGTTGGAATCAAAGGAAGCAAACTCCTCTGCTCTTCCATCAGATTGACAAATAACTAACACATTGTGCAGCTCCTTGTATATGACATTAAATCTCAATCAGTTGTTTTCCTACTGTGAGATTAAAATGGAATTATTTATCTGGAATATCAAAAAGGGCACTGCATCATGAACTCTAAACTTTTTGTTTGATGCATTACCTTCCCCAATAAAGACTAAACAATGTCAAATGGACTCTTTCATCACCAAAGATTCAATATATGAGACCTTCACCAGGGCAGGGAACTACAGCTTGAATCTTAAAAACTACTATTAAACGGGGAGTGCATATCATACATAACTCTTATAACTGGAATTCATTAGCCTGAAATTCATGAGGAAGAACTCAACCTAAGCAAATTTTTAACATGAAGGACTCAGAGGAACTCTTTCAGCAGGTTTTACATAATGAAACACCAAATTATATGTACCAGTTTATGTTACTATATTGACAGTTGGGAGAATTCTATCCCACTAAAACAGTGCCATACTTCCATATGATAATTTCAGTATTTGCAATGCAATAAAATTTGAATATTTGGGGCTGTGATTTTCAAAGACTAGTACATACACAAAGTTTTTTTTTTTCCCTCTGGAAGAAAAAAAAATAAATCTTTATTCTCCCTACTATCCAGTTCACATATAAAAATTTAGAATTCGCTTTATAGAAAGGCCTGAACATGATCGTGCTGTAGAGCAATAAACCACATCTTAACTGCTACCTTACTGTCAGGAGCACATGCACATTGAGGTCTTACTGAGATTGGGCCATGTTATACCTCTTCTGTAAAACAGTTCATCCATGCCAATATATGCAGGAATCCCTTGGGGAGGGAAGGGCAGTCACAGAAAAAGAGGATCAAGGAACAACTGGGAGCATACTTCCACCAATAATTTAGACACCTCTCAGTAACGCTCTGCTAGCAGGACAGAAACGGGGTGAGCACCTCACAGTCCTTCAGCTTGACTGCTAGTCTACTAACTAGCAAAGAATTACCTGCTGCCTCATGAACTGAAAAGGCCTGGTCCGATGCAAAGAAGCCTGCTGCACATGGTTTGTGTGAGACAGTTTGCATCAAGTGCTGTGTTTTGGCACCTTGACCCACCTTCTCCCTGCCTCCTGCCCAGCACATTTCTTAATATTTGATTTAAAAATGCTAAGTTGGCACAATACAATCTCTTAACACAGATTTGGCCCCTGTGCACTATCTCACTATAATCACCCAATAAGCTCATGTCAGGGTTGTCATGGTTTAGGGTCAGGGCAGCCTGTTAGACCTGTAACAGATGCTCTGTTAACCCCCCTCCCTCCCCTACAGGTAAGAGAAAGGGAATGAGGGAGAGAGACTTAACGATTAGAAAAGGAAACTATAACTGCTTTAATGAAAATGAAAACAATAATAATAAAAACGGAATATATACAAAATCAGTATTGAAGCCCCCTCGATGGCAATTATGTCACCGTCTGGTACTGGATTCAGGAATACACAGATCAGGATTGAAGGTCAAACAGACAGAGTCCCCCTGGGATGCTGGCCATTGAAGAAGCAAGGAAGAAGCCAGGAGAGCTGAGCAGAGAGAGCTTGACCCTCGTCATCCCTCAGCTTTACACTGAATATGACATATAGGGGCTGGAATCTCTCGTTGGTCAGTTTAGGGTCAACTGTCCTGTCTGCTCCTCCCTGCAGGTGCAGCCTTTCACTTTCTGCACCCCAACATGGTACAGAAGGTCCAGCAGTGGCCTTGGGCTGCACAACAACCCTTTGTGCTAACTCTAAACATGGGGTGTTACCACTGCTAGAAGCAGATACTGCCTGTGAGAACAGGCTGCTAACTTTAGAGGGTGCAGTTAGTTAGAAGAGACTGAGCTGAAAAGTAAAATCACCGAACAGAATTAGTTCTGTTCTCGCTTAAACCAGGACAAGGCTGAATATACATAATAGGCACCTGTCAGTCTAACATCTGGACTTAAGTCATACACATGAAAGAACTAAATTAAACCAGCATGGAACAGGTTTACCTCTGGCATTTCTTGGCTTCCACATGCTTTATTTGATACTGTAACTTTCTCCTGAAAGCCTTTTTTTTCCTGTATGAATCCATGTCTCCCTCTTACACTATTACAAAGTAGAATGTATTTTCATTGCATCCTGTAAATGTCACAGAATCATAGAATTGTCTGTTCAGTATTGGAGTACTGCTTAGAAAGAAGCATGACAAAATGTAACTTAATTTGGAAAAGGATGCCCTGTAGATGCACTATATGAAAGGAATCAAAATGCAGCAGAAGATACACCACATGAGCTTGTGGCATCAACAAGCACGAAGGAACAGAAAGTTGTGAATTTGGGCTAAGGCTCAAGTTCCAGTTGCATCCATTTCTCGTGGTTAGAACACGCAAAACCTTTCCTCTGTTCTTTGCTGGGGGGAGTCCATGCTGCAGGTCTTCCAAGCAGAGCTCCTCTACCCAGCTACTCACTTTATGAAATGCATAGGGATAATAATCTGAGACCTTTCCACTTTTATCAATTTTTTTTCCAGCAGATTCACTGAGGAAAAACAGGCAGACAAACATGGTTCAATCACATAACCTGGAAATTGCTTTGATAAAGTGCTGTTGAGAGCCGAACAGAACAGAACCAGCAATCAATAACCCAAAGGCTACAATCTGACAAGCAAAAGACAAGCAAATTTAACATGAAAGACATTGGCTATAGAGAGTTCACACATAAATTGTACAGCATGGTCAGTTCTATAATTAGAGAAGTGTAGAAACACTCCTCTAATATAAAGGTGTCCTAAGATGTTACCAAATCATTCCACAAATGGCTTCTTGGTACTTTTGAATGGGGTGGTTTCAGAGTTTAGGTATCAGAGCTTTGTATCTGAAAATTTGACCTCAAACTCAGCGGCTGCTCCCCACTGGGCTTAAGAATTAGTTGAAGATGAAGCACAAATAATTCTAGCAGGTCTCCTACCAGCAATAAAGCAAAAGCACGTAACAGAGTGATAGGACAAAAGGAAAAGGCCTCAAGTTGCACCAGGGGAGGTTTACGTTGGATATTAGGGGAAATTTCTTCACAGAATGGGTTGTAAAGCCCTGGAACAGGCTGCCCAGGGAAGTGACAAATACCACCGTCCCTGGAGGTGTTTAAAAGATGTGTAGATGTGGCACTGAAGGATGTGGTTTAGTGATGTGACAGTGCTGGGTTAACAGTTGGACTTGATGAACTTAAAGGTCTCTTAGAACCAAAATGATTCTATGATTCTATAATCTCCTCTTGCCATTAAAAGTGCCCATTCCTTCTGTAATCTCTGGACTGAGACATTAAATTTTTATTTTCTTCTTTGGAATGGAGTTTCTTTGTTTACTAGAGACCACTTAAAGATAGGAAAATAAAGGGGAATGCTCACCTTCCCTTCTCCACCCATTGATGATATCGTGTCCCTTTTCTCTCAAAAATGGCAAATAAATTGGACTGAGCAAAGATATGATATAGACAATGCAGCACAGATATGAAATGTAACCCTGGGTTGGATAGATGGAGCAACAATTAGGAGAAAGATAACTTTATCTCTAAATACCGCATCGATGGGAGTAATACCAGAACATCATACAGTATTCTGCCATTTTCCTTTTAGAAGAGAAAAATAACACCAAAGAACCTATATAATGCTTAACTGAGTGCTATAGAGAGGGACTTCAGAAATTAAAACTGTTTAGCTTTTAAAATAAGACCAAGAAGAGATCTGCTTACAGCAAAGCTGTACCTTTCCAGGGAGAAAATGCCAATATTAAAGGCCTATTTAATCTAATGGGGAATGACATAACAAGAACCAATGACTAGAAGCTGAAGCTAGGTAAATTGAAATGAGAATTAATGCCTCTACTTCTAGCAGAGAGGGTGATTAACCTTTGAAACAAACTACCAAAGGAAGTGCTAGATACTCCATTTATTGAAATTAGGGATGAGGACTGTATGACTTTCTGGAAAATATTTTTTAATCAAACACGTCCACATGCAAAGTTTTTTCTGTAACTTCCTTAAGACTAGAATCCACTTCTTGAGTGACAGATCTACAGTCTTACACAAGGACACCTTCACTTTTATAAAACCCCAGCTCCCTCCAAAGTAAGCAAAGCTTCAGCGTATTTCATAAAGAGATTAAAGAACCCAGGACTAAATTGCTCCTCTTCCCTTTTCTCTCCACATTAAAAGGGAGGCAGGATATAGCTCCCATTCAGCATTTTCACTTGGAAGGAACATCACTGGACTCCAAACAAAAAGAATATGTGTTCTTGGAGGATCCCATATTGTTCTTTGATCCCATCCCCATTTGGCCACATACCTTACTAAATTAGGATAATCAAGATCCCACTACAACAGTTATAAAGCTACTCAGTCACACAAACTGCCTCGTTGCCTGAACTCCTATTCATGCCTCTAAATGTGGAAGGGGCTGCAGGTGGTTGAGGAATAGAGAATGCTCACCAGACTGATGGCAACTATCACAACACTGCACCACCTCATGCCTCCAACATGCCATAAGACTCAGAAGGTCAGACCAGCGGTTAGGTCATACGATTTAAAAAGTGTTTCATTTAATAAGGTACAGAGGGTTTCACTCTTGAATTACCACTCTATCATATGGCATGAAATTGTAAGAAATTTATATGTATTTCTTCAAGGATGATTAACTGATTTTCTCTATTAGAAAAAGGTGGCATCTTAATTTAGGTGCAAATTATATTGCACTGCCATCGTGACATCACTGAGAATAAAGTCTCTACATTTTGTCAGGCAATGCAAATGCAAACCCAGGTACAAAACAAAATGACAGCCACATGCTCAAGTCATAGCCACCGTTCCATCTAACCCATCCTGATCCGTTTACTCTTTGTCTTCTCAGGCTTCAGAGTCCAGAAAACCTTCTTCCAGTTCTCTCTTCTGCTCTTTTACACCCAAAAGTCATCCTGTCCTCACCTACAGAGGTTTACTCTGTAAAAAAATTCATGTGAGGGAAAGAAAACTGTTAGATGACACCGTGCTGTCTGTCCTTGCTATCTGCTGGTTACCTGGGTGACTTCTACAGTAAACAGGTACAAGACTGGCAACAGAGATTTCATGGTCAGCCACATCTCTCCTCTCCTAGAAGATGCTGCACAAAATTCTGGTGAGCCAGCTCCAGTGTATTTATTCCAAAGATGTCCATTCACTGCTTGACTTCCTACTTCTGGCTACATTGAATTTTAAAAGTCCACCCTACTCATGAACCATTTCTGACTGCAATGATATTCCTTATATTTAAAAGGGGGGAATTGTCATTCCACAAATTATACAAAATATTTTTGCATTTCTCACTGCTAAATGTCAAGTCCAGAGGTTTCTATGATCCCTAGAAAATATCTTTAAGTTTCTATGTATTTTATGCCTGTTTTAGTGCAGTATGCTTCCCTCTACTTTGGCTCAGGCATTTCTAGTTAACCGTGGCTGCCTATTTTGCCAGAATTAAAAAAACCTGATCCATCACAGGCAGTCTTAAAGATAGACCAGCTAAGTTTGTGTAAGTAGTACCTCCTTCCCAAATATTTAAATAGCAAGTAATTAATATGCTAAAATAAAAAACTGCCTGATTCTGACAGCTTCAAAGTTTGCACTGCAAAGAGTGAAACTGATGGAAAGAAAATTCTAATAATTAGGCCAAAATGTTCTGCAGTTCTAGCATCAAATGACTGCATTACAGTTTATACATGACCTCCATAAGTCAGGTAGAAATGTAAACACTTCCCTTGTGACATGGGTGACTCATTGTCTCTCCAAAAAGCAAATCACAATGTATCTCCTCCCAGGTTTCACTAAGTTTTTGAGGCGTTGCATTTTAAGAAAGTCTTTACATATTCTTTGAGGTAATTTTGACCGCAGTGATATTTCCTGCATGTATAAAAAGTGGTATTGCTGGGAGGAAAACCAAAATGGAATATCTAAATGTATTCATCTACAAAGCCTCCTTCTCCTTGGTTGAAAAATCAAAATGCTTTTTGCCTTGTTGTCATAACTGATTTCTTTCAAACTTCTTGAGTATAACCAAAGATTCAGTGCCAAGCACACCTCTCTTAAACCACCAGAAACTCTGACTGGTGAGTAAGGGACCATTCATCAAAACGGTTCCTTCTCTGACACATACCCAATTTGAAGCATACCCAGAAATACATTTCTCTCTGATCTGACCACCTCCTTCACAGCCATGGCTGAAACAGGAAGTTTATTGAATATTCTCTAATGGGAGAATTCCACACAAAAAATGCAGCATAAAAATTTCAAATTATTTTGTAAATCTGCCGATTTTAATGAGGCTTCTGAAGGAAATGTGAGACTCCCCAGTCTACTGAATTCTTGTATACAGCTGGCCTCTTGTCCTACATAACCACTCCAGCATGGTCCTTCACTATGCATTATCTTAAATTACCTAGAAAACACCTCCTAATACCTCATCTACATTAAAAAGATGCCCTGAATGACCATTTCTACATCTGCAGGAACAGTTCCTACTGCTTATGGACAAGTGTCTTGTCTAGGTATGACCTGGTGAATTCTGCAAAAGGAACTGACTGGAGGAGTCTCATATGACCAGGGTCTCCATGTAGGATGCTAATCAACAGGAAGAGGCACAAAAGTAGAGCCTACCAATTGATGCAGACATGGCAGGAGCTGCCTGGGTGAATTTATAGTTCTGAAATTCCCACTTGGAGAGCTTCTGCAACAATTAGTCATATACTTTGCTGGGAAGGTGGTTCAGAGTTGAGTCAATCACCTTGTCTCTAGTTTGCCCATTGTCTCAAGTCAACCCATTGCCTGATCTACATACATGACTAACTGGGGAGCCCCCAGACCATGCAGGAAATTAGTAACTTGGGTGTGCATATAGATACCGTCCTGATACCCGGTTACACCACACTTATAACTATAGGACATGCTTGAATTTCATCCTTGTGCTCTCTTTTAATTTATACTTCATAGATCTGGCCACAGTGGGAACCTCCCCAAAACACAGTACTTTTCATCTAATGGAATTTGAATATTAAATGATATGTAGCTTTAACAGAGTATGTTTTGCCAACAGAAATAAAATCATTAACTTTATTATTCACATTTTACAAACAGACTTCACGTGTAACTGTAAAAGGTCAAAGAGACTTCCACAAAAAATTCCTCAGCCCGGCACGGATACAGAAGGGAGAACACACATAGCAAAGTAGAGCAATAGGCTTAATTTCTGTCCTCTCAAACCTTTCATCCAAATAATGAAAAAAATGCTCACCCAAAAGCTTAGTATCATCACTTCAATCCAACAAGGGAACAAAGCCAGGAGGTGTCAAGGGGTTCGGCTAGGAAACTTGTGTATGAGTCACGTGCACGCACGTTTTTACTGATTCTGTGTCACATGCTTTTACTCTTTAAGCTTTTTTCCTATATATACCACCAGAAAATAGGTAAAGGGTATAAAAATATATGTTCTGTCTGCTTGACTATAAGACAGACCAGAAGCTTCTCAGATTTATAATCTTGCCATCACTGAGATAAAGGAACTTGAAGATACTACACACAAAAAAAATCGTAGGTTTCCTTAAAGCAAAAAAAAAAATAAAAAAATCTCCTCGCCTTCAAAATGCACCCTTTAGGATGCTCCCTTCCTTTTTAAGTATGAAAGCACTAAAACAAAACCCATCATGATTTAGAGGAATCATTGATAAATAAATTATAATTCAGCACTACAATTTTTAGGATGCATGGTTCTGTTATTAAAATCAGCCTTCGAGCACTAACATGAGAAATCACAGGAAATTAGACCCATGTTTCTGCTCCACTTCAACAGCTCTGAAAATACAGAGCACTCGCTGATTTACAGCACTGACATTGCTGATTCCACCAACTGATGACTACCCACAGGCTTTGCTGTTGGTTTGAAATAACGCTGAACTTTAGCCAGTGCAAGAGTTTGATTATAGAGGCAATCTCTTCTCGCCCTATTCATTATGCTGATAGACCAGCAGCTAGCACTTCACATTAGGCAGAACTTCTCCTTTAATTACAGGCATTTTACTAAAGCTTGTCTTTCAGTGACACTTCAGGAAATGTGGAGGCTGCATGTGTAATGTAAAAACAACTAATTGATTCTGTATTACTGCTATGTGCAATAGATTATGGTTTGTGGTATTTAAAGTGTGGAGAAGTAATATAGTGATATCCACTTGCTGCCTACGGGAATATTCTGTATGAAGAAAAACCTTTTCCTGGATGGTAATGCAAGCATAGAATTAAGTTATTTTGTTGTATCAGAAAAATCTTTATATTAAATATAAAAAAGTTCAATTTGAAGAATATTGAGAAAAATAGTTATCGATAGATGGTGACAGATTACTCAAGTTTAAAAACTGAGTCAAATGTTAAATTTAATCAATATGTGATCGCGATAGCAAAGTCAGATTCATGAACATTACTAAACGCAAACCTGCTAGGAATAAAAACCAACTCTAACTAGGAACAAGTGGCACCTCGCATGAATGCTGATCCTCCCAGCTACATCAGCAATCAGAAAGAAATACAGTTAGTAGCACAGAGCTGCAGTAAGTCCTCTCACAGGGCCCTGCATTTCTAAAAGTCTTAATGAAGGTCACAGGCTTCATTAAGGGACAGTACAAAGACTTCCAAGATTACGTGATTTTCGTTTTCTTTTCAAGCATCAGCCATTTTCTGGAACCAGTCTTAGTCTTCTTCATCTGCCCCTTAAGGGGTCACCTCTCCTATTTAGGACATCTGCAGATGCACCTACCACATAGCCAAAAAGTTGCTAGAAACTGGCACTTCAGAGTTACAAGTCATCTGACCCTCTCAGATACCTAAAGCCATGCTTCTAGGATTCAATGAATTGTGCCTTAAAAATGTGCATTTCTCTCCATAGTCTGTAAGAAGAGCCCAGGCAAGTAACTCTGATGCAGAAATCTATAATTAGTCAGATGAATCCCACCCTTAGCATCACTGCAAAGAGACAAGCCCAGCAACTTGGATGCCCACTTCTCATACACGGAGGATCAATATTTTCAAGTATAAGCCCAGGACGCCTTTCCCAGTCTCATCAGTGTAACACAAGTAATAAGTGACTTGCCACAGCAAAACAACTTCACAGCCAGGAGGAATCTCCCTGTAACAGAGGTATTGTCTTTCTCTGGTGGGAGGGTGCAAATGCCTTACAGCAAACAGGAACTTGAGGTCCTTTACCCTTGGGTTGTACAGTATAATCTCCTTACTGTCTTACAGGCAACACCACATATCGAACCCAGTATAGCTCTGTTTGCACTATCATAATTGTAAACTTGCTAATGGATTTAAATCAGCCACCATTCCTCACTCCAAGAGGAAGCATGATCACCTCATTCAACATTTCTAGTAGGAAAAAACAATCTATTCCAGAAAATTACTGATCTAAGCATGTTTGCCATAAATTAACAGTTCTGTCTCCAAAAGTGATATGCCAGCCATAACTTAAATACAGGTAATGAATGCCCTGACACCAATAGCAACACTCAGCACTAGACTACAAATAAGTGAGGTCTGATTCAGTTTTCCCTTTCACAAACGTGGCACAGGTTTGCCCAGAATGGCTTGTTTGCAGAGAGGGTCTATTAAGTGACCATTAAAAAAAACCAACAAAAAAACCCCAAACCAAAGCAAAAATGGATATTGCAGATTTTTGCAATACTTTCTGGAAAAAAAAAATAAAATTAAAAGGTGAAAGGTAATATACAGACTTAGGAGCAGCACTTACCTTCCCCCAACCCTGCCAACCTTGTCCCATGCTTCAGTGGGCTCAGTGGTGGCTGCTGCATCACCAGCATGCAGCATGCTGGATCGTCACTTGAACGGGAGCCAGTGAGCCATAGCAAGGATAGACTCATGGGCACTAAATAGAAAGAAGTCAATTTTGAGGTAATTACGTGTTGAATGCCCTTCTTAACCTGCAGCTGTTGAGGGCACTCAGCACATATGGTTAAGGTTGATGAAATTTTTAAAGGCACTGAAATTTATAAGGTTACCTTGGCAGGTCACCCAGCTTGAATGTTTTTTTTCTTGCTAGTGTACAGAAACAGCTGAGAGGCAGGCTACACTGTTTACTGACTGAGAAAGGGGAAAGCAGCCATGCTGCATCAGGAACTGCTCAAGGAACAAAACTGAACCAAAACTCCTCAGTGCTCCAGGGCAAGTGATTGAGGGAGAAGGAGAAGAAGGACAGGAACAGGTAGTCATTGCAACCTTTAAAGCGCAGTATCACTGCCATGGCTCTACCCATCCCTTTCCCCCGGCCTCAAAAGAGGGAAGCATGTCTAAAGACACTGCTTGCCTTTCTGGCTGCTACATGCCTTTGCATGTGGGTAGCTCCTGCAGTGAGTAGGGGAACTCTCTATGGCACTCACACTATTTCTTTATCTCAGTGACGAATTTTGACAGTAATTTTTTTTGATGGAAAATTCCTTAAGAAAGATCACTTTTCCTTCTTTCTTTCTTTTTTTTTTTTTTTTTTCCCCCCAAGAAATACATGGACAGGAAGGGATTAGCTTACAGAATCTTGACCACTTACCATTCTCCTTAGATTTCTATCACACATCTCTTGACACCAGGCATGTCTTCAACTATAGCTGAAGAAAGTAGCCTTAGATGTTATTTACCTAAAATGGACTGAAGTCAGTTGGGCTTATTTCTAGTCAGCTCTTTGTGCCATTCCTCACCACCACAGAGCTGAACCCTTGGTTTTAAGAGAAGGCAAGCACTGAAGAGCTGCCCAGACCCAACAAGCCTTTGTGGTCTTGATAGTGCCAGGAGAATTCGCTTCCCTTACTTATCAATCTGTCTTATGCTCTCCTCTGCAATGAAGTAGCCATGACTCTGCCTTAAAAAGTTCACTCACAAAACAGAAAATATGTTCTACAAATTTCCTTGCTTTTTATTTTTTGAGTCAGTCTTTAAAACTGTTGTCTGTTGTGTGCCTAACAACAGGCTTTACAAACGGACCTGTACAACATTATTATGAGTCAATAAGACATTAGTTGAACTGTGAGTAAAGCACAAAGTAAGAAGACATCTGACTTGGAGGATCTGAAATGATCTTCCCCAACAAAAGGATGTGGCTCCTTTGTATTCATCACTCCGTGTTCAGCCCTGTACAACACAAGTTCAGTGTTATTACAGAGTATTTCCATGCAAGTCACTGTGGAATCGTGTTGGCATTTTCAGAGAACTAATCATGATAAATGTGTTGCAAGATTCTTTACAGTTTCTTAATGAGTAAAACAGTAGAGCTGGGTGATTCACAGAAGATGTAAGCTTTGGATGTTCAAAGTTTGTGTTAGAAGAAACCATAATAGTAGGACTACCTTACTGAGACCTTGCCACTTACATTCCTTCATAACCTGATAAAAAAAGATGTAAACAGACATGCTCTTTGGAAATCTTACCCTTTTTGTATTGAAATTAGCTGCAAATCCTTGATTAAGTACAATCATGTAAACAGTGAATAGCAGCAGTCTGCATTCAGAAGATGTGGTTGAAGTACATAAAAATCTTCACTAGAAGCCAGAATTAGTGAAAGAGTTGAAGACAAAAAGAGGCCATGCACATGCATGGCACTAATACTAAGGAGTATTTAGAGAAAACTCAAGCACATTCATCTTTACATGCATCTGGTCCCACTGAATAGCTTCATGGCCTTACAGACACTTTAACAGCCACATACTGGTTGCATGACTCGTCAAATTAGGTGAGTAAAGTAGAATTAGACTGATAAGCATGTGTACTGTAATCTCAACAATCTGTGTATTTTGACATGACATAGAACTTGAAAGAATTAAGTGATGCCTTAAACATGGCAAGTGAAAAATCAGCTATGTAATTGTCCCTTTTGGAAAACCAGACTCATTTGTAGTGCTGATCAGTCTTGCAACAGAAGAAGAACAAAACCCAGTTATAATGGGAAAAGGCATCTCAGCCATCCGGAAGGAGGTAAAGAGATCTCCAGTCTTAGAAAGAGACTGAGTTACGAATTTTGCACATGCTTTAAATTATGATAAGTGTAGGTCATCTGCATGGGATAACAAGCAGAATCACCAAGTATCAACCAGAAAGTGAATGGGAATCATCTTAGGTTAATACTTTCTATGCAAACATTGTTAGAAGTCACTCATCCCACACCCGGACTACCGAGAGAGCAGACTAATGTAATTTTGAAAAGGAAGCCAGACTTCAGATATCTATACTGACTGATGGAGGTTAGTCGTTCTGGTCATTCTGCTGTTAGATAGCTTTATTGCATGTCTGTACTCTTGAGAAAGAAGGGGACAGCAAGCTACTGCTGAGACAAAATGTCACACAGTGGTTTCAAGAGGCTATCCCAGGTAAAGTCCATTTAAAGCACTTTCTTCCACAACATCTCAAAGAGATGTGTATTAGAGTACTTTACATTACTGCCCAAGAGTAATGATAGTGTTCACCAGCCACATGCCTTAAGACCACATCCTGATACACTTTGTGAAGTATAAATTAGACTGCGCAATACAAATAGTCCAGCTGGGGCTACCGGAAATAGAATGTAGCATACTACCTACTGAGGTGTTATTAGTACTGGATATGACTAAGAGTATCTAAAAACTGAACCAGCTATATTGTCAAGCTTAATTCAGGTGAATGAAAAGGACTTCCCAACTCAAATGCTACAAATAGTTATGAGGGACCTGCTCCAGTCTCTTAAGCCAGTACAGGTCTCCTGACTGAAAGAGCTAGTGGACGGGCTTGTTCTTCCAACCCCTCTGAATGGATTTGGGATTTATGTTGCTGTGACTTGCTGATTCAAAAGATGGGAAGCAAATGAGCCTTTCCCACTCTGTAACTTCCAAGACAGTACTTTCTTTATTTGGGTAATGCCTTACAGTATCTTTGACTGTGGAGGTGGAAGGGGAAAGGAGCTGAAGTGAAGAGCCTTCTCTGCTCTCCTGACTGACTGGGGCTGAGACCAACAACATGTCCATGCAGGGATCCAAGTAGGATAGCAATGAGTGGTCATTCCCTGGAAACGTGAGCCATCTTGTGAAGGAAGAGAAGATTAGAGAATTTTTCCCAAGTCTGTCTGGAAACTTGAGGGAGATAAGAGTCTACCAGAGAAAGTCTCTGCTGAAAAAGGAAGAAGATATCAGTTATTATCAGTGAGTGGGGCAGCAGGCTGGGAAGAAGTCAGCCAATGATTCTGTCTGAGAGGGATCACCTTGGGAAAATAAAAGACAGAACTGATAGAAATGGGAGAGTCAGTTTCATTCAGACAAACTGCAGTCTGGAGAGGAATGGAACAAGTAAGCTTCATGGTTCAAACTTGTGTGACTTCTGTAATACCATTACTCAGTGTCGAGACACTGTGCTCACTTGGCCCAAATGTTGCATCCAACATTCATTGCCTTCCTTATCCACAGAAAAGTCAGACTGCAGTGACTACTGATTTCTGACGAGGAAACAGTTAATGCTAAAGCACACCTAGTTTTAGTTAAAGTTTTCCTGCTGTCTACAGGAGCTAATTGCAATCACAGACTTCGTCCTTTCCCAAAGCACCAGCAATAGGTAATGGAAACATTTGTCATAATTATCCTTTCCGAAGAAGCGCAAATCAAATAAAATCACCACAACACTAGCTGTCTTGAAAAGGTAGCAAGATGATCTATTTATAAATGTTGATATATAGCTAGAGAGTAAGATGAAGCACTGCCTGTGCCCACAATATAGTACTATTCACTAATCACACTGGGACACCATCAACACCTTCTCCTTTGAAGAACTGGGCAGAAGGAAAGCAGAGAAAAAGGAAGGTTGTAAACCCCTTCCTGCAGTGATCTTATATAGGGGGACTGTATCTGTGTCCTGTATGAGGTACTTCAACGGACCCATATGTTGTTACTATTCACTGCTAGTGTGGGAAGCGTGTGACAGATCCACAGTATTTCCAGGAATGATACAAATGAATGACATTCTATTCAAACAGTTTAGACAACGGTGATAAAAATAAAAAAAAGCACACAAGAAAAGAAAGAGGAACGTGTGTGTCAAAAAACTACCTGTAGCTTGAATGATGGAGGAATAATTTAGAGGGTGCTGTTAGAGCAGCAGAATTCAAATGAATGTCAGGCAAGTTTGAGGCTAACATGCCCATAATTCCTTTGATCACAATGTTTCATAGTACTTATGTGATGGAGAGCTTTCACATATTTATGGTGAGAAAAGTAGG
The DNA here is from genome assembly GCA_024336885.1 of Actenoides hombroni. NCBI lineage: Eukaryota > Metazoa > Chordata > Aves > Coraciiformes > Alcedinidae > Actenoides > Actenoides hombroni. The sequence continues at coordinate 69,196 of WUAM01000070.1, read as the reverse complement.
GTACTAATTATTAATAGCTCATCTCATTCACCAAGTGTTGAAAACTAGCAGGAGGTAGTGCAATGGCTGTTTAGAAAGCTTTCCTCAGGACGTTTTGAAGCAAGATCACATATAGCCTAAGCTGCTAAAATCCTTGTAAAAGATAATACAGGTTAGCAATGCCATTTCAGGGCAATCTCCTAGAAATCTTCCAGTGATGTACAAAGAACAAATCCAGCATCCCAGATAGTGCTCTGCCATTTCAGTGGCTGTTATAATGCTCCAGGTTTCCAACCCCACAAACAAAAGTTGTCAAATTTGACTTCCATGTTAAAATAACTGCAGAATGATCTGCTTGTGCTGGAACCGAGTAGGAATCTTCAGATAGCCTGAAAACTAGCAAAGATGTGAGGCTGGCAGAAAGATAGAATCAACTGAGAAATTAAAAAAAAAACCCCACAAACCAATCAACCAAACCAATCAAAAAAACCAAAACCCAAAGCAAGTTTAAACTTGCTACTTGATCCATATCCTTTGAGTTCCCTGGGAAGCCTAAGCACTGGAGTGGAAAAACACATGTATCTCCCCTGTGGCTGTCCGGAGCCTGGTTCTCAAACCCCATGTCTGAAGAATCTGGCCAACACCATCCATCCATCCATCCATCCATCCATCCATCCATCCATCCATCCATCAACTGAACGGCTGATTAGAAAACCCTGTTAGGTTGGGAATGGGATGTGAGTTCTGGTGGAGATACCTTGGATAGTCATTCACTGCGCTCTCCCATACTTACATTATTCCTGGCAGATGTTTGTCCAACCTATTCCTGAAGAGCTCTAAAAGCTCCATCTATTACTTCATTATCCCTACTGTTGCAAAGTTTGCCTAATATCACCTGCAGCTGGCACAAAAAACCAGTTTCTTCCCCCAAAGAGAGACTAAGCTAGTTGAAAACCTCCACAGGTGCACTTACATATCTGTGTTTACTCGTATTTTTAGAAGCTCACCTACTGCTAAGCCTGTGTAAACCAAAAAGAGCGGTAAGTTAACCATGACTTACATTCTAAGACTCTAAATAACTACTCGGACTGGCAAAGAACCTCAAGTTGCACTTTAACTAACTATATAGAAAAATCTCCTCATCCATGAGCAATAAGCAGACACCACTGAGATAAAATGCACACCATCTGCTCAACAGAACTCCAAGACACTACACAACAGTTTATGATAAAAGTGAGATGTCAGGAGGAAAGCAAACTGATTTACAAAAATTCTATATGTCTACTACTCAACAGTTCCTTCTGTGTAATTCTAGTAACACCTGCTTTCCTCAGTGTCTAACATCCCCTTTTTCCTCCTTATAGTTCTGCCTAACCAAGAGAGTTACGGCAACAAAAGCTCCAGCTCCGGCCAACACATCATCAAACGAATTGTTAATCAAATTGCAAGGTCAGATTGCAACCTCACTGTTCCAATATAATAAAGTAAATAACCTTTGGAACCTGACAAAACTGAGCTGAAAGCAAGGGAAAAATAACATAATTTATCCATTTATTTTTTTTACTTCCCTTTTTTAGTGGATAAAGTTGATCCTGTGAAATCTGTGTGAGTTTTGGCATCAGTTTCAGAAGAATTTGGGGGTTGGGTCATGAAGGCTGCAGTTTTCAGAAGAATTTGGCAAAGGCGTACAGACTAACATGGAATTTGCATCAAGGGCCTCAGTTAACAGTTACAGGAGGTGGAATTGAACCAGCTTTGGTCTGACCAAACATAAAGTTGCAGCAATAAACTCAGAATAGTAAATTCACCTTGTATGGATGTTATTCTATACATATCTAGTAAATTCTCGAAGCAGTCTGAAAAACAGTGTAGTAATAGAAATTAGCAGTCATACTGGAATGACATACTGGTTCACACATGCTCATAACTGAAACAGCTATATTGGAACAAAAATCTGTCCCTAGATTACAAGGTGTAAGAAGATGCTTTTTTAGTTCTCCACACCACTGACACGTTGCAATTCTTACAACTAGTCAGGAAAGATGGAAAAAAAGGCAATGCACCGATTCCACCCCACCATGCTTAAGGCTAGCCTTGCAAAATCAAGTCCTTTCCCTGTCTAATGCATAATGTAAGACATAACCTAAGCCTCTTCCATCCTGTGCCACATTGCTATCATTCTAGGGTAGATCACCAAGTCCATCCTGCTGGAGCTGCCATATTTGATAAGATTGATTGAAAGCTTGTATATGCAGAAAGAAGATTGACCTTTAGGCAAATGAATTATTCATCTAGAGCTTTCAAGGGTCAAACTGCTACACCAAAGAATTTAATACGGAGGGAAAGAGCTGCAGCATGGAAGAGGCACTGATGGGCTGGAGGCTTGGCCAATCCCCTGCTGTGTTTGTGGGATAATGGCCCAGTTTGCCATGTAACAGGAATACAGGCTTATTTAGTGGGCTTCAGGAGAAAGGTTAAGATATTTGTGACCATGAGATTCTTACGTTATCTCTGGGGATGGAGACCTGCTACGCTGGCACACCAAAGAGCTGAAGGAGAGGGCCTTGTGAAAGTAAGATGGTCCTATTTCATCTAAAACAACAAAAGCAAGCGGCTTTGGCACAAATTTTGAAGGCTATAGTGTCTGAGTGAAGACCTTTGCCTAATTAATGGCAAACTGAATATTAAGGTGTACACCCTAAATATGGTAATGAGCCTAACGGGGTAAATGCTGAACATATATGACTATGTCACTCAACTCTCCACCCAAATCACACTAAATATCACATAGAAGGCAGGGACAGATGGGATCAGGATATGAAAAATCACAAGGGGTATACCTCTCCAGAGGGGAGAAGACTGTGGGTATTTCAGAGACGGTCAACGGGCTGCACTCCTCTTCCTCCACCCAAGACAGGGTGTAGGAATTCTTTGTAAGAATTGCGCCTTCAATATATAGCATAACTTTTGCTAGCATTACTATTATATATTATATATTAGCACTATTACAAAGACTTGTGCCTCCTACTTCATGGGATGTAACCACAGCGAATTATTAACTTGAGCTCAAATTGTGCAGTTAGCGCATTTATCAACGGCAATTCTGAATCTATTATATCTGTCGCTTTAATAAATTAAACCTGTCTGGTTTTAATTCCTAAGCCATCTCTGTAAAAGTCCTTAGTGGGGCTCTGAAAGAGGCAAACATTGACTTTGCAAAACTGCTTCAGTGCAAGTCCTTGGAGCTCTGGCTGGTAAACGTCAGACTCTTACTCTTTACGTGACAGTAAAACTGGTGTGCTCAGCAGGAATGTGTTACGTGACAGTGTGGAAGAACAGAGGTAGGAGGACCTGACTAATGAATTCCTGCGCTTACCCAGCGAGGACATTAAGTACCATGTTATTACACATACCACAGATTGCCTCTCCTGTTTTGAGCTAAACTATTTGTTTTACTGAGGTTTTACTGGAACTTGTATTTTCACTTAAAATACTGATTTCTGATGAGTGAACATTTTCTGATAAACCACAACATATTCTCAGTCTCATTTTCGGTGGGTACATGTCACATTCTGAACAGTCATTACACTTCCCGAACACCCTCAGATATTTTCCCATTTAAATGCTAACTAGGGGTGATACTGCCTACTTAGAAAAGTCAAATGAAGTCATAGCCCACATTACTATAACAGCAGTAAAAGGGCAAGAAAATGAGGAGCTGTGCTATTAAACATGACAAAAATAATAAATGTTGTAGAGTTTGCAAATGGGCTGGGAAATATTTTGAAGCGCAAGCATTTTTCTTCCCAGTCTAGAGCAGAGCTTGGTAATGAGAAGCAAGGTGCCAGAAGCAGACACGTTGCACTGAGACATGCTGGAATTGGTGGATCTTCCCTGCCTGCTTACTACAGGTTGGGCAAAGAGAGTAATGCACTCTCTGTAGTGTACTCAGGCTGAAAAAACTACTACCTACTAGAGGACAAGGCGGATTTCAAGGAGACACTGGCACTTTACAAGGAAGATTACTGGGATTTTGCTACACCCATCATTTTTATAGGAATGGCTGAAAGTAGTTCTCAAGGTCTTTTATAGTCAAGTAATAAAAATACAAAACTTTGTGAGAAAATCTTCCACCATAGCCACAAAATGTACCTGAAGTCAGGGGAAAAAAACTAAAATATTTTAAAAACAGAATGAAGAAGTTGCTTTTTTCTTCTTGAGGAGCTATAGATCTATTTATAAAAAAAAAAAAAGGAAGAAAAAAGCCCTTTCAATTTTAATACTGTCCTTGCTTATGTACATCATTACATCTTAGATTTACCCTCCCACGATAAGACTGCTTGATGGTAGCTAGCACCAGGTTGATCAAATATTGTTTACATCCTGGCCTTGCTGCAAATTATGCTGAACTACTCCACTTAGCACTTGCTTGCCTCAACCTGCCCCTTCATCTCTTCCTTAAAGGAGGAGATGAAACCTCATTACACTTACTCAGGCTAACCCCACATTAATCATGGGAGCTCTGGTAGCTTGGGTGCTGTTTCCCTCCTTGCACCTTAAAAATGTGTGATGAGTCCCTGAAGGTGAGCAGATATAACTCGCTCTGATAGACTTTCACAGTGGGGACCACATCTTGAGCAGAGGAAGTATCTCCTGCAGAGGCAGTTTGCTCCCTGGATGGAGGAAAAGAATATGCAAGATGCAAAATAAAGGTCTGTCCATGTGTCATATTTTTATCCATTTAAATATCATGGGGAAAAAAAAACCCAAAGATATAGCTGCAACGGTGTAAGTTTCTATGCAGACAAGCCCTAACACTGCTATAGTCAATGGAGGAGAGGAGCAGGCACTTGCACTGAAAATAACCATCAGCTACTCTCTCCACTGTTTTCCACAGTTACTTTCAACTAATTCACTAGAAACCATAATCGCCCATCTTGTCATGGCAGACTTTAAACTGGCTTAAACATTTACAGAGTTTAATGCAGCCACCTGAATGTTTCCATTTAGACGAGCAATGCCAATGCAGCCAAGACAAAGCCAACAGATGCAAGCCATGGAATTTTCCTCAGAAGCAAGTCAAAGGCTGGGAATTAAACTCCAGGAAGACCCACGAATGACTACAACCCACACTGCCCAGGAGCAAAGCACGCTTCACTGACACTGCCCTCAGCAGCAGCAAGAGCACAGAGCTGCAGCATACTCAGTTATTAAACAAAGACCAAGCCAGAGCAGGCTTTTAATTTTTCCTGCAAGAAAAGGAACGTGGAAGAAGTGAGACATGATACAGGCAGCTTAGTGTTCTCTGGAAAATACAAGGGTGCTGTAATTCAGATGCCATAGCTTTGAAACACTGGAGCTTCAGCAGAAGAAAAGACAATTCAGTTCATACAGCACTTTATTTTTAATTTGCTATCCTGCAGTGGCTAATTTATTCTAGAGTTGTGCACAACTTATTCTAGAGTTGTGTTTTTAGACATACACACTCCCCGTTTTCCTGTTATCTACATCAGTTTTCAAGAAAATTACATTATTATTCCATACATTTCAGTGTTTTCTACAAATGTGACTGTTTTCTTTGTTTCTTCTTCCATGGATTTGATGAAGGGTGGCTTTACAATCCCTCTCCCCATAGCCATTCACATTAACAGAGTCCGTCTGCCCTCCCTGCTCCTCTTAACATCATTCTTAGAACCTGGATCATGTCATCTTTTCAGTTCTCTCAACTCTGGCTTCATGTTGCAAACTTGAGTATTAGGTGCAGAGCCAAAATATTTTATTTTGTTGTTTGAGACTGACAGAAGAAGCCTTTTTTGGGTTCCTGTAGGGGTAGATAGATGTGCAGATAGATGTTCTGAAGCAGTGTGTTTCAAGACTACAGAGCTGTGCATGTGTCACTCTGAAATTTAACAGCCATCTTGCCCCATGGCATCTTTGGACCCCTTCACCTCAACCCCTGTATTTATTTTAAATGAAAGAAGCTTCGCTTTCTATTAGATCTGATCCACTTCATCACAAATCAGAATTAATGTAGGCTAAGGAAGCCAGAAAAAATCAGAAATTAAGTTCCAGCATCTCGACATAGGGCCTCTAGGGAAATTATTTGGCTTGGTCTCTAAGACTGCTACAAGCTGCTAAGACTTCAGTGGACAAAATGTTGTGACCATAACTAAAAGGAAACATCTGAAAGAACACAAATACCCTGCTATGATTTAGGTTTAAACAAGGACATAGACATTAGGAAAGGATTTGATTTGTGGTAAACATGAAAAGAAATAAAACTTAGTGTGAGTGTTGCTATTTCACGACCCACTGTGCAAATGTTGCTGTAGGCACTCTGGGTTTTATTGCTCATTAGTAAATAATCAAGTTAAAAATAAGATGGTTGGGAAACTGCTGATTGATGAGGAATAACAGAATATGACACAAACATCTGTCTCCCAGTCTAATATGTGTTAGTAGAGGAAGACATTGCTAAAGCACTTGAATGCTCAATGCACTGATGTGATAGCGATTACACTGGGAACAGTGTAAAGCAACTACAGCTGCCATTTCCACAGGGAGAACATTCCAGAAATGCAGGTCCTCATTATTTACTTTCAGAGTGTCGTTAGTCCCCAAAGACTTCTACATGGCACAAATTTTCTTCCCATATAAAACTCTGCTCCAAAGCCCAACAGCTCTCAAGCTCTTGCTTATAGCGTGAATCCCTCAACAGAAAAAAACCTTCCCAATTACACACAGTAAGAGCTGACATGACCTCACTCCTTAGGTATGCCCAAATCTGCTTTGTCAAACACAAAGACAGACCTGGGCCACAAGGAGCTTGCAATGCTTAAGCATTTAAGAAAGATACATTGGAACAGACTGTCCAGGGAGGTGGTGGAGTTACCATCCATGGAGGTGTTCAAAAAACATCTAGATGTGGCACTTCAAGACATGGTTTATTAGTCACAATAATGTTGGGTAGATGGTTGGACTTGATGATCTTAGAGGTCTTATCCAATCTTTATGATTGATTCTATGATATCCCACATAGGTATCCCTACCTCATTAAGGAACTTCCCTGGCAGAGAGGGAGCAACACAGAGACTCTTCCACTAAGGCATCTCCTTCAGTGGTTTGCTCTGACAGGCTTCTTCAGAACAACAGAATTAAAATCACCACAAATTTTACTACTGAACTCAATAATTCACTTAATTTATATCGTCTATCTACTGAACTCAATTTCTAACCTCCAAAGAGGACAGAAATGATATTCCTCCCAGATGTCACGCACACCCAGCTCCTTTGGTCTGCCTTCACACAGAGAAGAAAGGCTGCATTTTGAATGACCATCTCTCTGTTTTATTAAAACCATAACGATTACACACAAATACAAAATAGCCTCATCCATTTCCCCAATTAAATATCAAAATACTGAGCCAGTATCTAGCACTGCCAAAGAGCCTGTCCTCAGAGCTCAGTGGTTTGTATTTTTCATACTTTGTGAAATAAACATGAATAAAACTACAAAGCTGAATAAAGCCATCCTGTAACAGATGCAAATAATTTTCAAGATTTTAGTATTTACCCCAGATTATGGGACATTTATTCAGACTTTTAGCAGGCTGATTTCAGACAGAGTTACAAGTGAGAAGGTACTGATTTTAGATTTAAAAGGTCTACCTGCTTTCCCTGGCCACACTACTAAAACTGAAACTCATTTATACAAGAGTTAGAGAAAAAATGCTAGTTACTACCAAAAACATTAAAACTAGGTTCAAAAAGAACTTTGATTTTGATTTTATTTTTCAGTTAAAGAATCAGTAAGGGAATGAAGCAGAAGCAATATTTTCAGAATTTAGGCAGAGTATAATGCTATACCACACAAAACTCCAAGTGAAAAATAAATGCATACATGCTGAAAACTCTCTTAAAAGAATATAAATGAAGACTGCTAACAGGTAATAAGTGGAAACAGTATGAAAGAATGACAAATAAAGAAGAATTCAGAATGGTATTGATGTCTCGGATTTATAGAATCATTAAGGTTGGAAAGAACCTTCAAGATCATCAAGTCCAACTGTTTACTAAACATTATCATGACCACTATACCATAGCTGGAAGTGCCACATCTAGACATTTTTTGAACACTTCCAGAGATGGTGAGTCCACCACCTCCCTGGGCAGCCTGTTCCAATGCCTCACCACTCTTTCAGGAAATAAATTTTTCCTAATATCCAACCTAAACCTCCCCTGGCACAACTTAAGCCCATTTCCTCTCATCCTAAAAGTCCTCTTTTACAACTTAAAGCCAATAAACAATACATCAATTTCTAATTTAACATATTAAATTGGGAATTGGATGCAGCTAGATCAGAGGACGTGAAAAAAATGGGCAGAAAAAAGTACCTAGGCAGAATACAAGAGAAAAACATCTAAGAGGAATATGAGTGACCAGTATACGAAAAGAGACAGAGATGGCAAAAGTGGGACTGAAAGTGGAGGCCAGAAGTGAACAGCAAAGTAAGATTAATTTGCAATGCAATGTGACTGTAGTGAGAGCACAGCAAGTTTGCCAGTTCACTCAGAGCAAACACTGTGAAGTCTGCTCACTAGGGCCAGAGAGAAAATATGATAAGCAGGCATTTGGGGAATCTACACTTTTTAGTCTTTATGTTTGCAATAATTACATTTGGTAAGGCATTGATGTGGTATTTACAGCCTTCACCACCTGGGGACCAGACAGCCCTATACAGTACAGTCCATACACGTAAAGGGGGTTCAAAGGTCCATGCAGACTGGTGCTGAGGACACTGGTCTTCACTACTTCAGTTTGGATTAATCTTCTACTCTACAGAGAAGTTGCACAGCTCCAGAAAATACCTACAAATTCAAAAAGATTAGGTAACATGGGCACCAAGTCATGCCTTGAACAGCACTATCGCTACTTTTCCAAGTATGGGTAGGCCTTGACTTGAAAGAGTTGGGAATAGGAACGCCAAAAGAAATGGGAATAGGACTCTGTAAGACATCCACCCCAATGCACAGGTAACAACTTTCAGAAGGTGTTACAAGGGAGGCGAGCACTCAGCACTAACTCTCCCAACCAGACCTTGAAAAGGGGCCTCTTCATCTACACATTTTCCACACACTACCGGTCACCTCGTGTCCCAACATGGGATGATATAGTCCCAACAGTTCCAGCTCACTGCCAGGCCCAGAACCTTGGCTGTCTGTGGAGAATATAGCACCACTGGTGTGAACTGGCAGAAATACAATCTTGACTGTTGTCTTCTCCAGAGGAAAAGCAGCATAACTGAGACATTTTCAATTCATTCAAAGGGTTCCTTCCAGTACACCTGCTGCAGGCACAAAATAATTTTGCCACTATGATGTCTTACAGTGCATGTTATTGGAACTGAAAGTGATGATTTTGGTTAAGCAAGTAGCATGATATTACTGAGAAACAACATAGGCAGTAACTAAGGTTTTAGGTCCATGGCCATATGTGAGCAATGGTGGCATGAGCATTGACACAAGCACCGCATCATATTCATGTCATCTGCATTAGGCAGACAAAAAGGCATGGTCATCCTTCCCAAGGTGGGGCTTAAAGGGCTTCACAGGACAGTCTCCCCTCAGAAGACTTTGTACTACATTTGTAGCGGAGATATCTAGCCAAGCACACCAAGCTATATCTAATCTAAAGTAATCCTCCCAAAAGATCTATAATGAAGACAGGATGAGCAATGTGTAATGCAATCACAGCTGATGAAAACATCAATTACATAATTTAAATTGCTTAGGAATATTTGCTTGGAAGTAATGTTGCATAAAGAGGGGAATTGAAGAGATGACCCGAAAAGTTTCTTTTTCAGTTTCCACCAGTCAACAGGCAAAACATCTCACTAACTGACTGGGACCTCTGCTGTAGCCAAGAACATGTGGAGAAAAAATACGTATCACTTACAACTACACCGTAGAAAATTAAATTAGAAGATCTCAATAATTACAAATGATAAAATTTTGCAGGAAGCTAAAATGTACAGTGTAATTGAATAAAAGAGCTGCTAACTTTACCTTCTCTGTAACCGCTGCTGACTCAAGATACAATGCATTCAACAATACCTTGGGAACCTGAAACCTCTTGTTACTTGAGAGAAAACCATAAAAAGTCTTGAAGAGCTACGCAAGGGAAAATCCTCCTGCTCCTACTGAAAGCACGGAAGTTTTTTCCTCAGCTTTTCCGGTGGTACCTCTCTACACCGTTTAACTTTTCTTATACATATGAAGCAGCTTTGTCTACATTTGACAAAAGTGTAGCATTTTGTGTACCCAAAAGACTTAAAGTGTCTTGACCCCACAGATAGGGTCTTTCAATGGTCATAGCCTGATATTTTAATGACTATTTCCTTTTATGGTTCACAATTTCCACATTTTTATATTGCTTCATTTTGTTGCTACAGTTATGTTTGTTCTACTTTCTGATATAGTGTGAATTACCTAAGTTCCACACTTTATCATACAGACAAAGGAAATATATCTGTGTCTGTTTTATCTTCTCAAGGTCAGTTTCCAAACTTCTACTGTTGTCAGTCAGCCCAGAATGCACTTATGCACAATGCTTAACTTTAAGCATGATAATCATCCCACTGTATAGTAATTTCCATAATGAACTCAGAGTAAAAACTCTCTCACCAGCTGCCTCAAAATTAAGAGATGTGGAAGGCCTCAAATCAACTGTCCAAGCTGATAATTTCATTACCACTCTCTTTTAAAAAGTCTGTATTTACTAAGGCAAAACTACTGCAGTCTTTGGAACCCTACTGTCAGCATCCTTTACTTCTGAGATTGTCATTTCCCTCTTGTGAATAAAGTCAAACCACCAGAAACTGAGCGGAGTTCTGCTATTAGTGGTGGTTGTGCATATGCTTCGTATTAATAGAATCAGTTGCCCTGAGGAATTAGCCATCTATATTCATGAACTAAATGAAATAGTATTCACTGAGCAGCTGATGACAGCACAGCTGCAGAACAGGTCAGTTCTTGTATCTGGGAAGACATATTTGCTATCCATGGCAGATGAAGGATATTCTCTATGGGCTCCATAGTGTTCCACCCAGACCCTTTTCTCCTTTCACCACTGCTTCAGTCTCCTTCTCCATGTAACTGTGATTTTGACTAGTGTCACTAGATTGAAATATGTTTCGTGGTGACAAAAAAATCCAAAGGGAATTTATTTAGGGAACATGCATTCGTGACTAGTAAGGTAAAATGCAAACAGCAGGAGGCTTTTGAAGGTATATTAGATGTCTTTCATATCTTAAATGCTATCTTCAAGGCAGCCTACTGTGGCATGATTATATTATCAACAAGGGGTTCAGCAGTTGTGCTCCTCTCAGCCAAAAGTTTCAATGTCCATTTATAAATCCATTTGAATACAGTGACGTGTTCAACACACAGAAGGAGCAAAATAGCAATGAACATTTACAGAACTGATCTGAGATAATAAAGGAAGGAAGCAGCACTGTATGGTCCGGTGCTAAGTTAAGTACAGTCTTTCATTGATTTGCTTTTTAAGGCATTTACTTCCATTTTTATCTTTGCACTACATCTTTTTCCCATTTTCAATGACCACTGTGACACATGTGAAACAGTTTCTACTGTGAAAGGGGTTCAGAAGTTAGCCTTCCTTTAGTCTGGATGTACACAAGAAAATCTCACAACAGACTGGAGGTCAAACAAAGGCAGAGTAAGAACACATCTGTTATTTCTAGCATGCAGAGATACAGTCATCGGATGTCACAGTCATGTGTGCAGCCTTGACAGAGGCACTTCATCTGAATGTATTCATGTAGAGATTTGCTGTGCCAGTAGGCTCAAGAGATTTCCTTGGTCTGGATAAGCTCTAGGATTTGGTCTTCCCCTGGCTCCTCTGGAGCTTCTCTTGGGAGCAGGCACCCATCCTACGATTACCTTGCAAAAAATGAACTGACGCTTTACGCAGTCTGCATCTTCAGGACTTGTTCTACTCTCCTTTGCTCTCTACCCAACAATTCTGACAAGCACACTTTTCTCCTTGAATGTGCACATCTTTGTCTCTCTTGATTGACACTACAGTGCCTGTAGTGCCCTGTAAAGTTCATTGCATGCACAGACCTGGTGCCTCACTCTCACACTTACTGCTTGGGAGCATTTTACTGACAGACGTGAGCTCCTCCTGTGTCTGTAAGTCATGGTGGATATTGCTCCCATCTTCTGTCATGGACAGCACTCTCCTCCTTACTCCCTCTCCTCAATCTTGCCCAGGGTAGAAATGCTCCTGTTTCATTCTCTCTTGCTCAGAACTTCTGAGCATTCTCTGCAAGTCTCAAGTGCTTGTATTCCCAGACGTGAGTTCTCTTGTTCTGCAACTAGATACTTACACTGCTCCCAACCCTCTTATATGCATAGCCTCCTAACATGCTTGCTGCTTAGTTACCGTTAAGCTTAACATCTTGCCAGTATTCCTCATCTGCTAGTACATGTGGAAGAACTGGCAGGCAATTCATGTAGACCAAGGCACTCTGTGAAAAAGCAATTTCCAGAATGTGAGAATTGTGCACAGCTGGTATCTGAATGGTCATGGTTGCAATGAACAGAGGGTGCAAGATGACACAAAATAATATCTGTGGCACTACTTCAAGAAATACCAAAGCCCTCTCCATCCCCTCAGCCCATGTTCTATTTCCACACTATGCTTTTTTCTACTTCTCCAGAGTCAATGTACAGCCTTTTTTTTTCTCACCCTTTCAGAATGTCTGCCTGGCACCAGACACAAACTAATACAGAAGTTAAGCATTTGCTGAGTAGTTTCACGTAAGCTTAGAAAACAAGACAATGAAGTAATTATACTTAGCCCAAGAAAATTACTATTAGGATCTTTTCAATCTTGGCACTAAAGTTTCAAACAAAACAGAGTACAATGAAATCCTCTGGCAATGACCGTATCTTCCAGGTAGTTAGGGAATATACCTTTTCACTCTGGATCCAACTAACTTCGCTCTCGTTTCCAGTTTCCCTTTTGGCATTTAGATAATTTTGCAACATTATTCATTATTAAGGCTGGATTTAACTCACCAACCTTAAGATGGGATGTTACATATCCCATTTGTTACTCAGTTCTCCAGATAAGCACTTCTGCCTCAAAATCATGCATCAGTTTTGAACATGGAAGTCACAGCTGATGACAGAGAGAAACAGTGTTCACTGAAGTGTTGCTGATGCACTCCCAAGTCTGACTAATTACACACAATCAACTGATTCTCAAACATCAGGATGCCGAATGTTACCTTAAATCACTCCTTCTTGATGGTAAACTTTCCATTGCCTGAAGAGGTGAAAACAGTTGAGTTAGTAATGAAAATCAGATCCAACATTTTGAGAGCAACCTCTTGAAGGCAGCTACACAGAAATGAAGACCTTTAACACCGCTGCCCTCCTGCCGCACAGAAAATAACCTCCGCTAGTGCTTTTTCCTTTCTACAAAACTGAATAAATATAGGACTTTAAAAACTAAACACAAAATATTTAAAAGTGTGCAATAAGGATATGATTAAAACTCTTACCCAACTAAATCTGTATGGCAATACATTGCCTGGAAAACAGCAGTTCTGTCTCTTTATCCAAGGATCACAATTCCACATGAAATTCCACACACTGTGGACCAGAATCAGCCTTTCGCAGATAATCCACTAGGACCAGAATCTAAAATCAGCTGTTATCTTCACTCTGGATCCAACTAATTCTGCCTTTATTTAGAGTTCCCCATTTGATATTTGTGTTAACTAAAATATTGCTGGTCAAGACAACTCAAAACACCAGCTGTAACTAACAGAGAGGAATCTGGTAGTGAGACTGTTTCTGTGTTTGTAAATCCCTGTAGATGTGCAGTATCTAGAGAACTAGCAAGACAACAAGTCTAAGGAATACAGTATTGGATACAATAGGCTAAGATGAAAGTATTGATACCATGCTTCCTATAAGAGCCTGTACCATCAACACAGCTTCATTACCCAGGCTAAAAGTCAAAATTATTTAGGTGTACAAGTCTACGTAACTAGCAACTTGACCTGTATCTGTCAATATGGTCTGCAACCATTTCATGCTGAAAAACACGGAAAGGAGAAATGTACACAGAGTGAGGTGTGCCAGGGTCTGACTGCCCTCCCTCCAGATGCAGACCCATCCATGCCCTAGCACCCAAACCACATCAGTGCTCTGCACCCTGCTCTGCTGCTCAGGTTCTTGCTTGTGCTCCCTGACATGAGCCTCATAAAAGGATTTAGGCATCTATAGTGGGACTTCTGAGTATGTCAGCTATCTTATGCCTGAGTCAGGTCCTCAAAACACCCTTGGCTTTATATTTTATGCTGTTAACACAAAGCACCCTGTTTGATACCTGGCATCATATCCCAGAATTTTGTTTGGGGGAGTAACCTGATCACTCTTTTTCAGAATTATGATTGCTCACTCATTCATGCTCTACCTTTAATACAGTGGTAATCTGAAACATTTTATTTCATAAACAAGGAAAGAAGGGGAACAAAGAGCCCCTAACCCCAAACAAGCCAATTCCCTATCAGTGTGGACATCCTGAGACTAAAACCAAGACTGCACCACTTACCTCTTTCCTGTATAAGACTCCTGGAAAGGATCATGGAGGATCCTTCAGTGGCTCAAAGCTGCCATTTAAGCCTGGAAAGGGTGAGAATTCCAGGCACAGCCTGAATTGCAGCACTTAAGTTTCTTAATTTAAGGCACTGCTTTGTGCTGGGGGTCTCTTCTGTGTGTAACTCTCCCAACATCTTGTAAACAGTCAGGCACCAAGATTACAGGTATGAATAATATTCTGGGGGCCTGGAAATGCTGAGTACCACCAAGAACAAATGCTTTACAAGTACAGTGCAAATGCACTGGCACCATCCAATCACGTGCAGGATTTCCATGCTTTTTTCCTTCACTCCCCCGAAACCAATCAAAAATACAGCACTGGATGCCATTGCTACCAGAAGCAGAGATGCCTTCTTGGAAAACAGGCATCTATTGACTGGTTGCTATCTCAGTTGAAGTCAGAAGTAACTGTGCCTATATCAGCTCTGGAAGATAAAATTTTTACAGTAGCTTTGCATCACTGCAACTGGAAACAGATCTGCAGCTTTGTATTTTAAAGACCAAATCCTTCTATTTCTTTGTTCTCCTTTCTGCTTTTTCCTTTTTCTTCCCTTTTCTTCAAGTTAACATTTGAAACACTTGAGAATGCTAATTCAGTTTCACTTCATTCAGACAGGAAATAATGACCTCAAGCTAATAAGACAAGTTAATAGTCCCCTGCAGGTAAATTAACACAAGACCAAATGCTTGAAGACCTTGAGGATCACAACTGTTAAACTTAAGTATGCATTCAAAGCAACTCTGGGCATCTAACAAAGCAGGTCACAGATCATAAATCAGAGCTACTGAAAAAAAACCTCTTCAAAAAACCAAAAGAACCGCAGAACACATTAAGTTAACTTTCTTTCAACATGTACTGCAACGCAGACAACCGAAAGAAGATTTTTAAGTAAGTAAATAAAAACCCCACAACCTGAATGCTCAATATGTAGGGAAAGGAGCGCTCAGTGAAGACACTAACTCATCTCAAAAATCAAACAAATATGTTTCAGTAAACCATCTATCAGAGACAGCTGCCTTTCCATTGCAATAACATAGCGTTTTCTTCTTGTAATCACTTTACAGGCTTCAAAATAGAAATTTGATTATATTATATCCATGAAGACAAAATGCTTACAGAAATCATAATGCTGTTTAAAGTCGCAAAACGAACCTTGCACAGCCTATAAACTGAAAAGCGCTATAAAAGTGCTCAAAGCATAATAGTCACTCCACAAATCATCTTCATGTCAGGATGGACAAAAATGTATGACCTAGAAAGACTCATAGAAGATGTTAAAACATAGCTGTTGACAAAGAAGTGGGTAATTTTGACAACCTACTCCATTTTAAACTCACAGTCCCTTATTAAAAAACACAAATGTTTTTTAAAAGCCAACATAGGTTGCTGAATCATGTACAAATTAATAAACCATATAACAATGATTTTAAAAAACAGACAATTATGAGAAATTCTAAATTCGGGGGTTTAAGATAGTTTCATAGATATAATCTTATTTTATAATCCTTTAAAGTGCTAAATTAACCTAGTGTTTAGAATGGAGAAAAGCTGTTATTTACAATTTTCTGGTTTTTATTTGGAGCTTTTTCCTTAATTACTTTTGGTTTCAGCACAAGTAGCAGGTGTCAAGAGCTTATTTTCTTTGATTGCATGAGTTCATCTAAAGTTAAGACATCAACTCTGAATTGAAAATGCTGAAAAGCTTGTTTTCCTCTCCCAAGAGATGAATACAAATTACATGGTAAGAAGGGGGACCTAGTAAATAAAAAAACTGAAGGACACACACAGGTATTCCTGGGTTTGCAACAGTACAGATAGACAGCTGATAGACCCTTCATATGCATCTCAACACTCTCTGAGCTGTAAAGACATTACAGTCCTTGGCTTGTTTGGTGCTTCATGTCAGGGCAGGTCCAAGAGAAGGAAGGATGCGAAGGCTCTTGCAGGCTGTAGCTGGAAGAAGCTGAGCTCTGACCACTAGCCAGTTTTATTAGCTCTCCTGATAGCCATAACAACAATGACAGGGCTACCAAAGACATAAGATTTACAGAACATTTCCTCATTTGAAGGGCTGCAAGCATAATCCTGATGCTTCATCTGTTGGGGCACACTGCTGAAATCTCTACATTGATAGCTGCTTAGGTATCCAGACAACTCAGACCAACAGTGACTAGAAACAGCACTAAAACTGAGTAAATCTGTTGCTTCGAAGTGAAACCCAGGCATTGACAGAACTGCAGTAATAAAGATAAAATAGATGCAATTGCTAAAAAAACCCTAATTTAAAATGCAAGCCTGTTTTTTGTTTTGTTTTTTTTTAAGCGCCCATTTCCATCCAAAAGAGAAGGGCAAAATCATAAGTGAAATAATAAGCAAACATGGAATATATCAAACAATGTTTTCTGCATAATAAAAATTAAACAGAATAATTTGATTGGAGCTTGGTAATAATTAAACCACTTCAATTAATGTTCTGCATCAACAGTGTTTTGGATTTACAAAAAGAAGACTCAAAATTGAGTGGTAAAGGTTGTTTCAATTAGGAAAAAAAACTAGACATGAGTGGTTACAGTTTTTCCTCTTCTTTGGTTTTTCTTCTGGTGCAAGTACAAAAGATTAAAACAAACCACTTAAAACATATTTCTTATTTTAGCACTATTGTAATTACATTAAGCTATCACTGAAGACTTCAAACTTTTCTGTTTAAGCCAGCTCACCCTTCTCATTTCTCTGCTATTTCCTGCATGGCCTAGTTCTGTTTTGCATTGATTTTGTTTTGATTCTTTCTGAACATTATGAAAAGCAGCTTCTGAAGAAATTTCTATACAGTTTTGTCTGTAGTGGTTATGTGCATAGTAGCAGTACTTTCCCAAACAATGTTGATATTAGCTGAACAAAGCTTTGCAATCAAAAGGCTGCATCATCCAGCTTTTGTGTGGTCCCTGAGAAACCTGAAATGGTTTCCAGGAGCTTCATGCACATACACACGTCTCAGTCCCAGTAACTGGCCGGAAGTAAAGAGAAAAAGGTGCTCCAGAAAAGAGCTGACATTTATCCCAGCATTTTGCTGCTAGTGCCCTGACTGAACACGAAAACCACTCAAAATGCATCCCACACCATTAGAGCAGCACCGGTAATAGTCCATGCATCATTCCAGCTCCAAATAGTTGCCTTCTCTGCCACTGTTTCATTCTCATTTTCCATAAAATTAGTTCCCCAGAGTCCTGTGCAGCATCCCGCTATCTGTTGCTTTGAAACTAAAAAAGATTTCGGAGATTTACAAGGAGCTCTGTGGTCAACACCAGTTTTTAGTACCAGCAGGGATGAAAGTCTATCCTAGCCAAAGAACAATTACCTAATTGGACCATAGCAGGAATAACATAGACCAACCTAATTAGGTTTCTTTTCTACTAAACCAAATGGATTAACCTTCAATTGCTTTACTAAGTTACCTTAGTACTTAGAGCAGGTCTCACTCACCTCACAAAGGAGGCCGGCATCATCCCCAAATTTGGAGAAACCTAAATCCTTGTGTTTCCCAGAATTTGTGATATTGCCTTGAATACGACTGAATTCCATGTTGTTCCCCAAAATGAATGCCAAAAAGACCTGTGTAATATTTACAGTGTGTTATACTGCAATGCACAGCACACTTTCTAGAAGTACCCTGGACGATATACAGAGCACGCTAGAAAACCTCCGTTTCATTAGTATAACTTGTGCACAATTCCATTCCAGATGTGGCATTCAAATGAGTTTCAATTTTTCACCCTGAGCTATCACAGCCAGAATTGCTCTGATTTACTGATTTATGCCAAAGAAGTTCAGGTGCTGCAGTGCCTTGTTTAGGGAGAGAGAAGAGAAAACAGTATGGCATTTCCATACAAAGTTTGGAGGAATTATGCATGACTCAACCCAAATTTAATGCAGGTTCATATTGTCCTTGTTTAGATGCACATATGTAATAGGCAAATTTAATAATATCAGAGATCTGCTTACAGAATTTCAATGCTCAATAGGCTCAGTCAACTTGAAAAAATCATAAAGCTGTGGGAAAATATCAGACATTGTTACAAGTAAAATCTTACATGACAACGACTGAAACAAGGTAGTGAAAAAGACAGTTAATTTTAGTATTTCTTTACGTACTTTGTCAGTTCATCTTTTTCTATTGTAAATATTCACAGGAAAGCAGAAAAAAAATTATAAAAATGGTAAAAAAAATTTTTGTTTGCTAAAAAAAGAAGAAATCTTATTTGTCTTCTTACTGTTAGCTGTCACCTTCCTCCTACTACCAGCCGCTCGGCTACCCATTTTTAAAAGTATTTGTTATTTTTTAACCCCTCTCCTTACTTTCCTCCATTCCTCTTAGTCTTGGGAAGAAATCAGCATGGAAATTACCAGCTTCTGTTCTTCCTTCTTTAGCAGGAAGTCTTCTGTTGTGATGCACATGAACTACTAAATATGACTACTTTGACCTTGAATTTATGAAGCCTGACTTCTGTTTTTAGTCTTTATGCCTCTGCCTGCATTCTGTCCTTTTACTTATCTGTTGCCTAATAAAAATTGTTTGAACCTGTACAGCTTGTACAAACTTATACAAACTCAGTTTGTACATTGCTTTGTAGTGCATGCCTGACTGAGGCCTTCAACTTTAACTGATATTCAAAGACATTATTCCTTGCAGAACAGCATACAAATATTCTTAATAGGATCATTGGTTAAAAAGTTATCCTACTGCCACAGAGCCAAAAACACTAGGGTCCAGACACGTACTGGGCTTTTTCCTGTGGGTCTGCAAACACATTTCACCCAGTACCACCTGGAAATGGGAGGCATCTTCAGTCTGTCAGATCCAAGACTGGATTTGGCTTTAACAGTAATGGTATAATTTACATCCATATTCTGGGGATCCCTAAGCTGCGGAGATCAGTTCGGCATCCATCTCACCCATTAAACCAGCCTTCTTCTTACGTGCGCTCTTCCTGGGCCCAGCTTCCACAGCACAAAACATAAAAGCTCTTGCTGATAACAGCTCAAGACCTACTACTCAGGATAATTCCCTTACCAGAAAATTAGGTCATCCTTCTCCAGGTTGATCAGGAACCAGAACCTGTGTCCCCAACCCCCTGGCTGACAGCTCTAACCGTGAAAAATAATGTAAAAGCGTCTACCATCAAAATTCACTTCAGACCCACCTGTATATTGTTTTCTGGGCATCTCCTCAAGATGTATACACCACTTTCCTAAATTTATGTGATGCACCTATAGAGCTTGAATCTTCCTAGGCCACTGGAGTTAAGCATTTAGAGACCTTAGTAAGTAATGAGTTAAAGAATGCAACTATGTCTCCCTGAAAGTCATCAGACTAGGTGTCTGTCTGGGCTGAAGCTCTACCTATTGCAGTCTTAACACAGCAGGATTTAAGAGTCTAACCTCATACTCATCCATGGCCATCTAAGAAATCACACAAATTACATCTTAAACAGCTCATGATTGAGGTCTCAGCTGAATTTCCACAAAAGCAGAAATTATCTGAAATCTATGGCCTCAAACTGCCTATGTAGCCCTGAACTAGCTGTATACATAAAACATTGTGAATAAAATCAATAAGTAACTCAAAAGGTCACCTAGCCATGAGTATGCACAAATGCCTTCTTGACACTCTTAAAAACATTCAGCACTGCCTATAGAAATTGTGGTGTCAGCTCATGCATTCCAGTGTTTCACTATCCTCACCGTTAAAAGATCTTCCTAAAATCTGATAGGATTTTTTTTTTTTTTGTAACAATCTTGGTATTTTTGCTATCCTGTCCCTTCCTCTAAGCAGCAGCATTTATGTATAAAGACTACATTTTAATACAAAAATTTCCTTAATTCGTTGAACATCTCTTTTGAAGTTTCCTAAGTATCACTGGCACCAAAATGGTAAATCTCTGCTTCATAAAGTGTAATAGCTGCTTCATTAACTCAGACAGAGTAATTACAGTCATTTGAACAAGCTTGAATTACACCCATCCAACTAAGCACACCAGCATGATCCAAAAAGTTCCCAATTGCAATTAGCTATTATTTTCTATACCTGAAAGTATTGTGACCATACTGACATACTTGAGGGTTTCTGTTGAGTTCTTTGGACCAGTAACCACATTACTAAAAGAACCACAGAATATGGTAGTGTCTTGGAAGAGACCAAAGGACCAAGGGCGGTTGAAGTTCTCACCCACAGGATACTTTGTCCTATTTGCTGGTTTGTCTAAATTAAAACTGGAAGTCAGGAATGACAACCTGTCACCTTCCCTAAGCCAAAATGAATATTAAACAACTGTGCAAAAGGCAACGCTTTCAGGAGAGAAACACTCTCTTCTGTAACCTGGGGAAAAGCACACAAGATGCAAAAATCCTGTTTCCTCTTATTAGCGCAAATCCTTAACTAACGAGAGCTTCTGATCATTATCTAGTTTCACTTATTTTAAATTAATACAATATCTCATTTTAAAAAAAAAGCATAGCTCTGTATCTCGCATCTTGACTTTGTCTGCCTTAAATTGAAAACAAAGACCAAAACAAACCAAAACATGCGGTACAGAAGGACTGCCTATAAATTTAATCAACTCTGACCCTTTGCTCACCCACTTTCCAATAGCTAGGGAAGAAGGAATTGAGCTGTAAAATTTGTTCTGGGCAGGAACTTGGCATCTGACATCAAGTCAGAGTCCAGAGCAAATTAGCATCACAAATTTCAAATACACTGACTTAACTAGTGTAACTCAAAAACCACAGCTTTGATTTAAATCACCATGGACTAAATCCTGACAGGCAGTCACATCCATGTGTGGGGCAGGAGGGATTCTGGCAAAGAGAGAAGAGGGGAGCAGAAAAGTCCCAAATGATTTTGCCCTGGTAGGGTGATGAACTGTTTGACACGTTTACCAATGCTAGTAGTAGATGCAAATACCAGTTAATCCATTCCTGTATCTCTCTTACAAAGTACTATTTAATCATAAGCCTATGAGTACTGCATTCTTTCAGCCCATCCTTTTTGTCTAAGAAGTGTTGCTGATTTGATGCGAGTGGAAAGCCTTTTGACAGTTCTCTAGAATATTTTCATGTTTAAATAGGACTCACCAGCGAACAGCAATCCTGTTCTCTCTCAAGCAAATCACAGCTTTAGAAGATATGGTCAAGCTAAAACAGAGTGAATGCCCTACTCTGCAATAAAAAGCCTAAGTGACTCAAATTACGAGAACCAGAACTGTAGAAGGAACACCTTGTAGTCCAGAGAACTGTAAGGATGATCATACTCGTGGAAGAGTAGTATTGGAAAGGGTAGATTCCTCATCTATGGTAGATCAATTGTGTCATAAACAAGCAGCAAAATCAGGAGAAATACCGAGATTCCTCATTAAAATTTTATCCAAAACTACGGACAATTTTACTTTTGCTTAAAAAGAAAGTATCTGCTAAGGTAACGAAGTATGTTTCATAACATTGTAAGATGGAAGCATTCACAGTAATAAGGAGAAGGTGAAATACCTTCTTATCAGTATTCTTCAGTGCTTTGTTATCTGAAATGCTCTTTTCAAAACATTTCTATCAGTCATCAGAGATTATACTCTTTCAGGGAGAACAGAATTAATGTGGCGTTTGCCTTAACTCTCTTCAAACTAATTCATGCTAACACAGTTCTGATTTCTGCTGTGTTAACTTGTACACCTGCTCTTGGCTTAGTATCAGAAGAAAACACTACTAATTTCTACACAGTGAAAAATATCTTGGCTTCTGTATTTCAAGAAACAGTCTGAAGTGTTTCATCAATCTTGCAAAAAGGTTGGGATACTCAGAATGGGCCAGGTTCCTACATGATTCAAGCCACATCTAAAAGACTGCTTAGTGCTCAACCACTCAGAAAAGGATCCACCTCTAGATGAAGTGCTTGGTCTATGGTTTTACTCATAATATATTATTTGGGTTGAAGAGTTTGTAGAATAGTCTCTTCACCAGTTTTCATAATTGTCACCTTCCCTGGAACGTACGTATAACTGAAACTATTTTGGGAGAATAATTAATAGCTTACATTTCCCCTGTACAGCACCATTTCTGAACATGGAGAAACATGAGAGCAGTTTGAAGACAGTCATATTACCTGCAGTATCTTTATACTGCCTGATTGTGCTGGGGAAGAGGTCACTCTGTCTTCTGGAAGAATAGTTTCTAAGATGAGTCAAGGATGAAGGTAGGACTTGGAGAAGACAATTTCATCCAGGGGAAAGATGCAATGTTTTATTTATAATTGGATAGCAACTCCAAACACATTTCTAAGTCCCAAATAGTTCCTTGCATTCATACATGTTTTAGGTGCAGTGATTTCAAAGGTATTTCACTATGTAGTGCCTATTTTGCAAAGCAAATACCAACACACAATTATCTCCCATAATTATTTAAAATAGTTCTCAAACAATTTCATTTCTAAATTACATTACAGTGCAACTGGAACCATTACAAATGATCATATTGTTTAATTAGCCAGTTTCTCCTAATTTCTTCTACTATTCAGAATTTTAATTAACATTTCCGTGCTCTTAAACTGAGTGTAATTTCTAACAGCTCACATGAAATCCAAACTAAAATTGAATCTTTCAATAAACTGCTATTCTGCAAACTGTGAAGAAATACAGTGTTTAATACTTAAGCATTTCTTGTTTAATAATTGAGCAGTTACTTGGCTAAAATCCTTACCTATTCCAAATGAAGAACTAGTTCAACAGTCCAACAGCAGAATCCTTTTATGCACAAGAAACAAACATAAAAGTAAAGTAAAAAGCCCCAGCATACAGCAGTCTCTGTTTCAGAAATAGAAAAAAAAGGAGATGTGGAATCTTATGTGTACAAGCAAACAAGCAAACACTAACAAAAACCCACATTCTCACTTTCAGCTTCTGGAAGAGGTGGAAGACAGAGTCTTGACTTGGTTGAAGATAAAGGTCATTAATGTTGCTAAAGTTGTGGTGGGGTGTGAACATTTTGGGGGAAGGTAAGAGACTGATTTCTATAATCAGTGGAAATCCTTAGGG
Source organism: Actenoides hombroni (assembly GCA_024336885.1). Classification (NCBI taxonomy): domain Eukaryota; kingdom Metazoa; phylum Chordata; class Aves; order Coraciiformes; family Alcedinidae; genus Actenoides; species Actenoides hombroni. The sequence goes on along the minus strand of WUAM01000070.1, from coordinate 45,445 downwards.
GACAATCCAAGCTTTGGGAGGTACAGCAGAAGACTGTTTCTAAAGATGAAGGAAGCTACTAGAGAAGCAAATATTTTAGATTTGATAGACATTAATGGGAAGCAGTTGGGAAAACTAAATGGAAGTAAGCTCAGGCTGAGATTAGACTAAAAGAATCTGATATTTTAAGGAAAAGAATCAATTTGAAGAGAAGGGCAACTGTCTGGAAAAGTGGAATTCAGCCTAGCCAGGGAATAGGTTGAAAGGGTCTCCTGGGAGAGAAGCATAGAGGATGGGAGTGTTCTGGACAGCTAAAAGAGTCTTATTACATACAACAGCACTGAACTGTGCTATTGCAAAAGAAGGGTGCAGAGAACAGTGATAAAACAGTATGACTGCATTTATAGCTCTTTGGTGACCTCAGAATAAGAAAAAAAAAAAAAGCACACCTATACAGAAAGCCTAAATAAGGATACCTATTTAAGGACAAGAACAGAGAAATGTCACCAGCATGTGGCAGTAACACCAGAAAGGTTATGACACAGGACAAGTTAGAGTTTGTAAGGGAGATACGATGCAACAAAAAGGCTTAATAGTTAGAAGAAATAGATGGGGAAATAGAACTTATTTCTGTATTGGGAAAAGAGAGCACATAATGGGTGATGCAGGGAAGTCCTAAGTATTTAATGCCTACCTTCTTTCAGTCATTTATTCTCCCTCACCCCAAATTAATTAACTCAACTTTACCTGCTGAACAGGATCAGGAAGGAACTAGCTGGGAATTACCAAGTCAGAAGTATTCAAGTTAGGACAGTCTCCCCACTGCCCCTTATACTCTTCGAGGAAGGAGATTAAGTTGTGTCTGAACCTTTTCATCCTTAAAACACTGTCAACAGCATGAATTCGTTTAAAAGCAAAAGAATTGGACTGATGCTCCTTCTCTAACTAGTTAATAGCAGGAATTTCTGCCGTCTTTCCTTAGCAACTCTTGTGGAGCTGAATATTACAGAAGAGCCTAAAATAGTGTCCTTAATATTCTGTTGGAGCTGTGCCCTTTTGAACAAAAAGCTTTACCAGAAAATGAAGCAAACAGCAGAAGAAAAATACTCTCTATTTTAGGTGATTAGGTTGCTGGCATCTGGGTCCTAGTTCTTGTCCCGGTGACAGTTCTCTTATTCAAAGTGGAAGCATGTTGGTAGGAAAGGCAGAAGATGAGATCTGGTGCTGAGATGTATTTCAGATTTGGAAAGTTTGGGTTTGTGCCCCTGAGGTAGAGAGAGGAACTGAATAAAGTTCCCCCACATCAAGGGTGAATGCCCTAATCACCAAATTAGTTATGGGATTAACAAAGAGAAAACTTGTAATTAAGCCTTGGATTTTTTCCAGACACAATTATTTGATGCATTCCAATGCTTCTGAGACTTTAAATCACACTGTGATTTCAAGACTAAATTTGCTGTTTCTCAGTAAATATAAACACAGTCATACAGCCCTAATGATTGTTGCCTGAAGGTGAACAGAGAAGGAAAGGAAAGTTATAATTAGTTGAGCCAGGATAAAACTTTCAGATAAAGTGTTCAGCTGGCAGTTACAGCTTTCATCCCTGCCATCCTTCTCCACTCCAATTTGTTCTAGTGGACACTCTCTGCTGGTGCTGCCAGCTGGGAAAGCATGCTGCATGGCGTGGCAGAGCTGCAGAGCAGCAGCAGCCACTTCATCATAATACCACTTATATCACATAAATACAGTGAATTGGAGTCTATTTTTCATAAGACCTGCTTTTAAGCTCCGTATGTTCCTACCACTGTTCTCAGTTATCACTCACTCATCACAGAATCATAGAATCACAGAATCATAGAATGGTAGAGGTTGGATGGGATCTCTGGAGATCATGAAGTTCAACCCCCCTGCCACAGCAGGATCACCCAGGGCAGACCACAGAGGAACAGATCCAGGTGGGTCCTGAATGTCTGTAGAGAAGGAGACTCCACAACCTCTCTGGGCAGCCTGTTCCAGGCTCTGTCACCCTCCCAGGAAAGTTTTTCCTCATGTTGAGGTGGAACTTCCCGTGTTTCAGTTTGTGACCAATGCCCCTCGTCCTATCACAGGGCACCGTTGAAAAGAGACTGGCCCCTTCTACCTGACATCCACCCTTCAGATATTTGTAAACATTAATAAAATCCCCTCTCAGCCTTCTCTTTTCCAGGCTAAACAGCCCCAGGTCCCTCAGCCTTTCCTCCTAAGAGAGATGTTCCACTCCCTTCATCATCTTCGTTGCCCTCTGTTGGATTCTCTCTAGTATTTCCTTGTCCCTCTTGAACTGGGGAGAACAGAACTGGATGCAATACTCCAGATGTGCTCTCACTAGGTCAGAAAAGAGGGGGAGGAGAACCTCCCTCAACCTGCTGGACACGCTCTTCCTTATGCACCCCAGGATACCATTGGCCTTCCTGGCCACAAGGGCACATTGCTGTTCCATGGATAACTTATTGTCCACC
>WUAM01000070.1:12094-42851 GCA_024336885.1 Actenoides hombroni | reverse complement strand
TTCCCCTTTTCCCAGCTCTCCAGTCTGTCCAGATCTCACTGGATGGCAGCACAGCCTTTCGGTGTTACCGGCCACTCCATTCAATTTCGTATTATCAGCAAACTTGCTGAGGGTGCACTCTGTGCCTTCAACCAGGTCATTGATGAAGATGTTGAATAAGTCTGGACCCAGTACTGACTCCTGGGTAACACCACTAACAACTACAGGTTGCCAACTGGACTGTGTGCCACACTGATCACAACCCTCTGAGCTCTTTTCTTTAGCCAGTCCCCTCTCTCATCTTCAGAACTGCAAAAATAGCACCTAGTTATTATTCAGACTCCCTTCTATAAGGTATATGTAGAGCACTAAGTGGCAACAAAGGGTGATATCAGCCTATTAGCTAATTCTTGAAAATATTTCTTCTTCCTGCATCCATTTTTTCGCTTTTATCAGGCTCACATCTGAGTCAGCAGTTTTGCTGAGGATGCTGTTCCAGGAGCAATGGAATATCCAGGTGACAACAGTATATCCACATTATCTTCATATTCAGTGCTCACTGAGGAGGGGAATGAAGCCAGACTTAACCCTGAGAAATGGTCTGGGGAAAGCAGTGTGGCTGCTCATCAGACTGCAAACCACCAACATATTGCAGGGGATTGAAGCCAACTGTTTAAGAATTTCCAGTTTGTCTGTCCTTTTTTTGTGGCTATAAAATACATCGTCAGAGCCATTTCCATGTCCTTTCCTTAGGAAGACTGGGGATTGATAGATTTTGATGGAGTTAGCTTTTCTCCACCTTTCTCACAGCCTCACATGAGAAAATCACTGTTATCAAGCTATCATTTTAAACTGCTGAATTTATGTTGTGTCAGGAATTTTTCATGTTTCCATTGTGTACCAGCTAGGTTTTGCTTTGTGTTTGAAAGTGAGACTGAAACTACCAATTCTCTTATTTTCCACTGTAGAAGAAGTCCATATATGTGCTAAGAGAAGTAAGGTTCCTTGAGCAGCAGTCTAAGGTTCTAAATCTTTGTCTGTCATCCTGGGTAAGTATGCAATGGAGCTTCTCTGAAGAGCAGCCTCAATATCCTTCAGGTCCTGAGTGGCCTTTTCCCAAGAGGAGAATGACTTAACAAAGCACAAGCTATGCTGTTTGCTTCCAGTTCAACCATTATGGCATGCACCATTCTAAAAAATTCATCTTTTACACTCAGCAAAGCCAGATGATGAGTCTTCCAAACATAAAAGTATTTGCATTAGTGACACAGGAACTAGCAATATATGATGTTATGAACCTGTATGATTCTACTCCTTGTCCTGTATGACAAGGAAGCAAGCAAAACCTGAGGGGCATGAGTGACATCTCACTAAATAGCTCCAGCTCATCCCAAACGCATGTGCTGTGTTATGTGACACGCAGCTCAATGTCACACAGCATGCGCTAGAAAAAGGACTTCAAACAGGAAGAGTGAACATCTGCTCCTAAGTGAAAAAAAATGATTAATATTCACATAGGAATAGATGTATTTAAAGAATTCCTTATGGAATTTTAATACAGTTTAATTGTATTTGTTCAGGATAAGCAGCAGCACATTACAGGCACCCTGTGATTAATATCACCTACAGAAAATGAAAAATTTGCAGCCAGCCAGCTGTAATACCGGTTAATACAATAGAGACAGCAATTTGTTGTAATGAACGTTACTTTCAGCTTTCAACTAGTTCAAGAAGCCAAAAAAACCTCTCAAGATCCATACTGCCAAACTTGCAAACTTCATTTTAGGTGCCTAGGAAAAGCACCCCTCAGCGCAATGGGAAAGAAGGAGGTGTCCCTGAAGGGTTCCAGAAGGAAAATCTCTCTGCCCAATTTTAAGCCTTTTTGTTACCTGACATGTTTGCCTAACATATTTAAAAAGATTCAGCTCTAATCCCAGTAGCTAATGCTATATTATTAAATACTTCACTTTAATTATGAAATAAGTACTTGTCAATCTTCCTTGCTTTCATTTCAGTGTAATCTCCCAGGCCTCTCTCAATATAAATTAAAGGCTTGATTTCAGAAGTTAGTAGATGTTAGATTATTGGTGAGCTTCTTCACAGGAAAGGACCTACTACCAATAATAGAAGAAAAATATTGAAATCATACATACAAAAGTTGTAAGGAAAACTAAGGAAAACCTGATAAACTGGAAAAAAAAAATCATTCAGCATATATGATTTTCTCCCATCTTATGTACATATTTGAAGAATACTTCAATCAAGGAACACTTACTAAAGCTGAGAGAGACAGAACAAGTAAGCATTCCTGACTGGCTTCAGTTATTGCAACCAAAAATAAACCAAGTTACAGAAAAATGTATTTTTAATTTCATCTTGATGTAGAAAGAAAATAAGGTTCATCTATGTTGTTTCTGAAGGTCTTCCAAACCAAAAAGCTAAGTAAGTTATTATTAGTTATATAAATCTTGGAAACTTGTTGCAATCCAAACTGTGATCATCAATGACTATAGAGCAGAAATCACAGTAAAAATTTATCAATGAGATGGTTTATCTTCCCGAAGCATTAATGAGCTGCCCTATGCTCTTCCTAATGACTTCAGCCTCCATCTGTCTGATCTATTTTAGTTCCTTGTTCCAATCACCATGAGATCTTCATTTCACCTGCAGCGGTGGTTAATCTCCTCTATTTGCAAAAGCCCATTCATCTTTACCATATACACTACTTCTCTCTTAGAAGACTTTCCAGGCACCACCAGCGCTGCTCCTCCTCACCCTTCTCTACTTATGTCATAAAATCATAGAATAGAATCATAGAATGGTTTGGGTTGGAAGGGACCTTTAAAAGTTATCTAGTCCAGGGCCCCTGCAGTGAGTAGGGACATCTTTGACTATTTGAGGTCCTAGCATCCAGCTTGTATGTAATTTATAGTACCTTAGCTCTGATGACTTTTTAGCAGAATTCAAGTCTTCTTCATGCCTCTCCAGTGACAAAGCTGCTGAAACTGTTAATCTTTCAATCATCAACCTCTTTTTCCCCTTACGTAGCCCACACTGCCATTCCTTCTACCTGGATCATTCCGATATTTGCTTCTCCTGCACCTACTTTTACTCTACAAGGCAGCTTTAGTATACACTGCGAAGTATCCCTAGTGACATTCACTATCACTGCTTCACCCACTCTTCCTTTAGCTCAACCATCCTCTACTTCCTTTTAATTCCCTTCCTTTCATCTTCAGTGACAGTCCCAGAGTGCTTTTTCATGTCCAGGATTTGTTCCTCAAAATCTCAAAGCATTTGCTGTTTCTACTTCTCTCTCCATGCAGAATCTTGCTGATTTGGCCTTTCTCTTCCTTTCAGGCCTACTTTCCATGGAGAGAAACCTGGCTCTGCCATGAACCCCATTCTCTTTTTCCTACAAAACCTGTGCTTGCCACCCACCTCATCAGCTGAGATTCATTTCACCTTACTCGAGACACATCTCCACCGTAGATGTCTACAATGGAGTCAGACTGGTCATTTTTTGCCTTTTCATTGACAGAGAAATAAGTAATCTTAGGGCACAATTCACCTCCCCCCAAGTCAGCCTTTAAAAGAGGACAGATGAGTTGCGCGCCAAAGTATTTGCTTCTCTGTGTCATCTGTAACAGGAATCTCAACAACTAATTCAGCCAGATGTAGCTGGCTACAGTTAAGCCACAAAAGAACCTCCCAGTTTGCAGCCTTATCTACCCTACAGCTGCCAATGCAGGTTCAACATGACAAAGCAAGCACGTCGTGCCTCCTTTCGCGTTTCTTCTAGAAGAGCACCACCACAATACGTATCTTGGACCTGCAATTTGTACACCAGACATAAATAATCTTTGTTTTCTTTTTAAAGATGTTTATTCCGCTCACTCAGCCCTGCACATATTTTCATGTTAATGCAAAACAGCTTTTCAAATCTCCTCCCATGGTTCTCCATTGCCCCCAACCTCAAAAAGCTAAGCAGATGGTACTCTGCTCTTGTGCAAAGGTTGTTGTTTATCATAATACCACTTAGAGTATTGACTGATATACTGTATTACAGCAATACTGTATTATTCCCATTCTTATTCTCCTGAAATCGTTTCTTCTCTTGTCTTAATTCTTATAGGCAGATATAATATTTCTGTTCTGTGTTTATCCAGCAGTTCTTACAATGGGCTACTGTATCATGACTATGCCTTTGAGATATTAGAAATATATATAAATAACAAACACACTAACACAATTACATTTGGGGTTTGCTTACAGCTATGCAATTTTGCTTGGACATTAAGCGAAAGAAAAATTAGACCTAGCATATGGAAATGCTTCTGTAAGACACCCTCTCCCCCCCACCCCATTAAAATATTTTCTTATATTAGAAATGCCATCTAACAAATAAAAGGAGAATAATACAAAAAGATTAGCAGATTTACAAACGGCCAAACAGCACAGATAAAATTATATTACTTATATATATTACTTTATTGTTAATTTGTAGGGTTCAGAAAGCTTCTGTACATTTGCTTTCCTCTCTTTTCCTGGCTCTGCTTTAGTTTCCTCCTTTTGCAGTAGCTCACACACTTGATGGCCTTGACAGCGCTAGAAAAATAAGGCAAGCCTATAGTCAGTGTTTTTCACAAATTCATCCAGCCCTGGGACAAACACTACAAGAATGCCCTACTTATTTTTATATTCTGCAACTGTAAACCTTTCCAAGTTTTCAAAGGTGAGATTTTAAGAGAAATTCTTTCCATTTGTAAGAGGTATTTATTTATTTCCATCTGTCAGTTAAAAATCAGAAACTGACTTCTTGAATGACAGACAAAAGACTAGGCAGTCACAGCTGTAACCTGAAGTCTTTGAAGATCTCTTAAGCTATTTTACAGTTCTGCTTATAATCAGTCTTACATTAATAGGAATTTTTTCCCCCAAAATAAGATCATCATCTTAACATTGAAGAAACAGGAAGATACCAATGGAGCACACAACTTATCACTTTCTAGACTACGCATTACCATGTTTAATTATATAGTTACTAGGTTTTTTATATATATATGTATCATTTTCAGAGCTTTAATTTGATGATTTTTTAATTGTCTTTACCTGTTGTTGATTGAAATCAGCGTCTTAATATTGCACAGCTTTGTCTTTTGATTACTGCAAGTGACTAAGGCAACCAGCAGCGTTAATTTTTCACAGCGCTATAAACCAACACACAAAATAACACTTTCCAGTTCTTCATTTATTCATTTATAACACAAAATATAGCTGGAAGTTTGCTTGGATTCCAGTAATGCAGTTCATATGAAGAAAACAGGCAGCCACAGTCAAGGGAGTAAAGCTTTAACACACCCTGCCCACAACACAAGAGAATCCTGTGTTGGTTACAGGACATAAGGTTATTTATTTTTAAGTTGCCCATCCTTCTTCTTTTGTGTAAGAATGTTTCAAAAGATGGATGGAACATTTTCTGAACCATAGAAGCTGAGCAGAAATACCATCTAGTTACTTGTTCAACCTACTGACAAAGCAGTATCCATAGCCCAGATCAGGGAGGACTAATAGAAAAAAGCAATCAGGGCAAACAAGAACCTCTCTGTTGTGCTGCTGAGGGTATGTATAAAGATTGCTATTCCTACAGATACATCTTCTGAGGCCTGATAGGAAAATGAGTATTTATTATATGGAAATTGTACAGTAGTAAAAATAATTAGTTATGCACACATTACAAATGCTATGGAATTATATGCAACTGGCAAATAACAGAAGACTGCAAGTAGGCATTTTGCAGAATAATACACTCTTAGAGGTTTGCTGTTTTGTGAAAGCAAACTCTTTTTTGTATAAGGAAAAAACCAACAACGAACAGGACTATTATACAGGTGCCCTGTGCAGGACTTTTCAGAGCTGAACATTTGAGCTGAGAGAAAAACAGATCTATTCCATTGTGATTACTGATCACCTGGCTTTACTTTGGGGTGGGCTTTTTGTTTCTGTGGCCAACAGGCACAGGTCCTCCAGCAGCTCCACGCTTCTCATCCGCTTTGCTCTGTGCACCACCAGGGAACAAGAAATTCCCTACTGCAACTCCATGGTGGCCAAATGCAATCTGCCTCTCAAGCATCTGAGCATGTTTTTGTGATATTCTCTATGTCACATTCAGCAAGGGGAGTCTCAGTTTCCTGAGATGTATAGTAACTTTCTTGCATTTCCTCTCCCAAGTAGTCACTGCATTCCTTTTAATGACTTTTAACACTGAGAAAACTCAGGAAATATAGTGCAATTCATCCAACCTGCATTTCAGAAACTTGAAAAGGAATAAAAACGTTGTTAAAGCTGCATAAATGACAACTTAATCCCATATCAGATAGAAGTAAACATAGCAAGAAGCCAAATTAAATACCATCTCTTTTTCTGTTTTTCTCCTTGGACTGCCACACACCAAACATTTCATATGATCTATGAGTTTTCCAGGATAATAAAGCAGAAACATACATTTGTATAATTCTTTTTGTATTTACAGCAAGACAAATTGTTTTGTTTTGAAACACCAGGGCTCATTGGAGTTGTACAATAGGATATAAAATTGTCACTGCAGCAGTCTGTGTTTGTGTTGAGTCAAGTATCACGTTGACAGTATAACAGGAGTTGATTGCACTTTGAAAGAATTCCATTTGCAGATTGTTATCCAAACTAGACTCACAGAATCACAAAATGGTAGGGGTTGGAAGGGACCTCTGGGGATCACCTAGTTCAACCCCACTGCTAAAGCAGGTTCACCTAGAGCAGGTTGCACAGGAACACGTCCGGGTGGGTTTAGAAAGTCTCCAGAGAAGGAGACTCCACAACCTCTCTGGGCAGTCTGTTCCAGGCTCTGTCACCCTCACAGGAAAGAAGTTTTTCCTCATGTTGAGTTGGAACTTCCTGTGTTCCAGTTTGTGACCATTGCCCCTTGCCCTGTCACATCCTCTTGACACCCACCCTTCAGATATTTGTAAACATTAGCAAGATCCCCTCTCAGTCTTCTCTTCTCCAGACTAAACAGCCTCAGGGCTCTCAGCCTTTCCTCATAAGAGAGATGTTCCAGTCCCTGCATCACCCTCATAGCCTCTGTTGGACTCTCTCTAGTATTTTCCCATCTCTCTTGAACCGGTGATCCCAGAACTGGACACAGTACTCCTCAAACCTTGCTCTACAGTTGTAATTTTACTGTTTCTATTGTGTACAGATTGATTCAAAATGCAAATGCAAATCTGGAAGAAAACCAGAAAGTTATTTTTACCTATGTTGTGCTGGTGCTACTGAGATGTTTTGTTATTTACATAAAACATGTTTCCTGCTTGCAATTTTTCTTCTCTTTGTTCTGTGCAAAACTGAATTTATATCAGCCAATGTTTTGAATGGTGGTGCCTGAAATTATCCTTCCTGATTTCAGTTTATGGCCTCCATAAAAGCAGACATCTTTTAAAAGACAATGGGAACCATCCTATTTTCAATAAATGGATCATGATCTGAAAATCCTGCACCTTATTGACCTAGTAAGACCAGATGTTTACACATGCCACAGTTGATGCAGTCCATTTACATTCCAACTGAATCCCAGACAGTGCCCAGCATCCACATGGAGAAATCTCTAATGTGTTCACAACTTCTCACCCAGATGCTGATGTCTGGGACGCTGCATCAATGCTCAAGACCAAGTAACAGCACCTTCTGCCATGTTCTGCAGTTTTAATCAGTAGCCAGGACTCGGGTTTTGAGTGACACCAGTTCGCAGAACAGTACAAGGGCAGAGGTACAGGTCAGCTCAAAGGGTCCATAGAGCTCAGTATCAGGAGTCTACAAATAAAGAACTTTAAGCATAGATACACTCCTAGTGTACACCAACTTTTGGTTCATGCACTTTCTAATCCAGAGAGGGCAACTTCTGACTTCAGTGGTTATTTCTTTCATTAATTTGTTCAGTGCTTTTTTGAACCTCTGAAAATTTACAGCAGTCATTCATTGTCCCCCAAGGGGAGAAAAATATATAGCTCAAATAAATGCAGAAGCATTTATCTTTCAGAGTTCTGATCGTTTTTGTCATCTATCTCCAGAATTTCAACTATTAACATGATTTTCTCATCCTATCCAAAACAGACTCTAAAATGAAAAGACTACCCACTTCTAAAAATCTCCTCCTCCCTGAAGTGAGCCATGAAATCTCTGACACTGAACAGCAGTTTATCAGTCTTTTCCATTGCAGAGCAATGGAAATCTAACAGGAATAACTAGTAAAACTTCCCAGCCTGCTTGCTGAAGGCACATCTGTACTCCATAAGGGATTTCAGTAGACAAGATTATAAAAAAAAAGAGGGAGAGAGACAGAGGGAGACACCAATTCAAGTCACAGGGAGCCAGCAGAGAGAAGACATACTTCAGTTGAGGTCAAAAGCCTCAAGAGTTAATTGCTTGAAGTAGTTAGGAATGCTGACAGACAAGCCTTTTTCTCACTTCTTTGTGGTGAAAATACTGATTTGCTTTGTATAAAGCTGTTGCATCAGGGAAGATTAGAACCAGGTAAGCTGCACTGCATGGCTATGAGTTTGGCATGCTTGAAAATGAAAACGGAGTGGTGTATTGGCTGCAATAGAGCAATTAAGTCATGAGACAGAAAATCCTCACCTACCTGTTAATCCAACGTCATCCAGGAAAACACTGTCACTACAAGACTTCACATTTCCCTTAGTTCAACTACATGAGGTTCCTGTAAACTCAATTCTCCAGGCTGTCAGGGTTCCAATGGCAACCCAACCCTCTGGTCTATCAACCACTCCTCCCATTTTATATTGTCTGTAAACCTGCGAAGGGTAGACTCTGTCCCATCATTCAGGTTATCACTGACGATGTTAAACAGTAATGGTCTCACTATCAGTCCCTGGGGCACACCACTGGTTATGGGTTCAGCCAGTTTCCAGTCTACATCACTGTCCACTTATCTAGTGCATTAAGTCCCCAACAGACAATAATATGACCATTCTCTATTAAAATGCATCAGACAGAAAATCGGAGAACTTTCTGGTGCTATGCACTTCACTTTGTAAGTCGATACCTCAGTCCATCTTTATTCACCTTCAGCTGCAACGCGCCAGCTGTGAGGGGGACAGTGGGTCATTCAGGCCTTTATCAGTAGCATATGACAAATTTATTGCCTTAAGGAGTGGATTCTCCTAGGGCCATATGGGTTTTCTGAGATGTGCTAGTCATTGTGATGTCTGTCAGACATCAGATTCTTTGCAACTCCACTAGGAGCAACAGAGCTTACAGTAGGTCCAGAAAGAGGGTCGTCACTGTTCAGCTGGTTTGCAGGCAGCATGGCCATGATCATGGTTTATCTGTCCCACTGTATGCCGTGTCCAAAATCCAAAAGGTTTTATAGAGTTTAAGTGGACCATTGGTCACTCCCATCTAAAACTTGAAGAGTATTTCACAGGCCTAGTCTGAGTTTGGCATCTGCCGCTTAGAGCTCTTTTGAACCTGTGGGACCCACCTGGTGGGACATGGTCCATGAAATTTCATGTCACACTGCCACCCATTTCATGGTGGAAAGACTACAGCACTAGCATTTTACAACTAGCCAGATAAATTCAGAGGCCACAAGCAAGTGAGATCTAGAAGATTTCAATCTGTTTAGTATGTCTATGCTTTAATTCTTTTCAGTATAAATGGGATTTCAGTTAAGAAAAAAATCAATAGCAGTTCTGCCTTTGAGCCTTGTTTCTGAGGGCTGAGTGACCCTTTAGCCTGTTAATCCATAAACGGCCTGTTCCCAATTCTCTTCTGTTTCTCATTTCATACCTTTGATCCTCTCAAATCTGTTTTCTCCAGGCAGTTACGTCTGTGATTAATTTGGATATTTCACACTTTGCTGTGTGTGGAAGTCAAGTTTACTTACAATCGTAAATGAACTCAGCTATAAATAAAGACATCACCACACAGTCTGATGCACAGAGCTACTTTCCTTTTCAGGTTATTTTTTTTATATATATCCAAAGTATCTGTATTACAAGCTGTCAGTCCCAGTTAAAAGAGGATGAAGAGGCATACGGCTGGTTTCACCTTGTGTAGTTATTTGCCACCAGACAAATACAAAAATATAAAACCACAGCTATGTATGTATTTGTACGTAACAATACAATTTCAAAACTTCTGCACCCACATATCTGGAGCAGCACACTTTCCAGATACAGTATCATTATTCACTGTTTGAAATGAAGCAATCATTATATTTCTCCTTTTATAAAGTCACACAAAATAATGTAAATTCATCAACAAAATTATTTATTGCCTGGTTTCCAAATTAAACAGTCACTAATGCTGAAATGAGTACCAACATCTCTTTTCCTCATTATTCCAGTCCTAGAGAAATTACTGAAAAATTGCAGGTTCACTTCTGTTTTGCCAAGGATCACTGAGAATTTCACAATACGTTTCAGAGCATCCCAGAGTAGCAAAGCATCCCAAAATGTCTGCAGAGGATAAAGCCCCCTGGCAATAGACACTGTCTGTTGATCCAGTGTAAAAGCAAAACAAGTGAGAAAAGTAAATAATTTGAGACGAGCTTGGTAAGAGATGATTTTCAGAAGCTCATCCATTATTTTTTTTGTATGTCAGGTCAGCTAATAAAAGATATCATCTCCCCCCAAAAATCAAAGCTCAAAAATGGATGGAAAAAAGTATTCAGATATGAAAAATGAAGGCCCACAGAGAAGTGTACTAGAAGGAAGAAGCAAGGGAAAAAATGATATTTTGCTTAAAAAGAAGCTGTATGCCACCATAACATACAAAATGAGTTTTCTGTATTTGATTAAGAAATAGATAGGGTTTTGTAGGACTCTCATCAGAAACCAGAAATTAATAATTCAACTGATTATCTCTACATGCTTGTCAGGTGGGGGGCTTTTTTCTTTATTTTCTTTTTGCCAACAGTGATGAAAGATGATATAGGTAGCAGTGGGGGAGCGCATGGGAGGAGAGTGTCAACACCACTACCTCTTCACAGGTTTGGCTCAAGATTCTCTTCAAAAAGTAGGAAGAGTCGGTGGCATGTCCTCAGCTTCCCTAGCAGAAATCGATGTTCTAAATTTGCTCAGTGCAGGTAACGTACGTGTATTTGCCTCCAGTAAGTGCTCTGGTGTATCTCCATAACAAATCTAAAGAGCTGAAGAAACTGCTTATGAAGGAAGGAGAATGCAAAGCATGCTCATTGCAGAAATAACGTTTCATTTTTGCCAAGTATCAAAGTTAGAAAAGACTGATTCAATGTCTACATTTAGCCTATTGAGACACTAATTCCAGCTTGAGGGTCAGTTAGGAAGTAGAGTTTTGCCTACAGATGGGAAAATAAAGCTATGTCCTCATTCAGGAAGGCAGATGGCAAAGAAGGAAACTGCAGGGAAATGCGAGATAATAGAACTTAAAAGAAAAAAAATCAGGAAAAAAATGAAAGACATACCAAAATTCAAAAGATCCTTTACATGAACTTTCCTCCATAAGATATAAAGATAGGGGGAAACTTTAGTAAAGTAAGAAAAGTCCCCCACTCCCTCTGGAAACCTGCCATTACAAGTTTAAAAGTTTCAAAAAGGTGAAGGTGTGTTAGTGCAGATTTAGCTCCATCCCGCCATACTGGACAAAAATTACCATAATTAATTATGACATATGCCATGAGCCTTCTAGGAAAAAAATACTTAAGAATTAATTTTAATGTACCTTCAGACACATAAGATTCATATTGTCAAGACAAATAGACATCCTAGGCTAATAATTTTCCTCTAACGTAAACCCCAAATGCGTGTTCCTTTATGTGCTGTTAACCATTGAGTATTACTTCTTTGGGAGGATGGGGTCAGGTTTTTGGGGTGGTTGTTCTTCTTTTCCAAGTACAGTCTTCCAATCTTAAGCTTTCTTGTAAAATTGTCATGGACATTTAAAATTATGCTGGAAATTAACCTATCATTCAATGCTATTCCAGGGCCAAAGACACTGGAAAGTAATTCAAATACTGCTGTGCCAACGTATCAATATCCAGTCATGGAACTGAAGAGCTTCCCCTGCCAGTAGTAAAATACCTAAAGCCACTTAGCTCAGTCTAGCACTGTTAAAATCTGCCCCAAAAAACTACTTGTGATCAATTAGCAAACCATAAAATTATTTCTGTCAAAGTTTGTGATTATTATTTTTAAAGTGTTTCTCCAAAAAGCATTCATAGCATTGCCCACAGAATTGGTTCAACACAGGAGGTTGGTTATCGATCTGGTTTAACATGAGCCAGCAGTGCAAAAAAGAAAAATATCTTCACAATTTTTATACATAGCCTATCCACTCACAAAACCCCCCAAAGTTATATAAATACTGATAACCACTCCTCCATATTCTACTACTTTTTGGGTTTAGATACCAATTACAGAAAAAGGACATAGAGCAGGTGTCATTTTTCAGTTCTGTACTGGTGTCTATTAAAAATAGAACTACCTTCAAACTAGACACAATTTGGAAACAGAAGGTGAGTAGTTACATATAAGCACGTGCTTATACTGCTTCAGTCAAGGTGACTAGACAACATAGGAGAATAATGCTTTGAAGACTTTCTTCATCCAACAAGGTTCTTCCAAGGAAGAAAGAAGGTCTTCATTTGAAAAGACACAAGCACTTGAGAGGCAGTCACTATCGTGCTACTGTTACCAAGCAGACTGGATTCTAGCTCCTCAGCACACAAATACTATACATTAAACTAAAAATGTTGGCCTCAAAAGAAGAATGCAACTCTTGGACCTTTGCACTAAGGTTCACTAGTTATTAATATGCAATCAGTAAAAAAAAAAGAAATATTTTAAAGGAAAGCAACTGGCTTTCTAAGTTTTAAGAAACAGAAAATTCATAATACATCTGTCTTTCCATTGACTATGAACTATATACATTGAGTCCTATAACCGAATGAAAGTCATAGAAGTTATCAGTTAATATTTTTAGATTAGATAAGAAAATTAATATAATTATTTTTCATGCTGGTCCAAAAAAGCATATATTTTTCTCACTAGCAGAGCAAATTAAGTTATATGTTTCGATAACTGCCAAGAAGTTAAATTTTTTTCATAAGTTCATGCAAAATTTCAATGTCATCAAATACCATTTATTCAAAACTAATGATTTGAGAAACCTTGTTATAGCTTTGTTGCTAATGCTGGTTCTTTCTTTCAACAAATATGCTTTGAGTACACTGATGACAAAAAGCTGTCCTTTTAATCTCTCTACCATCATTCTCAGAGATTTGCATGTGAACTTCTTAATATTCTTGCACTGATGTGAGCTAAAGTGTACTTAAAAGACTTAAATGACACACTGAGGTCAGCACACCAGTGTTTGGTACAAACCTCCCACTTTCCTTCATTTCAGGGCTTTGAGAGTCCATCGGGTTCACCAGCACTTGTCATTTTCTGCTTCTTAAAGCAACAATAGCTTTCTACACAGGAGACTTGCAACACAGCAAAGTACAAATACACAAAACCAACCAAGCAAGCAGTCCCACCGTGTAAGAGCCTATCTGTTGGGCTGTGAGAGAATTTGCACTCAAATTCTTTTCCCTTCACTTTCATGAACGGTAAAGCAGGAGCCAGGTGCAAGGAAGAAAGCAGGAAAATTGCTGCAAGTGTCTAAACCCACAGACCTTGTAGAAACATCACAGGAAATTCTCCTATTCTCTGTCACAAAACTTACCACATGGGAAAGTTCTCTTAAATTCCAGTTTTGATAGGCACATAAAGAATCTCAGCCCTCAGTTCTACACGCGCATGTAAGTACCCTGATCTATATTTGCTTCTAGCTTTCATTAAGATCAAAGCTGTGTGGCTACAGCAAAACAAGAAACGTGTATTCATTACTGACCAGGCAGAGGTAATTTGTGCTCGAGGGTAAGAGGCAGCTTCACCATCCTGCAACAACAAGTGGGTTTGCATCGATCACAGCTGGATTCTCGGGCAGGAAGGCAGATGCCTTGTGTGTTGCTATCACTTCTATATTGCAGATCCCTTACAGTCTCTAATTTTTTCCCTCAGCTTCATTTTTTTTTTCTCAGACATAAAACTGTTTGGGGTGGTCCTTCCTACTGTACACCAAGAAAAAGGCAGCACAAAGCTGTAATACCAAAGGTTTTCAGAATCCTCCCTTAGTCCCCACATTGTTCTTCAGACACAAGGGACCTGATTCTTGTGTCTTCTCTTTACTCCTTTCCAGTAAAGGAGCGGCAGTATAACGAACTGCAAGCTTTGCAAAGAGATGAGCAGAAACAGACATAGAGTCTTAACAAATATAATAAAATTTAAAAAAAAAAAAAATAATCACCTAATAATATACTTAAGCTTGCAGTTGCCAGCCAAGAAGGCCACATGGGAAATCAACTCTTGCATTTTCCTGGCAAACAGACACACCCCAGGCTTTAGTGCCTCCATACTAAGTTTATTTATGAAAAGCAAATCTAAAACCCACAAAATGACAACAAACCAGAGATACAGTTTGAGAAGTTCTCAAAAGTGAGATATTTTGTCGTGGACAAGCTGAAAATATCCTTGCTGGCAAACTTAATCAGCGTACTTAAAAAATGCTCAAGCCTCTTTTTGGAAATGCTAGTATTAAGGCTCTTTTTCTCACCACGTAAAACATGCTGCAGATTAGCCATCTCACAAAATGCATTTGCATCACACTTTTATTTCACCATTTCATTTTCAGGAATGGAGGTACATGAACAGACTCAGCCTACCCAATGTCCTGATGTTTTGGCAAGAGTGGTCAGTTGTGCTTCGCTTTACCGCCTGCCTGCTTGAAAAGCCAAGCTGCCAAGATGATGCTTTTTCAACACCAAGCCTGGTGTTACTTATTTAAATAATTTACCACTAATATCCTCAAGCATCTGTCCCCCTTGTGCTCCTCTTGCTTTTACTGACACTCGTGTGGCAAATGGTACAAATTGCTTGACATATACTTGTTGTCTCAGTGCAGAGAAGGAAAGCGACACCATTGCTGAAAGCCTGGACACAGGCCTTTGGAGCCAAGACTCATGGGCTGAGAAGAGAGATGTCGGAATATTAAGTTGTGAGGGTTTGGATGACTTGAAGTTCTTTATGGTATCTCTTCTCTCTTGTTTCTCTGTTCCCCTCCACTCTGCTTTTGTGAAAACTCACCCAGAACACTGTGTTCAGCTCTGGGGATCCAAGCATAAGAAAGACATGGACTTGCTAGAGTGGGTCAAGGGGAGGGCCATGAAGATGATCAGAGGGTTACACCACCTCCCATATGAGGACAGGCTGAGAGAGTTGGGGCTGTTCAGCCTGGAGAAGAGAAGGCTCCAGGGAGACCTTATAGTGGCCTTGCAGAACTTAAAGGGGGCCTACAGGAAAGATGGGGAGGGACTTTTTATTGGGGAGTGTAGTAATAGGATAAGGGGTAATGGGTTTAATCTGAAAGAGGGTAGATTTAGATCAGATATGAAAAAGAAATTCTTCACTATTGGGGTGCTGAGACACTGGAACAGGTTGCCCAGAGAAGCTGTGAATGCTCCATTCCTGGATGTGTTCAAGGCCAGGTTGGACAGGGCTTTAAGCAACCTGGTCTACTGGAGGCTGTTCCAGCCCACGGCAGTGGGGTTGAAACTAGATGATCTTTAAGGTCACTTCCAACGCAACCCATTTTTTAATATCTGATTCTATGATTTCTCAGACCCTTTCCACCTGTTCTCTACTTACACACTGAACCCACTGGGTATTAGATGTTTCCATCAGATTGGAACACGTCTTGCAAAGCACAGTGGTTATTTCCAGCACATTATTCCAAAACCTTACAAGAATATAGATAAACAGCTCTCTGATAATTTACAAACCAACTGCTTGCTTAAGTAAGATGGCTTTTGAAAGATTCCTTGAACTAAATTAATTTATAGAAGTGTTGTGTTTAATGCACAGATGCTCCTATTTACATATCTGACAGTAAGCTGCTCCTTAACTGGAAGTAAAGGGCATATATAGCATC
The DNA here is from genome assembly GCA_024336885.1 of Actenoides hombroni. NCBI lineage: Eukaryota > Metazoa > Chordata > Aves > Coraciiformes > Alcedinidae > Actenoides > Actenoides hombroni. Next base: position 26,804 of record WUAM01000070.1, on the reverse strand, counting down.
AGTGTCTTTGGCCAGCTCTGCTTAATAAAGTAAGTGGGAAATTCTTGTCTAAGCTGCAGCTTCAGTGTGGTCTCAAGATGAATGAGTAGGAAAGGAAAATATGTACCTTGGGTTCAGCTAATAAATCAATAAAAAGTTAAGCAAATCTCACATTGGTTTCCTGGTCAAAATTGACAAGACAACTGGTGAGAAATCTCTTTTGTTGTAAATGTCGATGTTTTTTTTTCTTGGCAAACCAGATTCACTGAAATGGAAGTGCCTCAAACAAACTTCTGAGTGGAAACAGCAAGGCAGAACCTCAGCTGTTTTCCTGCCAACTCATTTGATGAGATGCTGAAAATCCCAGACTTCCCTGGCAGTGCAACTTTGCCTTGGTATTCAAGATCCTGGGGTCTTTCAGCTCCTTGCAAGACAGTGAGGATATAGGATGGTGGCTTTCCAGTGGGGATCCTAACAGCTTTGGAGCCGCTGCTGGTACGAGGACTTACCAGGTGCTTGGGACTAGGAGAAGCTAGGACTCTGGTAAACTAGTACAGAAATTGAGCTGCCCGTTCATGCTTGTAATTTTTAATTTTTTAATTTTTTAACTGAATGTTTCCATTCTTTCAAAAATCCTTCTTCTTAGTTTTCTTCAAAGGAAAATTTTCATTTTTACACCCAGAAAAAGGAAATTGAAAAAGACTGAATAACACATCATCCTACTATGAAATCTGGCTGATAACAACCAAACTGTAAGAAAATGCATTGTATTTTGGCTACATTTGTGTGCATACTCCACAAACAACCTAAAGCAGTTTTCTGTTTCTCAGCCTGATGTTCAGTGATCTGGATTTCTCTGAGACCTTAAGATTTCCAAAACAATTCAAAAAAATCAAACAACAGAAATTTCTTCAGGCTTATATTGTCACTTCTATCATAACTTGCCACCAAGCATCACTGTAGAACAAAATACCAAAACCACTATCAGGAATATCTACTCAAGCAGTGGGGTGATTTGAAATGTGAAAGAGGTAGAAGAGTACAGAAGTATCTATCCCCAGGTCAAAGGATGTCTACTTACTTTGTCCACTTTTGTGAATTTTCACCTGTGTTCACACTGCATTAACAAAATATCTGCAGTGACATTGACCTGCAAAGTACAGTATTTTAGAGAAGCTGGTATAATTTTGTTCCTCTAAGCATTTACATGAATTTTGCATTATGCATGGAACTCCACACTTTGCCATTTACTGGATACAGAGTAAATGCTAACTGAAGTCAATAATATACATTAACAGCCTCCAACTGTACGTATACCAAGGTATTTTCGAGTACTTGATGCATAGTATGAACATTTCACAAACCGTTTCATCTCAATGTGGAGATATGTATATTTTCTTGCTAGTATAAAGGCAAGCCTACAATACCAGCATCTAACAGACATTGAGAGGCCATTCTTTCTTTTCTAAATCTCGTCATCACTCATATGTTGGAAGGCATTGTGGGACCAACTGGATCATATTCTCCTCCTAATAGCAGAAAATATGATGGTTTTTTTTTTTTTTTACCTTTTGTAAAGGTAAAGGCAAGGCTCTCCTCTTAAGCAACCTTTGCCAAAGACTAATTCACTGGAAAATTGCTTCTCTAGTGCTTGTCCTTTCCCCCCCTGAATTGTATCTGATTGTCTTCAGTGGCAGATTAATACACAAACATGACAGACATGGCCAAGAATTACTTTACTTTTTCTGATTTCAAATTACATATATTAAGCATTGTTCTGTATTATTCTTTTCAATATTTGAAGTATATTTTTCTAATACTATAACTATCCCAAATCATGATTATAAATATAAATTTTGTCAATGCATATTTTCTCCCAGCTTAGTTATGATGCTCTATGATTTTTATGTGGTCAGTCACTGAGGTAAGAAAGAGCTCCATATAAAGAACAAAAAAGCTGAAGGGAAGAGAAAGTCCTTTCAGGTCTTCCAGGAATAAATGGGTGGATATCAAGTAACAGAAAATTCTTTCCTGAATAATAACCAAATTAGCAGGTTTCTCCAACATCTCAAGATCTTTTCTACTCATTTGTGCACCAGCATGCCAAAGATGTTGCTACAAATGAGGCAAGAGAGTTTTGTAGGAGTTCTTGATTAAGTTATAGACAACGTATCACTGAAACCATCAGTGTAACTGCTGGACAGCATCTCCAAATTGACATGGAAATAGATGACCTTTGCCTAGCAAGAAGCTAGATATTTGCATCCCCCATCAGATTTGCATGCAATCTTATGTCACATGAGTGACATTACTGAAAGAAACTTCATTATAGTGGTAAGGCCTACTATTTTCCCAAACAATTTTAAACAGAAGTGACTACAAGACTGTGTAAAAATGCACTTTAAACAAACCAGCATGTATTGCTTACCTCTTAAATAACAAGGAAGCAGCTAAACAGAGCACAGAAGTCACTTAAATACAAGTCACTTAAATAAATACATTTCAGTGACAGCACTTGAATTATCATTGGAACAAATTAAAAATAAAGAAGTTCCTTCAGTGCAACTGATGTTGCGCTGTCTCTTGCAATGAAATTTTCATTTGACAGTCATTATCATTTTGGTGGAAGACTAAATTATTTGCTGCTTGTCAGTGAGGGGCAGAGTGTAGACAAAATGTAAGAAGTTGACAAGTTAGATGATAGAAATGAATAAAATTTATGATCTTATGAACCTAATGGCAAGTAATTATCTCTGAACCGGCAGTACAAATGTGCTTTTTCATCATGAATACCCGACGTGTATTAGAAATTTCCAGAAGACATATTATTTATACAGTAAAGCAACAGAGTGGAAAACTTGTTAAATATATGGCTTCTGCATCCAGCATTTAATAGAAAAGTTTAATTGAGTGGTGAACCTTTTAGAAATTTTTTATGCCATGTTAAAAGGCAGATGCTAAAAAAACCAAGGAAAAAAAAAATATCCCTGTATGTCAACATCCTAACTTGGTTTTGTTTGTTTGTTTTGTTTTTCTTTTTAACATTTACCTGAATCCCTGATTCATCTGCACTGTATGTTCAGGTTACAGACTCCAGCATCACCAACAAAGTTGGTTGTAAGAGGATTTGTGTGCGTGTGTGTTTATGTAATGCAACAGTTGTCTGTTGCAATATCACAAAATATAGCACCTCATGAAAATAGCTTTAAAGCTGTAAGTTGGCAGCCAAAAAGTTACAGATATCAGAATTGTGGTAGACTGTCCTACCTTTGTTCTTTTTCATGTGACTTTGTACACTTAGTTACTTAATTGGCACAGAAGTCTTGATTCGTACTTCTTTTTTTCTAAGATAGGAGCTCTGCCTCATTTGGATGCACAGCTCTCTATTCAGCATTTTGTGTATGACCCTGTACCTCATTTAGTAAACAATATTCAGATCCTGCTAGAAAGACAGAATGTTTAATTTCCTTGTAGACTTTACAACATTACTCATCCCTTAAGTACTTAAGTGCTTCACTAATAATTTATCCTCACAATATCCCTGAAAGATGAACAGCTGGTATTATCCAAACTTACAGATGAGAAAACAAAGCACAGAGAAATCAAGGTCAAATATACCTGTTAAATATAGGTGCCTATTTTGAGTATCTAGATCACGTTACTGCAGAAGACACAACATTGCACAGCTACAAGCTGCAAACTTTCAGAAGCAGCTGGAAGGAGCTACCAGAGGAAAGCTCAGTGAGCTCTTTCTGCTCTGAGCTGAACCATGGTCAGGTGTCCTCAGTGACAGCCCAAGCCCAGCTTCTCCAAGACATTGTCATGGAGCAGCAGATACAACGCAGAAGCTATGGGAGACTCACGTCCTTCTGGAGTGGTAGCTGGAGGCCAGGCAGGGTATCCTACAGCTACTCAATGACACTAGATGCCAGCATGTGGGCAATCATGTGGTACTCATAGGTGGTTTGGAGTACAGCTTTCTTATTTAAAAAAAAAAAAAAAAAAATTAAATAAAACAATTGGGAGAAAATTTTTGCAATCCAAAGTTTCAATTTATCACTTCTGTAGAAAATAAAATAGTTTTCATATCAAGAAATGTCAGGAATCCTTAACATGCCCTGTGTATTAGTCTGCTGAGAAATTAAATGCATGTGTCTTGGAAGTTTTAAGAAGCAAATCAGGCCTACTCACTATATTTGGGTTCAAAGTACTTCTGCAAGAACTAAGTATTTTTAAGTTATGTAGGAGTACTGAAGGCTCAACCTGTATAAAAGTTATCTCAAAGAACATCTCATATACAAGTGGGCAGGAACTGCTAACTGATTTTTGGAGTTGCTACATCCAAAATTGACTAAGCAAGTATGTCTGATACTTTGGTAGTGTTATTTTTGTACAATAACACTTCATAAAAATTCCCAAGCACTGCCTTGTAGTGGAACAACACAGAACAGGACAAATATTCCTCCACAGAACTAACAACTCCAAGTGGATATAAAAAGCTACATTAGCCAGATTGCTTGGGATCTTCAGCTAAATAGTACCAAGTCCTTCCTTCCCAAGAGGAAGGATGTAGGTGTAACTGAAGAAAACAGTGCTCTCAAAGGACAACAGCTACTCCCATAAGCACCACCGTGTAGATCCTCTCTTTCCCAGAAGAGCTGCCCATGGTCTCTCATGAGCTAGCAGGACACTGCTGCAGGAAGGAGGATCCACAAGTTCTACAGAATTAGGAAGTGAAGAATTAACCATCCAAAGTAAACATCTGACGAAGTTGCTAAACTAAACACAGCAGCAGTGTTCAAAGAAACTTGAGAGCTCTTTTCTGGCCCACATCAGGTCAGCTGTGAAGAGCAAAGGAAGCAACTGCTCTTTAGTACTGTTACACTGCCTGAAAACAGAGGTTCTGGAGATCTTCTGAGAAAACAAAGTAAAATGATTTTGTATTCAGTCAACAAGTATTTCGGTACCACACAATTTAAGCATCAGAGGTGAATCTCACTACTCTTTGAGGATTTCCTACAAGGATGTATACAAAAGTTAGACAAAAAGACTTGTTCTTTTTTTTGACTATAGAAGATGAATATTGTTTAGTCAGTCCTAACTTAATTATTTGAAAGACTGTATGCCCAAACTGATTACTCTCTATGTTCTTCCATCCTGGGGGCTAAGAAGAGAGTATAGCCCCACTTATTTACATATTGATATAGTGCCTGTCACAGGTAACATTAGTCTCAAGACAGAGCAGTGTCCTATTATTAAGCTGCCACCTCAGAGAGTACGAACAATGGAAAGACCTTAGTTAAGTGAAAATAAACTTGGCTAAAGGTAAACATTTTCAGTCGTTAAAGAAAATCAGTTCTGTTGTAGTACTGGTCTTTCATGCTTGTCCCATTATCAAAAGTTGCTGAATGCTGCTTGAGAATATCAAACCATCTTAGTACAACAGTCCCAACAGTGTCAGCATTGGAAGGAAAACACCTTGAAAAGTAAAACCTCCTCACAACCTGCTGCCCAAGGGTGGTACTCCAGAATGATCCATTTTAGCGCATGAGAAACACACTTCTTTCAGCAAGCTTCTTTGCACTGAATTATTTCATGTTATACAGAAAATGCATTTTATTGACAATAGAACTGCAGTATTTACATCTTTAACCACAATATTGACATTTTTATATAAGACTGCATGGTTTTATCTGGTACATCCATCAAAGACTAACAGATATCAAGAAACACAGTTTCTCTTATATTACTTGCACGTGAGAGAGGGACAATATCAGTGAAGAGCCACACAACAGCATGTGCTGAAGCACATCTTTCTGCTAACAGAGAAGTTAAATGCATTTGCTAACCAGAAATAGCTCAGAAATCAGCCTGGATGTAGCATTCAGCCTAGACTGTACATTCTTTGCTGGGTTAGTGTATGTGGGTTTTTTCCCCACCAGCAGGAGGAGTTGTTAAAGGGAAATTGTACTTATTCACCTTGCTGGAGGTTTACAGCCGCCTTGGCTCCTCCTGGCCAGACAGCAATCGACAAAGAATTTAAGATGTGTGGTTGATCACCACAAGAACAGAAAGGCAATGTGTTTACTCAATTAGCTTCTGAAAAAAATAATAAAAATATGAAAGTTATAAACCATACATCTGTGGGCTACAAGGAACATTGCCAGTACTTGAAGGATGTACAAATGCTCAGTTACTGAGCAAGCTACCTGAAGTCATGACACCTGGGTTTTCCACCCATACACAGCTACAAAAGGCAAAAAAAAAAAAAAAATGTTAATTGTCTGAAGTTTCTATGATTCTAAGTTGTAACATTTGTCTGATGAAAATAATCCATTCAGGCATTCTAAATAATATTTAAAAAAAAAAAAAGTGTAGAGATTTGGTGCCTGCTATTAAGTGTGGGAATATGGGCAAGAGGAATTCTTGAACTGGGCATTAAAAATGAATCCATCTCTGAGAAGTGGAAAGTTCTCTCAAGATTTCTATTACTGTTTCTCAGCAGGATGACACATGCAGTGGCAATTTGGCGCTTCCAAGCAAAAATACTAAAGGTTTAAGGTCAGCCTGTACTGTCCTAGCAGGGGAGAGAGTATAAAGCACTAAAGAGCAGCTATCTTCAGTTACCTGGGATTACACAAAACTGAAGGATTCCTTTTTATTTCCAACCCATGCTGGGCAAATCGGGTTACTTCTGAAATCAGAAGGCTCTGCTGCATTAGCTTTCTGCAGGTACATTACAGCTGTCATTACAATAGTTTTCTTCTATTTTCTAAAAGAACCATAGGCAACTGTACAATTTTAGAAAGTTCCTCCATTACATACAGATACCTGTTCCTCTTCCCTCCCTCTGATTTCAAGGACAATAGATAAGCTCTTTAATTCAAATGGATATGTGATGCTTTCACCTTCTCTTTTATCTTCCAAGTTTCTATTTTTTCCCCTTACCCCTGATTTTCTTTAAAATGTGGAATATGGTCACACTTGTTCCCTGAAACTATTTCAAAATACACAGGTTTGTGGAGCTTATAGTGTTTAAATGACACAAGTACAGTCTCAGCCTGTGTATCTCTGTATAAATTCACTAATTTTATGCCATGTTTTGAGCAGAATACTTTTCATCCAGCTGCTTCTATATATTTGGTATCTCCTTTAAGTCACTCTGTGAAGATGGACAGAGAAGTGCCACAACAATCACCTCCAACATCCATGCGAGGATGGACAAGAAACGCCTTCTGGAAAGGCCTTCTCTCTTTGTTGCTTGGTAGTGACCACAAGAAGTTGCCAAGATGATGAGCTGAGGTCATCTGCTTACACTTCATATCCCATATATCCATCTTTTGCAAGATCAGTCCCATCCATCATCATCACACCAGAAAACAGATAAGGAGGGCTTGTTCAAGAGCTTTTTTGACATACACTCCCAGTGTCCAAGGCATTACTTGACTCTCAGTGGGCACATTACCCCATGCATCTCATCTTATTTGCCATCACCTACCAAACCTACATGAGTCACATTTTCATTTCTGCCTAATGACTCACCGTGCCAGTTCTCTCTGGAGCACCTTCTCCCTGGATGAACCTTACACAGAGAAGGAAAGTGCAACCAAAGCCTTTAAATAGCATCCCCACCTTCCTCCAAATTCTTCATGAAAATGTATCTTCTGTGGTCTTCTGCAAACCACAACACCCTTGCACTAATGAGGCTGCTGGTCACTCATGAATATTGATTCCCTGAAGCAGGTCCAGAGAAGGGTAACTTAGCTGGTGAAAGGGCTAAAGCATAAGTCTTACGAGGAGTGGCTGAAGGAATTGAGGTTTTTAAACCTGAAGGAAAGGAGGCTGAGGGGAGACCTTATTGTTCTCCACAACTACCTGAAAGGAGGTTGTAGAGAGGTAGGTGCTGGTGTCTTCTCACAAGCAACAAGTGATAAAACAAGGGGAAATGGCCTCAAGGGGAGGCTAAACCAGGGGAGGTTTAGGTTGGAAATTAGGCAAAAAAATTCTTCACCAAAAGGGTTGTAAAGCCCTGGAACACACGACCCAGGGAAGTGCTTGAATCACCATCCCTGGACATGTTTAAACATCATGTAGATATGCTGAACAGGGACATGGTTTACTGGTGGACTTGGTAGAGTTAGGTTAATGGTTGGACTCAATGATATTGAGGGTCCTTTCCAACCTAAACAATCCTATGATTCTATGATTTATACACACAGTCCTTCCCCCATCATGTCCCCAGACAAGCAACTCCCTTGTCGTAAGGCTTCCCAAAGCTACTAAGCAAATGTATTTTACCTACCTGTTGAATCCTTCCATGATCCCAAACTTGAAGCTTTCTGGTTGTTTTAAACTTTATTAGTAGATACAGCATAGGTAATTGTTTAAGCCTTTATCCAATGGTTATTGTCACACACATTATTACAAATAGCTGTTGCGGTCTAGTGCTCCTGGGTTATAAAATAAATCTGTTTTTAAAAAGAAGATTATTGTATCTCTCAATCCACACTATAAACTAAGAGGATTTATCAGAGACTGAGAACATTTTGTTAAAAGTGTTTCCAAACCATGCCTAGTGTAGCCGCCTCCTTTGAGGATTTTCCTGCAACTTCAGTAATTTTTTTAAAAACTCCTTTTGGAGTTAAAATCATTTGCAGTGATCTTTCTTTCCACATGAAACAAAGAGCTAAGCACCGATTTAGCTCACTAAAGCTTAATCATTAAGTTAAGGTGACTAATTTAGCACTATAACTACCTCCAAAGTGTCTTTCACATCTCAGTTACCTAATCCTGAAGGGGACTATTTTTCTCTGTTGACTAGAAGGAAAGTCTAAGCAACTGCATCACTAATGCAGGTACTTAGGTGAAGTATATGAAAGTAGGTAAGCTGAATATATGCCTCATGACTGTGGTGTGAAACTTGGAAACCTGAAGTCTATGTGTTTGATAAACAAGAGACAATTCAAATCTCAGCATTAAGAGTCTGGGTCTGTCCAGCCTGGAGAAGAAAAGACTTTGGGGAAACCTTATAGCAGCCTTCCAGTACCTGAAGGGGACCTACAGGAAAGATGCAGATGGACTTTTATAAGGGCTTGTGGTCATAGAACATGGGGCAATGCTTTTAAACTAGAGAAAGATAGATTAAGATGAGACATTAGGAAGAAGTTCTTTACTATGAGGGTGGTGAGACACTGGAACAGGCTGCCCAAAGAAGTTGTGGACATCTCATCCCTGGAAGTGTTTAAGACCAGGATGGATGACGCTCTGAGAAATCTGGTCTAGTGGGAGGTGTCCCTGCCCATGGCAGGGGCGTTGGAACTAGATGATCTTTAAGATTCCTTCCAACTCAAGCCATTCTGTCATTCTATGATTAACTATTTTTAAAAATCCTTTCATTTTAAAGGTGGTGTAATAATTTCAGAGCCTACTCCATGATTACCAATCTACCACCTTCTGGAGAAAACCAGTAAGGCACAGTGCTTTTGCAAGAAGCGAGATGGGATAATTTAAGTCTAAGCAGACATGCTGAACGCACGTTCCTTCTCTGTGCTAGCTGAGCACAACCCAATTTAGCAGGTTAAGGCAGATGAAGAATGAAGGCTGTGAGAGTTCTTGTTTTGAGTGTGAAGCTGAGCTCAGGAAGACAAGCCTGAAAAGTTCCAGTTTCTAAGAAGAATTCTAGCCTGGGCTTGTTATTTGTTTACATTGCACAAGGTTGTAAGTATTACCATCAACTGAGCCCTTTGGCCTGTTCTTTTTTCTCTATATTTTATTTTATCGCACACAAAGAGTAATCGCTGACCTCATTTGGACTACACTTTCCTCTCGGTTGACTTTGAAGAAAAACTGTATCAGCATCAATAGGCAAATTTACTGGTATTCACCCAAGCATCACAAAAGGCAAAAAGCTCGTGTTTCCCTGCCCTGGCATTCATCAAAGCCAGAGACACTCACACAAAAGAAAGGGCACACTCCAATGGCATACAATCCAGTGATGGGAAACCTGCCACAGCATCAGTTCAGTGCTTCTCAGTCACGGTACGTGGCACTTACACAGGAAGCTTAGTCTGACCCTTGGAAATCTGCTCATTTGCTGTAATCACTACTTAGCACCCACAGTCACTTCAAGAGCCAAATGCTGCCCAGTGAGCCGCTAGTTTGGTTATGCCCAACTTTTCTGGCAAATACATAATTTGATAAAGACTGTCAATATTCAAAAACATGTTCACTTATAGATTGGATGGGAAAACAGAAATATTTTGGAATATTCCTATTTTTCAGAAAAAAAAAGGAAAAAACCAGAATAAAGAGATGAAAATAGAAAGACTATAAAGGAGAAAGAATAGAATAGAATAGAATAGAATAGAATAGAATAGAATAGAATAGAATAGAATAGAATAGAATAGAATAGAATAGAGAAAGTGCTGAGTCCATCAGTTTGACACCAGTGTTTCTATTTTGGGGAGTCTCCTTTATCTGATTGAGGATTCAGAGAAGCTCCTTTTTTCATCCTTTCTTGTGTACTGTTAGAGGTGATAAAGGAATGAAGTGTGGGGGGAAGGTTACCCTGAACTGTTGAGCACACCATTGACTTAACAGGAGAAAAAAGGCAAAACTGTCCACTAAAACTGGGTGTCTTGCTCAGAAGCAAAGCCTCTGATCTGTGCCACCCTGCAGAACCAGGGAACAGACGTACTCAAATTACTCTGCGGAGCACAGCTCATTAAAACTGTCTGTCTCAGAACAGATGGAGAAAGAACAGGCAGAAAGAACAGGCAGAGTGGCTCAGGCAACAAGAAAAAAAGCCACTTCTATGACTTTCAAAGGAAAAGATTTCTTCTTCCCTCTCTCCCCAACTCTAATAATTTTAAAGGAGAAAAAATACCCCTGAACAACTGGATAAAGGAGAGAACAGAGAAGAGTGAGCTAATGGATGAGAGGCAATCAAAAAGTCAAGAAAGGCAAGGTATAAACTAAAGGATTAAACTGAAGGACTGTGCTGGATCAGGCATTCCTCATCATGAGTTCAGCAATTGAATCTGTTGAGAAACTGTGTGGTCTTTGGTTGTTTGGGTTTTTTTGAAGGGGCTATAGGGTCAAGCTGGGCTCCTTTTCAGCCAGCTCACATCCCCAACCAAGATGATGGTGTGGCCTCAAAAGGGCTCACACCAACATAGCACAGGGGTGTGAAAGAGCAGAAGCTGCTTTCTTTTTGTTGGTAGAGCTTGCTGAAACAGTGCGTACTCTGTATGGAACGTGTTCTATATCTGCAGCTGGCAATGGCAGTTTCAGCCAAGGAACAGAGAGGATCTGGGAGCTAACGGCAGAGTATCAGTCCTGCAGACTTTAAGTTAAGCTGTTCTTAGCATGGCAGTTTTAACTTCAGCTGTTTAACACTGTTGTTAACACCCTGAAAAACCACACCTTAGGAAAGCTGCAATTTATTATTTTTCCTGTCACACTTCCAAATCAATATGCACTGAGTGCTCTCTAACACTTAGCAACGACCACTCTGACAGCTTACCTGACATCTCTGTGTCCCTCTGTAGAATGTACACACCCCAACTTCATTCAGACCCCACCACCTCTCCACTTGTATTCCTAAATAATAGCATATGTTCCTCACGTATTAGCCACCCACTATTCTTCACATGCTTGACACAGCTGGTCAGCTGCAATGATGCATGGGACCCTGGAGCAGGGAAGAGGCTGTGGGATTGCATGGCACTGTAAACTGGGTGCTTCCCAGGAGGCACCATCCTGACAAGAGCCTTTCTAGGAAGCATGAGCTCATGCTACTGCCTCGCACCCACAGCTTTATGCCATCTGGCTGTCACTGTACATCAAGACATGGACTGACTCACTGGGACTTCCATGAATTAGAGAACTTCGACGCAGTACTTCTGAAAAAAAACATGAGATCTGCCACTTGGTCCTGTTCACCTCCTTGCTACTGTAATTTTCAATCCTAGTTTGTGACAAAGCACCAACTAGAAAATGCTGGGAAATATCACACTGTTACACACTATGATGTCATGCTTAACCCCATCGAAAGGAGCACCCTACAGACATGCCCAGAAAACCAATCAGCCCAGCCCTGAAAACACAGACAGAACAGCACGAAGCTGCATCCTTCAGGTAGTTATCCTGATATTGGGTCTGCTGAGGTCATTCGTGGTTGCCCTTGCCTTGGTTTTGTCCATCTGTCCATATGTTCTCTTAAACTGGCGAATCATTCATTTCAGAATGACCCCCAGTATGCAAATGCATGTCGACATTCAGATGGAAGAGAAATAAAATGATAAAAACTATGGTGAAACCAGAGCAGCTTTCCCTGAGGACAGACTCAGCCATTTTGTGTCTTTTATATTACTCTCTTCCTGGTTTCATAGCCATGAGAAGCAAAAGGAAAGGATGGCTCTTTGTTCCAAATTCATGGACAGATCTAAAGTGAAAAGCCTAAAGTAAGACTGCAGCACCCAGAAGAGCTGACTGTAAAAAAGGTCTATGGGGGATGATGTGCCCAAAGCTCTGCTGTTGGCAGCAGCTCAGTTATGGCTGTTTCCTGATTCAGTTCTCAGCCTGGAGACCACAGGACTCACAAACAGCTGCTGTAGAGCTTAAACCCACCCAAGGGCCTAAGCCAGTAAATTTTCTGGTTTATCAGTTTATCTTTTGATAGACGACAATCTACTGGAGACCACACTCGGGTCCCCTGCCTGACCCACAGCTGCCACCTCCCAGCACAATGCCCAGCCAGGGCTGTGAGCAACTGCAGAGGAGTTTACCCCACTCAGGAAGATGGGCCACTGCACAGCTCCACACTGCGCTTCACTGCACCAAACAGAATAATCATGGGCAAACCTAGGATCAGATTCCACATGTGCATGTGTATTCCATACATGATAGTTCTTCTAGATACGTCAAAACTGTATTGCTTGATCCTATCCTTTGGTGATGCACGTGATTGCAAAAGGGTTTTTTTCTTAGTCCTGTGTTTCAGTTATCTTCATATGTCAGTTGATGACATTTTTTTTGGATAGTGTTTCTATAACGCCATATAGGACCATGGACTCACACAAGCCTCAGGAAGCACTGTCTCATTCACTGATTGAAGAAATTATACCTGAAGAGAATAAGGACAAAGCCGTGTCTGTGTTCCAGATGCTAACATCTAAATTCTCTGCTGCAGAAGAAGAAAGCAAATAATCCATCATCCTATGCTTCTCTTCCATATGCAGGAAACTGGTAGCCCACATAGCCTTAAGTATTTGTGAAGTCCTTGATTTGCCCATATGACCTCTAAGCAGGCTCTTATCCTCACAGCATTCCTCACCTGTCTCTCTCCAGCGCTACACAACATGCTACACTTGTTGCTTTACATGTTAGCAGCAGCCAAAGACCCTAGGACATATCCCGTATCGTTCTTTGATCAGTGAAATAGATTTATTGTTTCTTCTAGACTTAGCAATTAGCTCAGATACCAGGTCAGAGCCAAACCAGTAGTGGCAACAAGACCATCTAAACTTACGCTTGACACAGCATTACTTGAGTCAAGGGCACAATTCTGGGCGATGCTCACGATGGCATGGTGCAGGGCTGGCTTGCAAATCGACCACAGGTCTGTAGATCAAATCAAACATTTTAATTATCTTGTATTTTGCCTGAAATCATTACGTCTCCTATAATCACCACCTGTAAAATTACTGTAGGGATAAGAATCTTTATAACCATCTCGGAGGCAGTCAGGCGTTTTATTTTGCCTCCTTGGTATCATTCATGTCTTAGATTCCTATTAAGCAGCCAGGTCTGACACCTGTCTCTGTAATCCACTCCCACAGATAACCACGTAAGTCTGCATGTAAATGATTAACACTCCCCTCTTGTGAAGCCACACATCTCTGCGCTCCAGTGAGAATAACCGCTTATACTACTGCAAATAATAAAATGTGTCATTCAATCCTTGTACTAAAAGCTTAAAACCCAATGTGAGGTGATGGGGGTGTAAGTCAACAGGAGCAATTTGGACTCAAAAGCAGTTTAACACTGTTCATGGGATCAAAGATGAGTAAATTGGCTCTTTTGATTCCTATACCCTACCATTGTCCTAGTATTCAGACTTCTACAAAAATAGCCTATTACATACTACTCAAAACCCCATAGTGATTATTCCTCTTTGTATACTCTCCCCTCTTTATTCTGGCATATAAATTACACTAGCTTAGGCTGACAAGGGAAAATGCAAAGCTGATGTGTAGAACAGTGTAAATAACCCATATTTAAATACCTATCAAAAAGCTTACTTCTCCAGTCATCTTTACTGGTGGGCGTATGTACCTCACAAAGAAGTACGATATTCCAGGAGACATTCACCCCTCTACTCTTATCCAACTGCAATCTGTACTTCTATCTTTTAGCACAGTGAAGGTTTCTAACGTACTCAAAGACGAGTATTCTGCCCTCTGCCATAGATTTCCACCCTAATAAACTGAGCTCCAGAGGTGCATGTTTCTCCTGACTGTATCCTACCATGAGATACTAACATGAGCGAAGGAGAAACACAGCAGAAGCATAGCTAACATTTTAAATCGATCTGGTATTTTTTAGTTAGAAAATAGTTTTTCTTCCTGTTTCCTCGCTCTCCCAGTATGATTTGTTTTCCTTCCTTCCTTCCTTCCTTCCTTCCTTCCTTCCTTCCTTCCTTCCTTCCTTCCTTCCTTCCTTCCTTCCT
>WUAM01000066.1:1662720-1678729 GCA_024336885.1 Actenoides hombroni | reverse complement strand
GGAGAAGGCTCCCCAAGGGGAGACCTTCTGGGGGCCTTTCAGTGCTTCAAGGGGCCTGTCAGAAAGATGGGGACAGAATTTTTAGCGGGGTCTTTTGGGACAGGACAAGGGGTGATGGTTTTAAACTAAAAGAGGGAGCAAAGAAAGAAATCTTTTACACTGAGGATGAGACCCTGGCCCAGGTTGTTCAGAAAGGTGGTGGCTGCCCCATCCCTGGAACCATTGCAGGTGAGGTTGGCCTCCCTGAGCAACCTGCTGTGGTCGCAGATGTCCCTGCTCTCTGCGGGGTAGTTGGACTAGATGACCTTGAGAGGTCCCTTCCAACCAAAACCTTTCTGTTATTCTTTCTGTACCCTTCTCTCCCGATGTCTGGTTCCATTCCTACTGGTGAATGCAGAGCTGCAAGGTCCTGCTGTGAAGTTCCCCCCATACCCACTAGATGCTACTGTTGCTCTGTAGAAGTGCAGAATAGCAGCTCTACTGGATTCCTGACCAAGTTTCTGTAACTGAGCATGTGGAACTCCTGTGTCAAACCCCTCCTCATCACCAACAACCTCCCCACCACCATAATTTACTTTTTCGATTGTTACTGTCACATCTAGAATTTACAAAATTGTCGCTTAAGAGTAGAAAGTGACAATTTCCTTCTAAATCTCCTTCTAGTGGAGACCTGTCTTGCCCTTTTTCTAGGCACGTTAAATGCATCCTGTACATGGCAACGCTTTAAAGAGCAAAACAGCAGAAAGGAAAGCTATCCTTTTTAACTCTTCTGTGAGTTTGACTTCAATCCTGCGAAGAACGACTGATAAGCCTTACATTCTCTGTTATTAGTGCAGGCTTCAAAGGAATATGGTGTGAAGTCTCACTAGTTTGAGTTTCATGTGTTTTCATCTTGTTTTGGTTGTCATCGTTTTGTTACATTAGCACTTGATAACGTTATTTTTAAAGGAAGTTATTGTCTTTGCATCTCTTCTGCTATGCTTGTACTCCTTCTTTCCCCTCGTTTAATCTTACAGCCAAATGGGGGGCTAGCACAAGCCCATCTGCTTACTTCAGTCCTGTCACACATGGTTGTGGCTTCCACTACACCAGCTTCAGTGCTTTACTTGTGCTGTTGTTAATCCAAGGGAACCAATCCAGAAAAAAAATTTTCCCAAACAATCTAGGAAAAAAAAAAAGCTGCACACCTTCCTGCTGAAGTGATCTTTGTAGTAGACTAAGACTAGGAGGTGAGGGATGGGATTGCCCAAGTATTGTGGAGGAAATGGAGTATTGTGTTCAGCTCTTGGGCTCACAGCATTAGAAAGAGCAGGTTCGGAGAAAGACCACAAAGGTGATCAGGCTGCTGGAACATCTCCCCTCTGAAGATAGGCTAGGAGTTGTGGTGTTTCAGCCTGGAGAAGAAGGCTTCAGGAAGACCATATTGTAGTCTTCCAGTACTCAGAGGGGGCCTACAAGAAATCTGGGCAAGTACTCTATTCAGGAGTGTAGTGATAGGGTGAGGGGTAATGCTTTCAAACTGGAAAAATGTGGATTTAGGTTAGATAATAGGAAGAAGTTTTTCATCGTGAGGGTGGTGAAACAGGTTTCCCAGAGAAGCTGTGAATGTCCCAACACTGGAAGTGTTCAAGACCAGGTTGGATGGGGCTCTGAGCAACCTGGTACTAGTGGCAGGTGTCCCTGCCCATGTCTATCTGAGCCTTTTTCTGGCTGGCAGAGGAGAGTCACAGCAGGATCACGGCATTGAATTGTCTTTTGAAAATGAGATCTCTGTGGGGTTGTTTGGATGCCTGTGGGATGTCTTTCCCATGAAAGCCATCCAGGGGAAAAGAGGGAGGTCTCATGGTCACCCATGGTGCAGGAGACTGTGGTACAGCTTGCTTTCCGCTCTGAAATGCCTCCAAGAGGAGGGTCTTCACCAGTAGGAAGGTTCTCTCTTCTGTTGCCTGGAAGCTTAACTTCCCTTTGGGGTAATCTTAATATGAATATTAGTTGATGATCACCACAGTGGTATCAAAAGCATTCAATTTCTTACATTCTTTCCAAAAGGATGGAAGAAAATGCACATGCTAAACTGGGTTACCAGCCCCAAATGATTAATCTTTGCTGAGGTGAGAGAAGTGCTGATCATGATCCTACTTTTTAGATCTCTTCCTGGTTCCACCAACTAGTAATGAGTTGCACAATGGCTCTGGCATGAGCTCAGGAGCATGTTGCAGCACCTTTCCTCCTTGTCTACCACAACTAGGCAAGCATGAACCAGGAATGTGGACAAGTTTCTTTTCTTTCATGTTGTGTTTAGGCAACACACTGTGGTGTACCTTGTTGAAAACGCAGTGTGGAAACCCCTTTGTTGTCTTTCCTTGTAAGATATTCATTCCTACTTTTGTTGCCTGGCTGAGAATCCAACTATCTTCTGAATGCTCCTGGGGAAACCTATGCAGAACTGCTGGATCTTGTCCTATCACCAGTCATTTAACTCCTTCAGAAGATCACGAAAGAAAAGAAAATAGAGTAATTCAGAGATGCTCTCTTACGTGGAAAACAATTCCCTTTTCTCCTTATAACTGCCTGTCCAAGGTGTCTGCTTGCACAGTGTATGTGGTCATCTGTGTGCTAAGACCAGCCCACCTGCAGTTGCTGAGCTGACCCATATGGTGGGTCAATTGGATGATTTCAGAGAGAGTGCCTCAGGGTTGCAGACCCGTGAGCCTTCTGGTGTTGTTGTGCTTTTACTGACTGCGGCTGTTCCAGATCATCCCGGAGGGCATTTTATACAGGGTGTAGATATGATTCCCTGAGTATTTGGGTATTTTGAAGCTGTGTACCTTCATGTAGCTGTTTTGCAGGTATAATTTTTGTTTGGTTTGTATCAGGAATTGGAACTGGAAGGGAATTTCATGGCTACAGATGGTGCCTTGACAGAAAACTTTGGTCTAGTACAAATGGAACAGAAATTCCCAGTTATGCCCACAGGCTTAAAAGAAGAGAATCCAAACCAGTAATGCAGAAGGTGTTGGCCAGTTGTAATTCCTGTTCCCTCATTCGGGTAGTATCAAGCATCCTGTTGGTTCTGGGACTTGTGCAGCTTTGACTCTGATGTATCTGTGTCAGCAATACCTTTTACTTTCTTCAGAAGGTGGTATGTCTGTATAACTTAACTAGGGTTCAATCTGAATGTCAGTCAAGGCTTTATTAACTTCTGTCTTTTTATAACACCTGACTTTCCACCTGGAGTGAACATATGGGGCTTTACTGGCACCTCTACTTAGGATCATCCTGATTTAAAAGCCTTGACTGCAACCTTCAGCAACTCTTGGCTCTGTTATTCAGAAGCCATGAAGTATCTTGATCGCTTTGGCTAGCTTGCTGTTCTTCCCTCATGAATTAAAGGGAAAATCTGAGAATAATTAAATTCCCTTGAATTTGCACAGGAAGCTTATCTGCATATTGTCCAGGTAAGGGAGAGTGACCTAAAGCTTCCAGAAAATCATCATGTTACTGACTTATGACTAAACTCATTCAAATAACTACATAACCTTCTTAAATTTTCTAGATAAAAGATCTGTGATGAGTCTGAGGTTTTTCTAGCATCGGGCCATGGTGAAATGTGTAGTGTTTCCCAAAGCAAGGGCAACATCAGTCTTGGTGCCTCACCAGAGTTTATTTTAGCTGGTGATGGTAGCAGATTTGCAAACCTCAGGCTAGATATGGAAGAACAGCACTTCTTACAACAAACTCGCCCCATGGCAGACACTTGCTCAGTGGTAATAATGGAAAGTTTCTGAACCCTCTGTTTTCATTTTTTGTCCTCTGCTGACAATTCTTCCCAACTCTGTTCCATTTAATAAAGGAAGAGACAAGTCAGAGGAAATATTCTGACCATTTAGTTTAACTTTTTATTAAGAGGAGAGAGAACATATCTGCTTGTTGGTTTTTTGGTTTTTTCTAAAAAGCTTTTTTGAAAATATTTAGGTCCTTATCTCTAAGTAATTAGAGGAATGAAAGCTGAGAATTTTGGGTTAGAGGCCACATGTTCATCTGACCTGGATGACATATATATGAGTAGTCTTCAGTAAATAAACAGTCCTTGACCCCACAAAGTCTACAGAGCAGCAACACTTCTGACAACACTGAGGCACAACACAGATTTTTTTAGTTTGCATTGATTTTTTTTTTTTCGATGGGAAGACTCAAATTCAGGACAACATTTTTGCTTGCTCACACTTGTGAAATGCATTCTGTGGAATTTATAATCAGGTTGCAGCCTTTTCACAGAGATTTACTGGGGGGGGGTGGAGGGGGGGTATGTGCGTGTGACAATCATCTAAGAGGTTTTCATCTGCATTGCTTCGTTAGCTGAAATTAGTACAATTAATTTGGGTTTCGGTTGTGCTGTGTGGTTGGAGTGGTGAGGTCCTTCCTGCTCAGACCTAAATCTACATCTCAGTGAGGTACAATACTCTAATGCTTTCCTGAAATACGTTCACAGAATCTGGTTCTCCACAACAGAAGCACCATCTTGCAAAACGTGTCCTCCAGCCATGTCCTTTGAAGACCCACCTCCAGCAGCAGCAGCTGGGCCACTCATGGGTGCAAGACTGATGTATAAGGTTCAGGCCTGGAGTCTGCATCCTGGCAGAAACTTCAGTTAAAACCAAATGGTTTACAAGCTGCTTTGCTTGTGTGCTTGTTTTGTATCACTTCATATGCAGTGAATTTGAAAGAGATAACAGTAGCTTTTTTTTTATCACCCCCCAGAGATGATTCTTTCGTTTTCAAATGCCCTCAAAATGAAGTTAGGTTTGCTGTTTCCACCCTGGTCTCAAATTGAATTCTCTAACAAATTCTCTGATATCAAAACTAGAGCCAGAGGGAAACTTAGTTTCTGTGTAGATTTGGTTTTGTGTAATTGTAATGAAGAATTAAACATAGTAGCCACCCTTTCATTGAGGAAAGGTCCCAAAAGCCAGCTGACAAAGACAAGGGTTTGTTATATTGCTATGGTGCCCAAATAATTGTTGGTTTGTCACTGATGTATGGGTGAAGTCCAGGAATTCAGCACTTCTTCCCAGTCCCTTCCAGTGATCACTGCAGACAACATTTCTTCTTTGGCTGGTTATTCCTACTTGGAATCTGGGATTTTATTGCTGATATGGGATAGAATAGGCAAAACCAATGTGAAAACCAAATCATGGGGGGGTGGAGAGAGGTTTTCTGTGGAGTGGAGCAGCACACACAGTGGGAATTGGTGCAAGGAAGGAGAAATTCTAGTGAATATAAACATTAAAATAAAAGCAAAATGTCACTTGTGGTTTCCCCAAGACAATGAAACAAGAAAATGTCCTGAAACCAGTAAAGGAGACTGTAAGGTCAGTGGTGGGTCTGTGCAGACATGGAATTCACTCTGATTCTTATTCTATGAGTCTGTGCTATTTATTATTCAGAGGAGACTATGCAAATGGTCAGCATTAGCATTTTAACACATAGCCACGGTGAACTACTTGAAAAGAATACACTGAAGCCTATGAATGCTAAAAAGAGGTTCTCGTCGTTCATCCCTATCCTGTTGTATCTGGTATTTGCAAAATATTGTACACAAACATGGACAGGAGAGACTGTCTAGTATCAGAACTCGTCATGAGGGAGCAGCTTTTCTCAAGCTGTGCTACCAAAGGTATTGGTTTACAAGGAGGATGTTTATCCTTAAATGCTTGATATGCAGTGGAAAAATGAATTGGAAGTCTCAGTGGGTTTCCTAGTGAACAGATCCTCACCCCATAGGTGTGAAAATCCTACAAAGGATGATATGGATTGGCTGTCTTGCCAATAGCCTTGTCTGAGAATATCAAAGCTGCAGAAAAAACATAGCTTTCTATCATTATAAATGATATCTATGTTTTGATAGTCTGTACAAGTTCCTATCCTATAAAGAAACAGAGGAATAATTCCTTGCCTCTTACGCCAGCTTAATGGAAAGCCTACCTTAGCTACAGAAGCTGCGTTTGGTTTGAGAAAGCACAAATGCCAAACTTGTTTTACCTGCATTACACAGTGCAGTGTGTCTGTAGAGGTGCTAACTTCAAAAAAAAAAAAAAAACAAACCCCAAAAATAGTTCACAATCTATTCCAGTTTTTGGAAGGACACTGAATGTTTAACCTGGCCAGGCTGGAATGGTGAACTAAGGGCAATGGTATGGGGTTCAACAAGACCAAGTGCTGGATCCTGCACTTGGGTCACAACAGCCCCCTGCAATGCCCCAGGCTGGGATAGGGTGGCTGGGAAGCGTCTGAAGGAAAGGAGCTGGGGACATTGATTGACAGATGGCTGAAGATAAGCCAGCGTGTGCCCAGGTGGCCAAGAAGGCCACCAGCATCCTGGTTTGGATCAGCACTGGTGTGGCCAGCAGGACTAGGGCAAGGATCACTCTACTGGACTAGGCACAGGTGAGGCCACACCACCAATGCTGGGTTCAGTTTTGGTTCCCTTGCTTCCATGCATTTAAATAGACTGCGAAACAGATGCAGGAATTGTGCAGCGAGGATCACGAAAAGGAACGGAGCTACAGAGCTCTCGGCTGTGCTTTTGCAAATCAGGACACAATTGCTTTCTCCAGCCTGAAAAAATTGTTTGTGTAAGTCCATTGCTCTGTGTTGATTAACTCGGAATATAAATTGTTGAGCTGGCCTTTATTTGCATAACCAGTAAGCATTTTTCTTGAAAGACCCAGACTTTAGAAATGCTACCTGGTGCTTGACACTTTGCTGGCACAAGCAAAAAAAAAAAAACATGCGCTGTTAAAATGGGAATCGGGGCCTTCCTGGAAAAATCCCCGAGTGCCTCAGATGATTGAATTTGTAATTTGTGAGGCGAGGGGTGGGACTGGCAAGCAGACACGACAGAGCTGCTGTTCAAAGTGGTTGCCCTGTCATGGTTTCAGACATGCCTCAAGAAAGGCCAGAAGAGCTGACCTACATCTCTTTGAGTCGGAGCATGCCGACGAGGAGTTTAGATAAACGAGAATAAAACCCCTTTAATCTGCCAGAATGTTATTTGATTTCTTGATGTTTTAAGAAGAATTCCTCCTTTTTTCTCTGGCTGTTAAAACTCAGTTGCCAAGGTAACACAGGAAAGGAGAACTGCTGCCATGTGTCCATGGTGCTCGGTGTGACTTGGTGATCTGACAGATGAACGTGGCCCAAGGAAAAGCAGCTTTCATTGCGTGGTTAGATTCCTTTTGCTGGGTGCTAAAGTCTGCAGGGCTGGTAGATCAAAAAGGGACGGAGAAATCACTCTTCTTCATGCCAGCATGGCTTTTGGCTCACCCTAAGTATGAGGGTCTTAACAGCCCCATTTTCCTTTGCACCACAAGTTCTTTTCTATGGTTAATCTCCTTCCAAGTTCTTAGCAGTTGATTAACCTCCTTTTTTTCATGGCACAGAGGAAAATCAATATAAGTTTGATAGCTCAAATTCAGTTTTACTTTTGGGAAAGCTTAAAACCCCCCCAATAAACGAGGTTATAGGTTGAGGCTGAACACCACCCCATCCTTGCCGTGCTTTATTTTTAGCAACTCCCCTTCTGGACTTCGGCATTTGTACCTCAGATCCAATCTAATTGCTGAAGACCAAGAACTGCTCTGTTTGTCTCTCAGAGGGATGATCTCTTATGCTGAGAAAATCTTTAGACTTAATTAAGACAGTTTTATCATTCCTGTGAACTTCCAGAGTGGCACAAAAAGGCCCTATTAATGCTCAGGAACTCTCGCTGTTCTAATCCAATGATATTAAGCAGAGGTTTATTTCAATGAAGGTAACAACCCTCTCCAAGTGGGACTTGTTTTGCACAGAGCAGTGGATTATTCCTTTATCTTCTCTCGAGTTAACTGGAGAACTTACTGTACAAATAGTCATTTTTACACCTCGGAAGTGGTACTAAATTCAAGACCCCGATCGGGCTGTCATTTGGAAAGTATAAATACCCTCTGAGTCTATCTCTTAAGGCTTCTTTATTTTTGTAACTGTTTAACAAGAAATATAAAGATATGCATCCGATCAAAGAAAGCCCCCTGATGTTTTATGCAGCGTGTCTGCCTTTGACTGGAACAAAAAATAGATCTGAGAGTACTTTAATCTGTTGAAAGCAGAACTGTACTTACAGTGTGCATCAGATCTCAGTTGTTTGAAGTGACTTAGGATTTTCTCTTCTGACTTGACATTGTTTTAGTGCATTGTTCGTGTATTTAAGATAAAAGGAAATCATTACTTTTTTAAAGTTAACACAAAGAAAGTAGTCGCGATCGACGCTAAAGGTTTCCAATTCCTTGTCTGCAGGTTTTCTGTATGCCGTTTTTTTCAAGCCTCTGTGTATACTTTTTATGTACAGTTTTATATTTATGTTAAATTAATAGTATGCTGCATCATGGCACTAAAGAACTGGAGGACACTCCTATGTAAACATCCAAAACTCTCTGAGGTCTTCACTTTTGGTTTGTACATTTGGGTTTGCACTCCCGCAGAAAGATGCTCTGTGAAGATTGCTGTTATTTTCTGCTCTTGACTTGAGTTTACCGACCAACTGGGCAAGACACCTTCAGTTAAAGGGAGAAAGTATGGAATTTAGAAACATACTTTTGGCTTGACATTACTCAGAAATTCTTGTCTGGTAGTCAGTGTCTATTTTCCTGCTTCTCAAGAGGATTTTGGAGGTCTTTGCCTTCCATCTTATGATATGGAGCTTCTGAGCTTTTCATTGTTTTGAATGTTTTTATAAATTCTGAGGAGCCCTGCTTTCTGAAAGATGGGTTTAGCACATGGCCAGTTTATTTCCAGTCATTGGTTTGATACCTGTCCTATCTCTATTGTCTCTACCTCTCCCAGGGATCTAAAGCCGAACCTGCCATTTCTATTTCCTTCCCATCTCTTCTGACTAGTCCTGGTGTGACATGCCACACAAGCAGTAGCTCCTGTGCAGCTTCCCTGGTGGCCCCAGGTGTTTGACCCCATGCTATACAGTCCAAATAAGCAAAGCATTACCTCCACCTTGATACCTGGCAGCTCCAGAGCAGCTTCCATCCTGGATTGTGTCAGACAAATAGCAGAAGGGTTTGCTGAGAGAGCTGACTAATGGAAATAGGACAGAAGTTGCATTACTGAGGACTGCAAGAGGATGTGAGCAGAAGCTGAGGCCAGTCTGCCGAAGTTTGCCTGGGGCTTGGCTACAACCCCATTAATGTCACCCTGCTGTGGACCCATAGATGAGTTGTTGTGTGTTGTCTGTAAGACAGAGCTGCTGTGTCTCAGTTTTCATTACATGGGTCATGATAAGAACTAGATATCCTGCTCTTGATGTTGGGAAGGTCAACG
This sequence comes from Actenoides hombroni, assembly GCA_024336885.1. Classification (NCBI taxonomy): domain Eukaryota; kingdom Metazoa; phylum Chordata; class Aves; order Coraciiformes; family Alcedinidae; genus Actenoides; species Actenoides hombroni. The sequence goes on along the minus strand of WUAM01000066.1, from coordinate 1,669,363 downwards.
ACTGCTTCTTGTCCCTCATTTTCTCCATCAGCCCTTCATCTGAATCAGTCATGTAATCCTGAAGAACTATTTACTGACAAAGCCATCCTTGAAACTTGTACCTTCCAGTGAAAATTTTTGATCCTAACATATCTGTACTGAAAGAAGACATTTTTGCCAAAAACCTCTCTATTTGCTTTGCTCTGTATTTGTTCCTTGGTCTACATCTTGGCAGCCTTTAACCACAGGCCATTGCCCTACACCATGCTCTGCAGAGTCTGTGTCTGCCCAACACAGGGATGCTGCCTCCTGATTTGTGACAGTGGTTACCCTTGTGGACAGTGACTTTTTCATTGACTCGGTTTTGAGCCATCCCAACCTGGTTGTTGCTGACATCAAAGAGACCTATTTTTGGTGCCATTGTGCCAGCTGGAGTCCACTGCCTCAGCCAGTCCTAGCTGACAAATATTATTCCTCCTCTACAACTGCCTGTGTAAGGACTTGCTGACCTGCCTCAGTCAAAATCTGCTGTAACTTGGACTGTTTAAGTAGTTTTGTTCCAGGTCTTTGCTAAATTGTATGGGTTGGAGAGAGAGAACAGAGAAGTACTGGGGGATGAAAGTTTCTTCAGCTACGCAATTATAATAAAGAAAAAACACATGAGCAGCAGTTAAGTTTCCTTCCCTGTGTCTTGCCTAGGGAAGCAACCCCTGGGTGATCCAGGGAGCTTTACCATTTCTGTTTTGATCTGCTTTAGCTGTCATTACACAGGGTTTTTAACATGGGAATTCTCCCCAATCACAAAGTCATTATAATCACAGACTGAAACATTTAATGGAACAACAATCACATTTTTATTTATTTTTTATTGCAAGCATATGTTTCTCTCCTGAGTTTTGAAAGATGTTGCTGCTTCCTCTTCAATCACAGAAAGGAATGAGCCATGACATTTCTTTTTAATGAAAATGCTGATCTACTGTTTATCTTCATAGAGCTAAATGAAAAGTTTCAAAGGCTGACTTGGTTGAATACATTTATGGTTTAGACTGCAAAATGTAGTGCTTGGAAGAAGTTTGATATCTTTTCTTTTTTTTCCTCCTTGTATTTAGGTTGATTTCTAAAAGCAGGGGGAAGCTTTGTATTTCATCTCATCCTGTGCCTTCACTGACTTGTGATAGATTGTTTTATATGGTAAGAAAACCAGAGTGTTGAGCAGTGAAGCATGTCTGTTAGGGATGTTTAAAATGATCCTTTCCTGCCAAAAAGTGAAGCGGTGCCCGGGTTTCTAGAAAGAGATGGATCATCCAAGATGACAGCTCCTGTGTGGTTTGTTATTTGTGGTTCCTTTTCCTATTTTTTAAGGTCTTCTAGTATGGTCTCTGATCTTTCGTTTGTTTTTGCTTGTTGGTTTGGTTTTGGTTTTGTTTGTTTTGTGCAATGGGGGACAATATAGTAGAGTGACAAGATCTGATTCCCCCAGGTTTCTCTCTGCACAAGAAAAGTTTGATTATTCTCTCCCTCTTCTTCAGAAAGATTATGTCCCTGAGAGCTCCCTGTCCTATCTTTCTTCCCTGCTGATGCTTCTTGGAAGAATGGGTGGGGGGGATCAGAAGGATGATGGGGATCAGAAGGATGCCAACTCCTCTGCCTGCGTGCCCCTCTCAGCTAAACCAGCTCTGGGAGCTGGGACACCCCAAGCCAGGGTCTTTGCTTCGTGTCTCTGTACACCGTACCTCGCTGTGCTCAAGGATGCAATGGCAGTGCCATCATTTTGGGTCCTCTAACAGTGACGATGAATCTCTCAAAAGAGCTGGTTTTCTTAAGATGTTCATAGATGGCTTAAAAAAAAGAATATTTAAGTGTTTGTCAGTAGCTAATATTCTGCTGCTTGCAATAGTATAATTGAATACATTAGTGCAACAGCGTTTGCTCAGGAACCAATGTGAGGAGTGCTACTTAATACCTAATGTTAGTTGGTTTTGTTGTTCCCAGAGAGTGGGTTTTCAATAAACAAAACATTTAGCACGATAATGATACAGCAGACACACACTGTGCCAAATGACTGTTAAAAATAATTTGTGGTGAGCACGGGAAAATTGCCATTTGTAAGTTGCACAACAATACTGCTTTTAACGGCACCCAAAGTACTTGAGGTTGGCTGGATTCTGTTCAAATAACTGCTTTCATAGCCAATTATCAAATAATAACTGGGAAGGTGGAAAAAAAAGAATTATATGTTTTGCATCCTTCTGGCTTAAATTTCAAAGCTACCACACTTTAAAAAAAAATTAACCCAGGTGAACTACATCTTTAGAAGCTTTACGGAAGCTTTAAAAAAAGATGATTCATAAAGTCACTGCAACAAGAAGAAAAAAATCTGTCCTGCAAGTTCACAATCCCTTCCCTTCCTTTCCCTTCCTCTTATTTCAGTGCATTTCTGTTTAGAAACACTTTATTTTTGGTGTAGTTTGAATGCTTTCTGAATCAATTTAGACTAATTGTGACAACTTGGGGTGCTACCTTTAAAGGAACGAGCAGGTGTTACCATCTCTTTCACTTTGTCCAAAAAATCTCCTTGAACAGAAGCTTTCTTATGCAAATCTGTGTCGGGAGACTTTTTAGACTTTAAAAATTCAAAGAAAAACTTCTTTTACTGTTTTTTTCAGTTCTAGCAGTTTTAACTTGCTCTAGGCAATCTCTGCTTTGCCTCTCTGTTGTGCACATAATGATAGATGTTTTCTTTCCCTTTTTGTTCTTTCCTCTTCTCTTTTTTTTTCCTCTCCCCCCCCCCCCCCCCCCAACATTTTGGACTGATTTTTGCATTAATACAGCACTGAAAAATCTGAAGGCTTCGCTATGACAGAAGACAAAATTAAGGCAAATCAGTTGGGCAAATGACACTACTCAAATTGCACATACTATCATATCAGTAGTAGCTGAGTGTTTTTCACACCTAAGAGGCAACCCTACATCACCTTCAGCCGTGGCAGGCTAAGGCTGCCCACTCAAGCAGACACCTGCATTGTGCAGGTATTGTCCAAGTGGAACCTGCTGCCGATGGCACGCCTGCTTTGCTTCATCTGCTGCACTGATCAAATGCATTCTTTTCACGTCTGGAAGAATGCTTACTCCTCCCAAAGGGATCTTCGGAACTGCCTCTTTGCTTTTTCATGTTATATGTACCCTAGTGACTTTTTTTTTTTTACCCTCCCTACTGCTTTAGCAGGTCATCTGTAATACATTTTTAATACTGCAAATCTGCATAGCGTACAGTTGTTGAATGCCTGCCTTTAAAGGCTCTCAAAGCATTGTGTTGTCACTCACCAGTTCAATCTCACCAGCCCAGACGTACACAAGCATTATTCCCTTTCTGTAGACAAGAAAACAACTGCAGAGCGGGCTGAGTGGCAGAATTCATTCCTGCATTCAAACTCCAACCACTAGATCACAAACTGCTTGAAAAAAGACAAACGGTTCTCTAATGCTCAGATCTGCACAACTCTATTGGAGTTCCTCTGATAACTTGCTGTCTTTTCTCTCAGATACTTTCTTAGCCACTCATTTATTTATAAGCAGGCTACCTACGGATCTTAACACACCTTACAGACACCAAGAACAGAGGCCAATATAAAAAAAAGCGCCATTAAAAAGGATCTTCCCCAGTTACTACAAGCTACAAGAATGCAAAATACATAGAAATGATAGATTTTTACATCCTTTTCCCTTTAATACACTGACTATTCCCTTGGCTGGCATCTTCAGCACTCTTCACTGACAGCTGAACCACTTCAAACAATACACCACTAAAAAATTATATTCAAAATTTTTGAAAAAAAAATGTTTCTTCATCTTCTATATGTCAAAATTATAACTTCAAAACTCTATATCACCATTAGATAGCCAGGTCAGCATGCCAAGGGAGGTTCTCCTCTCCCTCTACTCTGCCCTAGTGAGGCCACCTCCGGAATATTGTGTCCAATTCTGAGCTCCCCAGGTCATGAGAAATGGAAGTACTGGAGAGAGTCCAGCAGAGGCTACAAAGATGCTGGGGGGCCTGGGGCATCCCTGGGCTGAGGAAAGGCTGAGAGCCCTGGGGCTGTTTAGCCTGGAGAAGACTCCATAATTACAGATACCATCCTAACAGGTCATCCACATATCTCTCTAGTGAGTGCTACGGTACCAAGATGTGCTCTGTCACATTGTGAAAATGATACCCTGATTCAGAAGTTTAACGTACTGAGACGTAAGAAAAAAACCTACATTTCTCTTTCAAATCTGAGTAAGAAAGTACTATGTACAAGGACAGTCTTCTGCAACTGGTTAGGAACACTGTGCATGATACACTGTGTAGTACAGACTTTCACAAATAAAAATGGGAATAGCCTTCCTAGGTTAGGAAACTATTTACACCATGTACTAAAGTTTTGGGGATTTTTTTTTTCAAATGTTAAGTGAAAGTATGGCTTGTAATCCAAACACTGAAAAACTCTTGTTGCAGATTAATGCAACTTGGGAAATTCTTCTCATATAAAATCATCATTTGCAGAAATATGGGTAAATTTACACTGTGGCATTAACCTCTATTTTTGTTCATTTTCTATTATTACACATTATCATTTTCCAGAAGTTTTCGCTTGGCTGCATAGAATGGACACTGCCCAAAGGATGAATCATATGGAACACATATGAAAGGAAGTTCCCCTTGGTAAAAGCTCTGCCTTACTTCTGCAGATTAACACCTTGCTCTTATTTACTATCACATCCACTACCCCACACCCTTAACAACAGGAATTCATGAACAAATTGTCACAAGTCAAGCAAAGACGTCAGTTAATCTGCAATTATTTTCTATAAAATGTATACTCTGCCCTAGCAACGTATGCAAAAGAAGTTGGTCGTTAACCAAGACAATAAATGGCTTTGAATTAGCTCAGACTGACCTGAGAATAACAATTTGCATGCAGGCAGTGGATACAAAACAGCTGACTTGGGGTATTTTAGTTAGAATAAGGAGTTAGAAATCAAATAGGTTATTTGTGTATATATACTCTCCTTATACACACGCTCTTGTTATGTCAGCTAGTCTGGCAACATTTCTATAAAATACAGGCACACCTATAGCTTATGCCAATCTAAATTACATTGTTTCCAGAAATTTTCACTTCTTCAAGCTATGTCATTCTGGCAAAATGACAAATGTGTGAAATAATCTCTTTGCTCCTCAAACTTGAGACTTTTCACCCGTGTCCATACATGGGAAAATAAATACCTGCTTATGGTTTATTTGGAGCTGTGCCACACACAGAACTATCCCAAACTCTATTGCTTCCAAACTAGACAATTCTAAGGCAATAAAGGCTGTTGCTGCTCACAGATATTAGAACTATCTTCTCAGTGTTTATTTTTCATTAATCTTTGTTTTTACAGTGCTATTTATTTATTTCTCTGCTGCACTCCATTTGTTCTCCTGAAATCAGGGGAGATGAGCAACATCAAAACGTGAACTACACCACATGCAGAGACCTCGAAGCCTCCCCAGGGAAAACAAACCCAACATTATCTCCAAGCCCTTTCCTCCTTCCACATATCTACCCTTCTGCTCTGGGCAAGGCAGCAGAGCAATGAAGATATTGTTCTGTTCAACCCCATTCCTGGCACCGCAGCCCAACAGCAGCATGGAAACGTTGGCAGGGAACCCGAGAGCTTGGAGCATTCGAGCAGTTGCATGGGGCAGTCAGCCAGAGGCCGCCCAGCTGCTGCTGGAAGAGGCTCTGAGCAACCCTCTCACCTACCAGGGCCTCTCTGGTTCCACAGACCACTTGCTGAGACAGTGAAGTTTGTGGTTATATCAAGGAGACTTCCCTCCATCCACAAATCCTCCTATTAACTGCTATAGTCTCTACTGGGTAGTTCACTGCAACCAGCCAGGTACAGGGTAGATGATGAAGTCATTTAAAGAAGCCTTCGAGAATGTTGGAGTCACATCTGCCACCAAAACCAAAACAGCTTTGCAGTGAGTATAGCTGTGATTTGTCAGTTCTTAAGAAGAATTCCACGAGCATGGAGATTTATTTGTCAGTGGGCAGTCTCAGCTTTGTACCAGACATATGATTTTATACGAAATCCAGATGCCATTTAGAACAGTGTCAAAAGTCAGACTAAAATTAGTATTTAGTGAATGACTTTTCTAAAGAAAAAATATGCTCTGCAGCTTGAAGAAAGAATTGTAAAAATATCTCAGACTCGTGTATTTCTCTTAGCAGTGTCACTGGGGTTTCTCTCAAATAAACACAGAAGTCTAAACAATCAAGAATGGAAAAATTTTCCATATTTCTGCTCAGATGCGGCTTGTAGCTCAGGATCAGTCTGAGTCTCAGTAATTCCCCTCGAGCACAGAGCTGTCCACCACTATGGTTTGATTTGCATGCATGAGATCTAACCCCATGAAAAGTCCTGATAAACTGGAAAAAGCCAGGATGGGTTTTCTACATTTCACATACAAATGAAATCACTTGCAAGAGTCTGTCCTGGTCTGAGTGAGAACAGAACTAACTCTGGTCAGCGATTTTACTTTTCAGCTCAGCCCCTCTCACTCCCTGCACTGTCTGAAGTCAGCAGCCCGTTTTCCCAGGCAGTGGCTGCTCCCAGCAGTGCCAACAGCCCA
>WUAM01000066.1:1624780-1658538 GCA_024336885.1 Actenoides hombroni | reverse complement strand
TCCCTATCCTCATGCGGATCAACACTCTCACCTAACTTGGTGTCATCTGTAACTTACTGATGAGACACTCTCTGTCCTTATCAGTATCATCAGTAAAGATGTTAAACAGAAATGGTCCCAGCGCTGACCCCCCCTGAGGAACACCACTTGTGAGCAGCCAGATTGAACTCCACTGGCCACCACTCTTTGGGCCTGTCCGTCCAGCCAGTGCTTGATCCAGCAGATCCTGTGCTCATCCAGGCCACGAGCAGCCAGTTTTTCCACGAGAATTCTGTAAGAAACTGTGACAAATGCTTTTTGAAGGTCTAGGCAGACAATATCCACAGCCTTTCCCTTGTCCAAAAGTAAATAAAATCTAGCTTTAGAACAACAACAATATAAAGGCAACTCAGTGTGCATATAATTCAGGACCAATAGGGTTCTTGTAGCTGGCTTGTCAGCCACAGCCTGAACTTCAGTACCCATTTTGCTGCTTATTCACATTTAGAAGATGTTCTCCAGGGAAATATCAGAGGTGATTTTTGTAGGTATGGTGAATGACTATCTCCCACTTCAGACCCAATTTCAATCTTGCATTTGGTGAGAGAGCTGGTAAACAATTGCATGACCCTTGGCTTCCAAAGCTTTCCATGACTCTTACTGAATAACGCTCCAGGGAGACCTTATAGCAGCCTTCCAGTATCTGAAGGGGGCCTACAAGAAAGCTGGGGAGGGACTTTTTACAAGGACTTGTAGTGACAGGATGAGGGGTAACGGCTTTAAATTAGTAAGAGGATAAATTGTGATTAGAAATTAGGAAGTAGTTCTTCGCTCTGAGAGTGGTGAGACAGGAACAGGTTGCCCAGGGAAGCTGTGGCTGCCCCAGCACTGGATGTGGTCAAGGACATGTTGGATGGGGCTCTGAGCAACCTGCTCTAGTGGGAGGTGTCCCTGCCCGTGGCAGGGGGGTTGGAACTAGGTGATCTTTAAGGTCCCTTCCAACCTAAGCCATTCTATGATTCTGAATCTCCCTGAATGTTTATGGCACCAATATGAACTTGGATGCTCCTTCCACCCTTCCCACGGCTCCCTTACAACCACCCTTATTTGTAAGAGATCTTTGTAAGGAGACAGGTCAGGATGCAGTTCAGCCAAAAGATGGTGCTAACGTATCTTTGGAATTGGTGAGCCAAAACCCGAGCAGGGAAAACATAAAATTTATGATGATGTAAATGTGCTGCAGAGACACATACATTTTAAATAATGAATAAGCATTTATATTTACTGTATGACTCTGTGAATGTAATGTAAACAGTTTAATTTTTACAGATAACGTTCAGCTTCTATAAATGGATTATTAGATATTAGCAGCTTAGTGGTATATTTCAGAGTTAAAGAGGATAAATGAAAATATACTTGCGTAGTAACCTTTAAATTTTGCTATTATGTTGCAATTTCTGTGACCAGCCTCTCTTCCCATTTAAAAAAAAATAATAATTGGAACAGCACAGAAAATACCAGAAACACATAATTAGGATAAAGAGACAAACTGTACTTTTTGCCTAATCGTATTTGCATGTTTACTTCAATTTATATTAGGTTAGATACAGCCTCTGAAATCTTGACATTTTCTAGAATCATCATCAAATGACAGGGGTTAAATGGTGGGAGATGCGTTCTGCTGGTGACTGAAACTGTGGCTGGGCAACAGTGATAGAGACAGAAAACAAGTCATAGAAGTATGAGGATTCCCAGTTTTGTTAATAAAGAAACCCAGAATCCTTCCAGCCTGCGTGTTAGCAAAAACTTGCAAGGGAGAATATTTAGTGGTGGAGTTATTTCCTTGTCTTCTTCCCCAGCATATTTATTCCATAATCTTTGAACACGTAAAAATGGTGAGGTGGATATGCAAGTATTGAGTACACTGCCTGAGGGAAGGGGGGAGGAAGTACTGCAAATCACAGTATTTTTTCAGGAAAAAAAAAAGGATTTTTGGTGAGAATACTATAACACGAGCATCTCACTTCACCCGCTTGCTTAGATGCAGCACAGTTCTTGAAATCCTAAGTTACAGATCTCCAGAAATGAAAAGTTTCCCAGTAATACTGGAGAATGTAACTTCTGCTTGCTGGCAAAGACTTGCAGACTCAAAATTACTATGGATTTGATTTTTTTTTTTCCTCTGTCCTCTAAGAGTTCTGCTGTCAAAAGCTAGAGAAGAAAGTGTTGGTGGAAGTTATTCACTCTGCTGCTTCATGTCCCCTCCCTACACTGCTAAGTTATTCCTGTCAAACAGCAGATTCTTCAGGCTCATAAAATGCTTCTCCAAGCATACATTTTTACTTTGGAATTTTACCAGAATGTAATAAATTTAAAGTGGCTTAAAACATAATCTTCTGGAAATGTTCTTCCCCTCTCATGCACTGCACTGAAGTTCCTTATTTCTCTGCCCAGTTCTTATTTACAATGACCGGGAACTGGTGTAGAGAGCCTGTGCTGATAGAAGAAAAACAGGGACATCCTTTATGGAGAAGCAATTCTTCCATATTCTTCTACCCACTTGCATTTTGAGGGTAGTTCTCCTTCCTAATCACATGGGCAGCACTCTCCGTACCAGTAGGCTATTTAGGAATTATGCCACACATTGTTTGGTTTTACTGTTGACCTTCAAGTTAATGGTTTAAACTTTTTAGTCACTTAAAGGTGACTTTCCAACCTTGCTCTTGAGGTGGGATCATGACTGTTGCAACCCTCTGCAGTGGGGTGTCTTTGGGTAGATGATGTTTGTGAGGGGCTGAGGGGGGAAGAGCAGAAGGTGGCAACCCCACCAACCAAGCCAGTGCGGCAGGGGCTGCCAGAAGCTGGGTGTTTAAGGATGTGCTGGGTTAGGCTCATGTTATCGCAGTCCCTTTCTGCATTGTTGAGTTGTCACATAAGAGTCCTTCTTGCAGTTGGGATGGAGTTTTAAGCAGTTTTTTTTTTTGAGAGGCTGATCTTTAATTTTGATAGCTATTGTAACAAGCAAACAAAAAAAGTGGGATTTTTCACGTGTTTTTTCATAACATCACTTCAGTTGCTCAGTGGTGTCACTACCTTCTTGGACATGGCTGCTGTACTACTTTTATTTGAAAAGAGAAAACAAAATAGCAAGCAGTTTAAGGATTTCTTGATCTCTTCCACTCAGAAGGTTGCTCAGAGTTGGTCACAACAAGGTTTGCTTTTCCTCATTATCCCCACCAGGAACTGTTATCAGAAATAGGCAACAGAAAAGATATTAAGCATCGGAAAAGAAAATATGAAGGGATGTCTCAGGCTTTAGAACCAGGATATTGCAGAGTCTAAGAACAGTTAAGAGCATAATTTCCCTGACTGTAAAGAGTAGGAACTTTTCCATCTGACTTTTCATAGACCGAGTCAAGTGTTACAACAGAAAATGAACATAAATTCTCAATCTGTTTTGAAATTGAAAAGACTGATTTTTTTTATTCTTTATGTATATGGCAATTCATGGGGACAAAGAAACCATGAACACCCAGTACCAGAAATAATGTGTAGAATTTTCTTACGGTGGCATTTCCAGCAACTGCACAATGAAAGCAAAATGATGTATAGAATGGAAATCAGGAGGTGTTATTAGACTTTTCAAATGAAATTACAGCTGAATAATACTCCTGCTATTCCACCTTAGGACATTTACCCACTTCATTTAAATATTCTTACTTTTTAAAAAAATATAATTGTGTGCATCAGTTGATTTTTTTATTTATTTTTTTTTCCCAATTACTGTGAGTCTCTGGCAAGTTTCTTGTTGTTACCCTTAGGCTTCTTTCATCAGAAATTCTGGAACTGGTCTGAGTTTGTTGTGTTATCCCTACCTGGTTTCATGATGATTTATGAAGGAGGAGTGAATCGGTCTGAGAATTTTCCTGTGTGCTGAATCTCTCCCCGTTGCATCCTGCTCCTCTGCAGACTGATCTGGAGCAGGAACACGTGCTTGGTCTGCTTTGTGAGAACGAAATGCAGCCCCAGAAGAAAACACGTGGGGCAAAATGAGCAATGTATATGCGCAGAGAGCCGTTTGCACAGGCTTCTAGGTAACACCGAGTCACGGATTGTATTTAGGCTGGTTTGGAAAATGAAAATGGTGATGGCTTGTGTCGAGATGTTTGTTGTTTAGAATTGTAAGTGTGGAGTTGATTTAAGAGCCATACCTGTGAACGCGCAGAACATTTTTGCCTTTGACGTTTTTATGACCTTTTAAGGTGAGGTGCAGATCTGTGTACTGGGAGAGAGGGGGATGAAAGAGCAACCAAAAGCTGTTAAAATGACATGCTGGCATTTTCATTAAGTCCGAATATGTCCATTTCCCCAGAGAACTAGTGCATTGTATGTAATACCATATTATTCACAGTTCATTGCTGTTCTGCTTTCTGATGTCTTCTAATACAAAATCAGCTGCTGTCTGTACCAGGCAACCAGAGACATGTGGCTTGTATGGACAGAACCAACACCTTCCAGCTGTTTGCAGCTGCCAAAGAGCAGCCTTTACATTTCTGATTGTTACCTGTTCTGGTTAATCCTTAAAAATAAAAGGAAATGCGCTTCTCCCGAGACCAGCACAAGAACTGGAGAATGAGGGAGCAACAACAAAGCAGGCCACAGCAGTGAGAGTCCCAGAAAAGTCCAGGTAAGAGCCATGTGTCAGAGCACAGCAGTGTTTTTGAGCTGTGGGGCTCATCTGCTGCGTGGTGCAGGAGGCGTGCTGAAAAGAGCCCGTCTTCCCACCTCAATCTATTAAGGAATTAAGGAAAATTAAAAAGAAATAACTTGCAGTCCCATCACTAAGTGGCCCCAATTGAATGGCATTCTAGAGCAGATGCGAGTGTTGCTTTTGTTGGAAATCCTTTCAGATTCTGTCTTTTGTGCCAAGTATAATAGTGGCAGCAGCTACAAAGATGTGAAAATATCGGTGCCATCCAGACGAATGTTGTGGAGTTTTCAAACTGCTCTTGATGGTGGTTGTTTGACTTCTGCTCTTTTCCTGTTGTGCATCTCCATATCTTTAAGTGAATTATATGCAGTGTAGAGATGTTAAATGAATTATTAGAATTCAGGTCTTTGTTCTGCTTATAAACCGAGTAGGCTTGTCCTCCTCACCCTAACAGTAGAGCTCACTGGAGAGATGATGCATGAGGGGAGGTGTTCATTGACAATATTTACAAGGCTAAAGAATTTACAATTATTTACAAGGTTAAAGAAATACCTTCATTTTATTTCAAATTGAGTTTGAGCTGTACATGCTTAATGTGCCATTATTTACAGAAGGGGTGATGTGGTTTATTGTGACCAGCCCTTGAGTGGAGCTACTCGATTCCAAGTGCTGTATCAGATCTGGCAGAAGAACAGTAACAAAGCCCAAAAGTTCATGGAAATGAGGGTACAGTGAAGGCAGGCCAGCAAAGTCATATGCATGTCATTCCAGGAGATTTAGTAGATATGTATGGAGGGTGTTATCCCGATCTGGTGGGAGACTTCATATGTGGGAAGATAAAACAAATTAATCCATCATAAAGTTTGAATAAAAGGCTTTTTAATGTGTAAAGTTAACTTTCCATGTCTTAGGTTTTCTATGCAAGACATGATTTTGTTGGTAAAACAATAGGGGATGTTATGACACTTGTGCTGCTCTGTGTGTGTGTGTCTTGGGATGATGACACACACCTTCCTCATGTTTTAGGTAGCTTACAGTCTACTACCATGGAAAAGCCCAGAGCAAAAATTATGATCAACTTAAAAAAGCATCTGTATAATCTCTGCTTTATTGGATATGTTCAATTTAACTTTGCATTCTGGAATATATTCTGATGTGATAAATTTGTGTGGATCACAGGATAACTTGGGCTGGCATGGACCTTGGGAAGTCCCTGTCCAGCCTCTTGCTCAAAGCAAGGGGTCAGACCAGACTGCTCAGGGCTTGATCCAGATGGGTCTTGAAAACCTCCAAGGATTGAGATGGTGCAACCTCGCTGGGTAAACTATGCCATAGCTGGGCTGTCCTTAAGGAACAGCTTTTCCTCCATACCTCTGGTCTGACCCTCTCCTGTTGATGACGCATCAATGGAGAGAACCTCCTCTTGGGAGGCTCTCCCCATCCTTTTGATGTGTGGTGGCTTCAGCTGAACGCTAGTTCCGTGGTGTGACGTGCATTGCTTGGGTCCATACTTGCGAGGGGGAGCTGGATTGTAAGGGGATGTGGTTAGTAGCTGTTGAGTTGAGTCAAAATAAAAAATGAAACAACAATTAAGGGTTAGGAAATAATTGTCATACAAAAGCCGATTGAAAAGGAGAAGCAATAACAGAAAAGGTGGAAGAAAAAGAACTCCTTGGTGCTGGGACAACTGAAAATGCAGCTGTAGGTGAAATTACTGTTGATGGGCTGAATATCTGAAATTTTAATGTTCACTCTGCTTTCACCAAGTGCCACAAATGAATTTTTCTGCTTGCCTGACCTTCTTTGTAATCAAATGCCGTCAGATTGTTACTTGCGTTTGCAAGCCCTTTGTTTGGTGCACTGCTGTTGATAATACATGGCCGAGTGATGCTCCACTGCCCTTCTCAGGCTCTCCTGTTTGAGTGAAATACTGACGAAGATGATCTGAGCCCCACTGTTGCTAGATGAGCCCGCGTGCGACTGGGCTACTTTCAATTATAGAATACTGAAAGCTTTGAATTCTTGCTCCAGACTAGTTATTAACATTGGTATCACACTGTGATAAAACCACATTTTTAATCTTACAGTGCTTAAGGTACATAAAGCATCACTGCTGTTTGAGATTTACTGGCTTCCCACTGCTCAAGTTCACTTTGTCAGCAGTGGAGGAAAGCCAGCTTTGAGTTTGAAGGGAAAATGGAAGGAACTGGAAGAAGCAATTGTTCAAAGGTCTTTTGTTGGCAAGTGGAAAATTACGGAGTTAGTACAAATTGCCTGCTTTAATTAAAAAAAGAAGCAAAATAGCCCCTGTCCCTCAAATCCCATAACATATGGGAATTATAGAAATGTTGGTAAAAGTTAAGAAATTATAAGGTTTTATCTCTTCACCACAGAATCACAGAATGATGGAGGTTGGAATCATCTCATCCACTCCCCCTGCTCCAGCAGGGTCACCCAAAGCAGGGGACTCAGTCACATTGTCCAGGTGGGTTTGGAATCTCTCCAGAGAAGGAGACTCCACAGCCTCTCTGGGCAGCCTGACACAGGCTCTCACACCCTCGCAGCCAATAATTTTTTCCTCCTGTCCAGATGGAACCTCATGGGTTCCAGTTTGTGCTCATTGCCCCTTTTCCTGGCATTAGGCACCATTGACAGGTATCTGACCCTATCTTCTTGACACTCATCCTTTAGCTATTGATCAGCATTGATCAGATCCCCTCTTGGGCTTCTTTTCTCTAGGCTAACCAGCTCCAGGGCTCTCAGCCTTTCCTGGGCACAGTGATGCTCCAGTCCCCTCAGCATCTTCAGAGCCTACATTGGACTGTCTCCTTGTCTCTCTTGAGGAGCAGAGCCCAGAACTGGACATAGGACTCCACAGGTGGCTTCACTATGCCAGAGTAGAGGGGGAGGAGAACCTCTCTCAACCTGCTGGCCACACTCTTCTTAATTCACCCCAGAAGACCGTTTGCCTTGTTGGCCATTAGGGAGCCCATTACTGGCTTACAGTGAACCAGTCCTCGGCTTTCTCTCCTGTTCTCCATGATCTTTCAAAACTGAGGGAGTGGCTTAGCTGGTTTGGGTTATCTTGCATTTCTGTGGATGGTGTTTAGATCTTAATTGCAAATTCTTTCCCCAAAAATATAGGAAGGGGGAAACAGTGCTTAAGATCAGAACATTATAGTTGGGATATGGGAGAGCGGAGCTGAGGTAGAGTTCCCTGAACTCAACAGCCTTTGTAACTTGTGGTTTGGGTTATCCAACCTGTGCTTAAGTTGTTAAAACTCTTGCTGCTTTTCCCTTGCTCCAAAGGCATTCAGTCAATACATTTTCACTACAGAAAGCTTTGGTTAACCCTTTGGGGAGCTTTTGCAGAACATGTGAGCTGAACCTTCACAGTAAATTTTAATTACACCTCTTGAGGTGAATTCACCTTTTAAAGTGAGTTCATCTGCTGGCAGTGGCTCATGATTTTACACGTTGGTAGGGGCTAGGGGAATGTGTGACTGTGTACGCACTGCTTCTGCTTCACACTGACATCTGTGAGCAAAGAGGTCAATATAATTATGTATTTCAGCACCAGCACCTCAATATTTAGTAATAACTTGATATGAAGCTATGTGACTTCACCACCACCTTTCTTTTTTTTGGCAGCCAGCGTTAGAGCCAGATCCTTTGCTGGTATAATAGGCATTAAAACAGCTTTAATTACTCCGTTTTACCCCAATGGATATTGCTGTGACTTTGGCAGCTTCTCTTAGTGGAACCTAATTATGCTTACCCAGGCAACAATTTTCACAAATCACCTGATCTTGTCTGCTCCCTAAACTTCCATCTCCTTAAAAACAAATGTGATTGCAAGCATAATCTTATATACAGAAGTTGATCTGAGCTTTCTCTGGCATGCCTAGGAAGGATGTGTCCCAACAGAACACAAAGAATTGGAAAGCGGAGCGGTGCAGTCAAAATGCATATACTCACAAAGCAGGCAGGGTTTCAGAGTTTTGGTGCAAGACATGTGGTGGCCTTCAGATGTGGTATCTCAGCTGTTTTCTGTAGGAGGAATTTTAAATATATGTGGCGTTTTATGTAAATTGCTATCCATTTTATGGATAGACTTCTGGACTATGAGCGTTTCTAGATCTGCTCCTAAAAGGAGCTGGTGTCACATCACTGTAGATGTTCAGATTATGCTGGCAAAGACAAACACGTCTTTTCCTTTGAAAGAAACAGAAGACATGGGTCTACACAGGCCTATAGAATGGTTTGAGTTGGAAGGGAATCTTAAAGTTCATGTAGTTTCACCCACCCCTGTCATGGGCAGGGACACCTCCCACTAGACCAGGTTGTTCAAAGCCCCTTCCAACCTGGTCTTGAACCCATCCGGTGCTGGGGCATCTGCAACCTGGGCCAGTGTCTCTCCACCCTCAGAGTGAAAAACTTCTTCCTAATTTCTAATCTGAATCTCCCCTCCTTCAGTTTGAAGCCATTGCCCCTCACCCTGTTGTCACTACAAGCCCTTGTAAAAAGTCCTTCCCCAGCTTTCTTGTAGACCCCTTCAGATACTAGAAGGATGCAATAAGGTCTCCCCAGAGCCTTCTCTTCCTCAGACTGAACAACCCCAACTCTCTCGGCCTGTTCTCTTAGGGGAGGTGTTCCAGCCCCTGCATGTCTTTGACCTTCTCTGGACTGTCTTTTGGGTCCATGTCCCTCTTGCACTGGGGACTCCAGATCTGGAACTGACATCCCTCAGCTGTCTTTTGTAATATAAGCACCACATTTTATTTAGTCTCAAAATAAGAAATGTCCGTTCTGTTTGTTTTAATCAAATTTTTCCTCAACAAGCTGTCAACACGGATATTGAGAAGCAAGCTTTGCTTGTCTTTGGAGACGATGCCACGGTTTGTTTGTGCAGATGGGCTGCCAGCTCCTTTCTTGTTCCTGAATACTGCTGTAGCTGTACCTGCACTGAGTCACTGGATGATACATGTGCAAATTATCCATGAAGAATTCACTCTGATTTTCAACAGCTTCAGAAAGCACACTTGTGTGTTCATTTATCTGCCAGCACATATTCAGAAAGATTGCTAGGCAGGTAGAAGTGTCATCCGTGCGCCTCTGATAAAAATTTAGATAAATAAAACTCGGAGAGGAAGCTGAAGAAGAGATCCATCGAGAAACAACAAACTGTTAGAAACTTCCTTTTTGATAAATGCAACATCACATCAGAAACCAGAGGAGAGGAAGATTTTTATGATGACCGCAGCATGACTCCAGCTTTTATCTTTTCTAAGAGATAATGTATTCACAATATCCCATTGTCTTTCCTTAGAAGGAGTTTCAAAGATGCCTGGGGAAGACTTCTACAGTTTGTTAGTTTTATACAGGAACTATATTGGGCTGCTGTTTCGGTTTGGGGCTTTTCAAGACCCAGCTTGAGGATACTGTGGTTGCACAGGAGCAATGTGTTTGGAGGTGTGATGGAGCTGCAGAGCTCCTGCTCCTATCATAACCTTGGAAAAATATCTGGTACCCTGCATCACGGAGAGCGGGAGGAGACATGCATCTGTATTCATGTTGGATATCCTAGTTCATTTGCAAGTTTGGCATACAAAGAATGAGCTCTACAGCTTGTAAGGGGCTGTTTAAATCAAAATGGAAGAGATGTACAAGAAGTGGGGAAATGGAGCTTCTTTATTGCCTGTGTTGCAGAGGAGGAAGTAGGTAGGGATGGACTAAGTGACATGGCAAATCTCTGAAGAAATCAGCTTCGAAGCTGAAGTCAAGGTTCCTGAGAACAATATTCTAATAAAGATCAACAGCTCTTGTTGGAAGTGAATATATGTGTATATACCTATAAATTAGGGAACTGGAGATTACTGTGAGAGACTGAAAAAGCAGGACAGTACTAAATTAATTCATTAACATCCCTCTCCTGGCAAGCTGTCAGTTCTTACAATGTTAATTGTCAGTGCAATGTATACAAAGCTGTTATACTTTCTCACTAAGGTTCTAAATCAGCTTATGAGTACACAGGACCAGCAAGGAGATGCCATCTCGTGTTGGTGGCTGTGGTCCTTGGTGTTCCTAGAGGCTGAGCTCCAGGTGAGAAAGGGTGAGAGCTCATCAGCACAAGAAAAGATCAAACTGAAGGGGATTGTCAACTTTCTTGTCCCGTTTTCCTTGCTGATACCTGGTGGTTTTCTGCTATTGTCCTCCTACCAAACAGGAGGAGGAGTTGCTGATGCTGCTTATCTTGTTCTCTTTTGTTTAGCTAGACATCTTTCCTGTGTATTCATCAGTCTATGAGCAGTGTGCTGTGCTCCTCTTGTCCTTTTTGTGACAAGTTCAGTGGGGTGCCTCTGTGCGGTTGCACACATCTGACTTTTTACCCTTTTGGTGGTCACATTGCCCGCACACTTGTGCGTTGTGCCTGGAGGAGTCACCACCGAGTTACAACAACACTTGTATATCACAGTTACACCAGTTTAGCATGCTTATTTCCAGAGTCAAGGCAACCTAATGCTAAAGATATCTGGGCTATTAATAATTACATCCCCAAGTGGTACATTCATAATGTATAAGTATCAGAGGCCTCTAGTTTGGCTCCAGTTTCCCAGTATTGATTCGGGGAAGCACTGTGGTAAACATTATTTCTTACAGAAAGGAAGCAGCTTGTCAGCTCTTTGCCTCCTATGTGAGACAGATGATGCTTACTCCAGGTACGGGCTGGCGAGTTGAATTTTAATTGCTTTACTTGCATTAAATCGGTATTTACATGAATGCAATCATCAGATCAAACTATTCCTGGAGTATTTAAACTAGGAAGTAAAATATGCACTTGAACAGACATTACGTATGTGTATGTTTGGGGCTTTTCAGGTGGGATCTACTTGGTGAGTGAATCCAGACCCCCTTGAGAACCCGGTCTTGTAAAAGATTGCCAGGCTTTACCTGGACCTGTGGGGGATTTTGTGTGGTTGGGAGGTTTTTTGGGTATTTTTTGAAGCCACTAGTGCATTATGTTGCTATGGCTACTCCATCACAGAACCCTGTTACCAATGCATTAGTGTGCTTTAAACTCGGTATTTCCCCCTCTTATTTGAAAGTCTATTGTATTTTTCTCTGGTGCGGGCTAATTTTGGAAGAGGTTTGCATTAGGGAGGGCTTCAAGACTTGTTAGTGTGGCAGATGAAGATTTTAGTGTTTAGATGGCCACGTTACCCCTTTTAATGGGTTTTATTCACTCTGTTATTGAGTGGCAGGAGGGAATGAGCATTTGTGCTCTGGCTGTTTCGATTTACACTCCAGTATTATTGAGAAGTTAAACTAGCATGCTAAAACAGACTGGCAGAGTTGAAAGTGCTAGGTACACATTCTTTTAGGGTCAGAACAAGCTACTGGACATTAAAAGTTGCCAAAGGAAAGAGTTATGCTGTGTGATAGACAAGGCAATAGCTCTAAAGCATTTTGTGTCTCGGAGTTGTCAGTGGCAGCTCGTCTGGCATCAGCAGCAGCAGGTTGTTGTCTTGGTGCAGGATTGCCACGAGCAGTCACCGCTCCCAGAAGATTTGCTGATAGCTGGAAAGGGTGAGGAGAAGGAATGCTTAGCAGGGTGCTCAGTGGGTCTCTCCTGCACTGTGATCACTCTGAGAGCAGCTACCAGGAAACCAGGCACTTCCCTCCTGCCCAGTCCTTGAGTGCTGCAATTTCCTGGTACCCTTTGCTTTCTTTTTACTCCCAGACTGGTGATGACTGGATGCAGTTTCAGTCTGATATTGGTAGGTCTTTGTGAACACCAGTGTGTTTTGTGGCTTCCTTCTGAAATAAGAGCAGCAATGATAACAAAAAGAAAAGATTTTATTTCTCCTGTGTTTCACTTACTGCTACTTTGTCCAAATCATCTTTTTTTTTTCAGTGCTCAGGGTGAAAGCAATAATGCCTATAAATCATGTAACATTTTCTTTGTTGTGAGAGCATTACAGGAGAAGCTCCTGTCCCTGGCACGGTCAGTCCTTAGCGGGGCTCACAGCACACATCTGACCTGCAAAACATCCCTGCAGTGGATTCAAAGGATGATCTTCCTCGGCCCTCTCTGTATGCAGGTGGGATTGCCTCTCCCATCTTGCCAGACATCAGTTTAACAAGACAACTGTACTAAAGAACACCCTGTAAGGTGGCTTGCTCTCCTGCTCCTCTCCCAACAGGGAGAAGGTTAATGAGCTCCCGTGCTAACCACAGAAATAGTCTCCAACTGCCAAAGTACTCCCAAAGCTGTGGGAAAGGGTTGGTCGGTTGGCACTTCAGAGCCAGACATCCTCAGTAAAGTAAATTCTCTCAAAACTCTTGAGGGAGGAAGGGTTTGGGGTAGAGATGGACAGCTTGGCTTTAAAAGCTTGGCCTTTCTTCTTGGCTCCCTAAAGTCTCCTCGAGCCCCAGGTACATAAGAGCCTGTCTGCCAAGTCTGTGGATCCTGTCAGCAGCAAGTGCTGCTTTTAAACTAATTCTTTCATCTCTGACTCCAGACAGGGATATTTGGGGCTCATTTATGGTAGTCTGTGTGAAACCCCTGGTCCTGGTGCTGACTGTGGTGCTCCTGACACAGTGCAGACTCTTGTTTTCTTCTCACATACCTACTTCAGAGAAAGGGAAAGTGCTTGGAGAGAGTTTTAAACCTGGCTATTGCAGACTGAGCCTCCTCAGTTTTCCTTTTAAAGGGAGTGAAAGCTGCCATTGTGTTAAATTCAAGAGGGATGTGAATCTCTCCATTTCCATAAATTATTCTTGTCTCTTAGTGTCTGTATTCTGCATTTGTATTTCTCTGGAACTTACTAAAGCATGTCTGAAAAAGGAAAGGGAAAAGGGGAAAGTAGCACATCTCAGGTCATAGGAAGTGCTTTTGTTTATATTTCATTCTACGCCAGGCAAGACAATAAATGAATTTGAGCTTCTCACACCAGGGAGACTTCAGATGACATTGTCACCTCAGAGGTATGATATGATAGGCACAGTATACAGCCTCGTTTTCTAGCTTTTGTCTGATTTTGAAAAAAAAGAAAAGAGAATGGAACTGCATGGTCTCTATCTACAAATTAGGACATGGACAGGCAATTAACCTTGATCTGGAGAAGGAAAGAATGGCCTCATGTTTGCGAGGTGGGAGAAGCAGATTGTGTTCGTGTCTGTCACAAACCTCCTGAGACCTCTTATGAAACATTAAATTGTCCTGTCTTTTGTCTTCCCCTAGTTTATAGCAGCTCTAAAACATTCATGAAATGCTTTTTTTGTTTTCTTTCCCTGGCAAGATTAATTTTAGTTGAAGTGTTTGTGGCTTTCCAAAGCAGGACAGATGTGACATGGCCCTTCTCAACCCAGAATGTCATTGTAGCCCGGAGACACAATGCACTCCCTAGAGCCAAGGCTTTCCCCTTGGTGGGAAGGTGTGGTCATGTGAACATCTTCCAGGGCCCAAAGGCAGGCTTCTGAAAACACCTGGAAAACTAGGGATTTTGTTTTATACCTAGTCCATGGAAACCACACATAGAAAAGACACAGGAAGAAGACCTAAAAAAAAAAAGTGACTTGTCTAAAGATGCCTGGTATTTTGGAGTCTGCAGTTGTTCCCAGAATCCTTTGTGTAATGGAAAATTCTTCTTTTTTTACTAATTTGTTTCCTGAAGTAAATAAAGGACTCCATTTTTTTTCCGTCTACAGAGCACTCCTGCTTATTCTTCTAGTGGCTTTGGGGGCAGTGCATGGTCAGCCTGATCTAGCTCATTTAATCTTCAGTCTAGGACTTGGGGAACTTTGAGAAAATTAATTGTGAGACTGTTAGTCTCTTGTAGCCTTTTAGATTCCTTGGAAGGAATTCCTTAAATTGTTTTTTAGCTAAGAAAGTTGTGCATATGTCTTTATTTTGGAAAGAAAGGAAAGAATTTTATGGTCCAGTCTGTGAGAATTGCGTTACCGAGGGCAACTCCTTGTTTACTTGTAGACTGTATAGATTTGTGAAGTTCCATTGCATAGTTCAGATTCATTAGAGCATCTTTTGGAGGTGTCCCTTTAAAGAAGGGAGGAGGAGGGATGGAGAACAGAAAGGCCTTCTGCCTTGAAGATCTCTCTGACTCAATGTTGTAGTATTCACATTAAATCCTAACTCTCTAACATTTATCTTGCAAAATGTCTCATATTTTTCTAAAATTATTAGATTGACCAAAGAAATAGAAATCTATTTTGTATGACGGTACTTTGTGAAATTAAGGTTGACAGGTGTTAGACTTTCTCTTTAGAAGCACTTGAAAGAGAAAAGTAATCAATGGAGAAAGTTATAGGAAAATGTTAGCATAAGAATGAGTGGTTTCAAATAGTCTGCTCATAAATTCAGTCTGGACTTCAGAAGTTTGCTCACAGATAGAGGAAATGAGGTTCTGGAACGACTTTCCAATAATAACAGAAAAAGCAATCAAGTGAGTTGTAAAAGACAAAATAACTTTTCAGCAGGTAACTATACTATATGACTTACACTCTCATTCATTGTGGGGGAAGCTCCTCACAGGCCTGTGTTTCTTGTCCCAGTGGAAATTCCCCAATGGGCAATTTCAGACTGGGACTCTGTTGGCACTGTGGCACCCTCCAAAGACTCTCTTCTTAGTAATTTTCAGATGGAGAGGGAAATAACCTTTTCCCAACAATTTAGGAATCTTTGTGGGTAAACAGTGGGTTGGGATGACCCTGGCTGGCTGCCAGATGCTGACCCACCACACCAGTGACCATCACAGTCAAAACAGATCAACTTGGGGAAAATTAATTTGACATGTTGCCAATTAAAAATAGAGATTATATGAAATTATGAATGCTCATGAAAATTAACCACTTCTACCCACTTGCCATGACTTGCAAATTAAGATTAAAATAAAAGTAGCAGCCCTGTGCCTCTAAACTGCATTAATCTTCCCCGCTCAAACCAACTCCATCTTGCAGGGAGCCTGCCAAGGCAAGGAGGCTGTCACTGTCGGGGTGTTATGCTGCTGCTCAGTACCTGACCTCTCTGAGGGTGATGAGGTGATGGTGTTGGTCTACAGGATCCTTTTGCACCACCTGGTTCAGGAATGGTCTCCTACCCTGATCCCCATGTCACGGTTTGGCTCCGCAACGTTGTCCATGTGCGGGTGGAGAAGACCGGAGGTCATTTGTTGATTCTTTTGCCGTTGAGCGTTGAAGTGTGGAACAATCCTTTATCTTTGAGCTTTTCTAACTTTCTTCACAGTCGGTGTCACAAAAGGCCTCAGATGTAAGCAGCAGCATCCCCATTTTACCCATAAAAATAAACTTTGCCAGCTTGGTTGGAACTAATTTTCTAATTAATGGCTCCCCGAATTTCTTCTTTTCTTAGAAGTTGTGTTATTCCGGTGGATAATGGCACTTTGTTGCTGTTAGGCTTGTTTGGGTTATTTTTCCCTAGTGAGTATCTCTTTTGATTTAACTGTAGGCAGTTAGAGAAAATAGAGAAGAGACAATCGAAAGCGTACAGAAAACATTAAAAATACAAGTCTTTGTCTTACTGGGCACAGAAGAGCAAGATGTAAGAATACTTTTAGCTTCTTTTCTCACAGCCTATTAACATCCCCTATCTTTTATTTTGTTAACTTTTTTTCATGCAAAAAAAGTCAGCAATATGTTTAATGAGTGAAAACATTCTCTCTTAAAGGTCACTCCACTCTTAGATTGACTTGCCTGTTGATTGTGCTTGAGCTGGTAGCTTTAATTCCTGTTAACTCCTTTAGTTTTTAATTAAGCGATGTCTTTTAAGCAAAGATAGTCCATCATTTCTGTCAACAGGTAAGTTTTGCTCTTTATAATATTGAGTCTTACATTTTAGTTTAGCGGAGATGAAGCTTTGAGGATGATTTACTCAGCCTGTTGTAAGAGTTTTACACAGGAATGCAAATTATCTTGCTATTTGCAATGGTCCAATTTAACCTAATAGCTTTGGAATTGAATTGTAATAGAAACAACTCACCTAGCCAGGTACTTAGCTGCATATTAATGCACATTGCCTCAGTATCAAGGGTTAGCCAGGTGGCATTTATGTTTATTAACACTGGTCCTATCCAATAGCCACCCTTGCAGAGCCAGTGGGGTCCTGCTTCCGTTCTTCCCATCAGAAAGGTACTTTGCTAACTCTGTTCACAAAGTATGGGGTTTGGCTCCTCAGATATAAATTCTGATATATGGGTTACAGTGTTCAACCAGAACAAACCCGAAGAACCCAGCAAAAACCCCACACCTTTTTGGGTAAGCTCTGCAACTGTTTTTCATCAGTTTAATTAATGGAGAAAGTTGTCGGAGATCAGTAGCAGCATCTGTCTGAATTAGCAGCAGAGCAAATTCAGATGATCTTGTGCCAGGACCTTGTTCATGCTAAAAGTGTTGGTATCTTTTCTGTTAAAGACATCGAGTTTTCTGACTGAGCTGTTTTGTGTAGTGTGTATTGATGAGTTGGAACCATTCCCTTAACAGTGCCAGGAACATGGTGTTTCTTTAATACCCTACATATAACTCGAGTGCTGCTTTTGCAGTGTTAACTATTATTGCTTGTTTCCTGTCTGTGTTAATCATATAATGCTGGTTACTTGCTTAGAGTATAATTTCTTCCAAAAAAATCCCAAACCAACCAAGGAAATGTAATCCTGTCTATAAAATTTGCAAGTGAAAGGACAGTAAGGAACTTAAAGAACATTAAAGCATTCCAGATTATATTTGGCAGTGCGAGGAGTAAGAATTGTTAAATCTTGCTGAGATGGTGATCAGTAAATATTATATACGCATTTATAAGTTTTTTACCTTTTTTTTAATGCCTTTTCTGTCTTCTGACAGCAGAAGTGGAAATTGTGACTGGAATGTTAATAACAGAACCAGACGTTTTAGTCAGTGGGATTCATTAGCTGTTCTTGTTTGAGATGTATAATGCCATTAGTGTTTTATCTATACTTAGACAATTGATTAGGTTTCCTTTTAACAACACAGAGCAGAAATTCTTAACGAGTTTATTGTGTGTCCTTTTGCATGTTATTTCTCGGCAATTAAGCAATGTTTGCCAGTGCAACAAAACCTTTCTAAGCAGGAGGTTCTGCTCAAAACACCTACATTTGTGTTACTGCGTGTGTTCAGGCCTTCTTTGCCTCGCTGTGCTTTATGATAATTAATTCCTAGCTTTTTCTGAAGTTTCTAAAGTGAAGCTGACTCTTTTGACAAAAGTAATGAAAAGGAAATCGGTAACTAATTAAACTATTATAGCAAAGCTCTGGCTTTCAGCTACCAATTGCTACAGAAATTGGGCCCAATGCGTTGCATACAGTGTGTACATGTAATTGAAATTGTCGTCTTTCTTTTTTTTTTTTTTTTGTAAAAATGTTCCCAAAATACTGTGTATCTCTGATCCTTAATTAAGGTAAAAGCTGAATTTTCAACCTGAAACTCAGACAATTACTAGACCTTCTGCTGGGCTGCAGAATATTGCAGAAGAACTCTAGGTGTGAAGGCCAATAAATACAAGAGGCACATGCGTCATGCTGCTCTTCGTTATATTTTCACTGACAACAGGAAGCAGACATAGGGAACAATACCTTGGACTTGTTAGGAGCTGTTAGGATAAAAAAAAGCCCAAACTACAGTGCATATATGTTTTACTATGAGACCAAAATACTTTCTGCTTTTGGTTGGTGATCTTCTCAATGCTTATTGATATCTAAAGGGTGGGGTTCAAGAAGATGGAGCCAGACTCTTTTCAGGGGTGTCCAGTGACAGGACAAAGGGCAGTGGGCACAAACTGGAACCCAGGAGGTTCCATCAGGACAGGAGGAAAAATTCCTTGCTGTGAGGGTGGCAGAATCTGGCCCAGGCTGCCCAGAGAGGCTGTGGAGTCTCCTTCTCTGGAGAGATTCCAAACCCACCTGGACACTGTGATCCTGGGCCCCCTGCTCTGGGTGACCCTGCTGGAGCAGGGGGGGTTGGACCAGATGATCTCCAGAGGTCCCTTCCAACCTCCACCATGCTGGGATTTGTCCAGTTGTTTGATGCTTTCTTTCTTGCCAGCTTTTTTGCAGAAGAAATTAATAGTCAAGTCCTGCCTGCTTATGTGGGAAACCCACTGTCCTTAACTTTACAAAAAACAGGGAGTGTTTTCTTCACTTAAGCTCATAGGCCCTCTTCCTCCTCCTCCTCCTCTTGCCCTCTTCCTCCAGCACTCTGCTCAAAAAGAGGTCTCTCTCACTACCTCTCACAAACACATTTCCCGTGCTGCTGCTGCCTGCTGCCGTGTGCCTGCATTTGTGTGTGTTATGGAAAGTGCTGGAAGGTACTTCTAGAATTTTTCTCCCTCTGCTTCTGGCTGGCCTTGTTCACCTGGAGCTTTTCCATTATCGGTCCAGTGGCTTTTTGTCACCGGCTGCCCTCTATTCCTTACGCAGATTGTGAGTTGGGGGTGAGATTTTTGCTTTCAGCAAGGCTCTAAGCAAATTTCACCCCGTTAACAGTGCTTCCTCTATTAATCCTCTCTGTGGTGTCTGAAATGACAGTGCACTTCTCGTGAGTATGATCACACAAAAGAAAAAGTAATAAAATCACTGCTCGATCAGGCTTAGCAGGTTACATGCCTCATGCTGGGTTTTCTGTCAGGATGTTTTTGCTCCAGTGAGCTCGGTTGCATTTTGCTGGCTTTCAAATCTGCTTTGAGGGTTTTTGAATTTATTTTTTTTTTCCCCATCCTTGTCTGGTTTTTTTCCCCTGCTACTTGCTGGATCTGCACTGAGGGCCTTCTGGAAACAGCCTGTTCCTTGGGGCAAGCCTCCTTCCAGGGACACCTCCCTTACCCCGACAAAGGCTGTTGTGCTAACAAATGGTCCCTGCTGGAGCTTCAGCACTTCCCATCTCTGTCCCGAGAGGTGTTACGGTGATATTTTGCTTACATCCTGAAGAGCAGTTATGGTTAAACTCAATGAAGCTTTGGAGCCAACTGCATTGCAAATACTACTTTACGGGAGGAGGGCAGCGCAAAATCTCTGCCAAGGCCTGTGCTATTTCAGCCGGTTACCGCGTAGCTTCATGTGCATGCCAGCTTTGCAGACTGGTAGGGGTCGGAAGGCACCTCTGGGGGCATCTGGTCCAACCCCCCTGCTCCAGCAGGGTCACCCAGAGCAGGGGGCCCAGGATCACAGTGTCCAGGTGGGTTTGGAATCTCTGCAGAGAAGGAGACTCCACAACCTCTCTGGGCAGCCTGAGCCAGGCTCTGCCACTCTCACAGCAAAGAAGTTTCTCCTCCTATTCAGATGGAACCTCCTGGGTTCCAGTTTGTACCCATTGACCCTTGTCCTGTTGTTGGGCACCACTGACAAGAGTCTGGCCCCATCCTCTTGCCCTCTGCTCTTTAGCTATTGGTAAACATCAGTAAGATCCCCTCTTAGTCTTCTTTTCTCCAGGCTGAACAAATTATAAGTGTTACAAGGAGGCAGCTGCAGCATTGCCAGGGTCAGGAGGTGCACACAGACCAGCACGCACCTGAAGTGGTTTTGAGGTGACCTATGCTGGATGCCAACATCTGCAGACTGAGGTTCAAGGCATCCCAGGAGCCAGCAGCATTGCCTTGTGCAGGGGTGATGGGCCGAGAAGCAGGAATTGGGACTCAAATGGGCTTCGCAGGCAGCATGTAGAGAGTAGAAGGGTCCCATGGGCTTGGTGGTGACAGAAATGTGAGCAAGGTCTCATCTGCAGCCCCTTTCCAGGGGACCATGTGGGAGGGGCTGCACATGAGTGAGCGGGAGCTGCAGGTGCAGCCTGGGACAGGGAAGCGTTTAGCTTGGGCTCTTTCCCAGAGTCTACTGAGCTTGACTTTGTCTTTTAAAAGCTTTTACTTGCTGCTGCCAACAGCAAAGTGGGGTTTGTACAGGTTTATCTGCTTCTGTGTGTTGCCTGGGGTTGAACTGATAAATATCAGTAGAAGACAGGGCATCAGGCATAATGAGAGAGAAAAATATGCATGGAGAAGCAAAATGTTTGAATGTCTTCTGTTGCCACAGGAAGTACTCTGTGAATAGCTTTTACCTTCTTGGTTCCCAACACAATTTCTGGGCAGTAAGAGGAAGAGGATCAGCTGAGCTTTTGGCAGCTGGGCCTTGCCACAGCTTCACTGGCTTTTGATAAAGCTCCTGACAGTGTGTCATAGCTGCAAATCCCCTTGAAGACTGTCTAAAATATTTGTGGAGGGATGTGAAGTTGTCCCTGTCTTCAGGAACAGACATTTCTGTACATGTGTAGGAAAGAGACACTGGAAATTCAGCCAGGCCTGCTCTTTTGGGAGATGCTGCCTGGAGAGTCAGTTCCAGGAGAAAACCCACCACCAAGTGTCTTCCCAGCACCTCCTTCAAAGAGTCGCTTTTCCAGTATTTTTCTTTTTAAAGGCTCATTGTTTCTGCTCAAGGTTCTGCAGTATCTTGGTCTGGATGTGGCCGAGGAGAAGAAGAGGCAGTTGCGGCAAAGCTTGACCACAGACTCACAGGGGACAGTGGCCTATGGAGGTGAGCAGGCAGCTCTACACGTGCCGGGCTTTTTCATTGTTGGGTAGTTTTGCTGGAGGCTGAGAAAGGAGAAGAGGCATCTGCTGAAAGGTGACAGGCAGGACACATGCCTGGGTATTGAGGTAGCCTTGAAACAGCTACAAAAAGTCACAAATACAAAAGAAGTGTTGGGTGGAAGCCCATGTAAAATGAAAATACAGGGCAGTCAGTGTGAGGGCAAAAGCTGGCCAGCGGACACAGCAAATAAAAGCTCACTCTGCTTTCTGTGACCTGATACAGCACATCTGGCCCACAGGGGCTTCTCCCCAGATATTTTATTTGCAAAACTTCAAAGTCATCAGCAATGTCCCTACTGGACAGGAGAGGCTTGAAAAGCACAATGTCTCTGGGACAGATGTTCTTGTGCAGAGCCATCAATGGAATACAAGAACCATGTGCCTCTCCTAAGAGTGACTGCTTTGTAGTTTGTGGCAACAGAAATAAGGATGATCAAGGGGTGTTTGGCAAATGTGCTGGCAGGGAAGATTCCACTCTTGAATTAAAGGCTTCCGTTCCTGCTGCAGCTCCAGGCTGAGGACTGAAGGGGTTGAGATCCTGGTGCCACCTCCCCTCTGCTGTGTCTGTCCCTCGTGGTTTCTTGTGCTGTGTGTTCCTCCATACCCCAAAGCAAAACAAATCCAGATTTCTAGATTTGTCAATGTAACACCTTTTCTAAGTGTTGAAGTAATTGAATTGTTGTTTGTTTAAATCAGAGAGATGAGAAATGCCAGCGGGCTGGTGGATGCCTTTTGTCAGAGAAATGTGATTTTTGGCTTCAAATTTTAAAACTCTGAGAACCACAATTGTGAAAATTCTGCTGTGAAAATATCTGGGGTTTTTTGGGGGGTTTTAAAAGATTGTGGGGTTTGGTTATTGTTTTGTTTTTTTTTTCAACTGGACAATAAACAAGAGTCTGGTAAAGACTGTCAATAAATTATTTAATCTTGATGGGATTGCCAAAGAACAGAGGAACATCAGAGAAGACTGTTTGCCATCTCCAAACCTTCTCTGCTTGGCAGTCAGTGAATATTCTCCAAATCCTTGGCGGCATTTTCTCCCAACACACAGCGCTTTCCTCTTTTAGCCTGTTAAAAACTGACTCTTTCTCACAGATCTTCTTCAGGCACTCAGGGATCTGATGCAGGAGGAGCTGGACGAGGCTGGTCTGGATTCCAACTCCATGCTCTTCACGCAGCATGAAGTGGCCAGTTTGCTGGATACGTCAGCTTTTCACTCTCCGGTCAGTCAGTCCAATGCTCTTCTACATTGAATCCATGAATCTTCTATGTGAAATCCCTGAAATACTGTGATGGGGAAAAGCTAAATTACCATTTTTTGGTTGTTATACAGTTATAGAGAGAAGGCAGAAGTAGGCATTAATCATTTTGATTATAGGAAAATCTATAAAAGACCTCAAATTTTTAATAAGGATATTAAAATATCTATGGGATATATGATATGAAGGAAGCAGCCTGGCAGTGATGCAGAAGGAAAATTAGCCATAATTAATCAATTCCAACTAATCTGACCTGGTTCTCCAAAGGAAAATTCACTGTAGCACAGCTATTCCTGCTACATCAGGGATCAGAGAGTGAAATCTGGGGGGGGTGGTGAGAAAAAACAACCCTGCAGCTGAATTATTTACTGTGCCTTTTGATCTGTCGCACAAAAACACCGATTCCTTTTCAAAGTGATTTTGAGTCATAATTATTCTGGGTTTGGAAAACAATAACCCTGCCCTGTAGCCCCATGCATAAGCGGTGCATGATGCTGTGTGTCCTTCTGCCTTGCAGACCTTCGACTCTCTCAGCTGTAATAGCAACGAGGAGCTGGAGCAGCTGCAACTGGAAATGGTGGATTTGCGGCAAGAAGTCCGAAGGCTAAAGGTGGAAGAAGCTCTTCTCTGAGCAGATTTCTTGGCTGGTGCCTTCTGCTGTAGCTCGCTGTAGTCGTATGTGAGGGTCATGGTGTAGCATGTACCTCTTAAGAAGTCAGCGGTTTGTTTTCTGAATGTTCTTTGTTACAAAGGAGACTCTCACCCTCGGTTCTCCTCAGTTACCTCTTTCTCACTCTCAACCTCAAATGAAAACTTACTTGTTCTGAAAGTATGCTGTCACTTTTTAGGAGTGAGTAAACACATTTAAAAATACAAAAACACACCTCATAAATAATTGAAACCCATGAATACCAGAAGCACTGCCTGTCCTCCCATCCTGACCTAGCTGCTGATTGCTGGCATGTCTGGTAGCACCGTGGCAGTGTCCAGGTGGATTTCTGCAGGCGTACAGGTCGCAGCCCAGAAAAAACCATGGTGGGGGAGAGTGCACACGACTGCTTCTGTAGAATATTATTCTAGTGGGTAGGGGCTGTCAGATCAGGGTATCTTCTAAAGAATGTCCTATTGCTTGTTGTTTCTAATCTGGTGAAACTATTTTCCCTAGTCTCTCCTGAAGGAGGTGGAGAACAGCAAGAAGTCAATGGAAGATGAGCTTCAGAGACTGAACCAGGTTAGTGAAGAGATTGCTGGGGACCGTGGGGTGGTTTTGGTGGTTGGCAGCTGGAGGGGATGTGGTGCATTCACCAGAACTTCTTGATGTTTCCAGAAAGCCCTGGGCTTCCTCTCTGAGAACCGGACACTGCACAGCAAGCTGCAGATGGCAGAGGTGGTGCAGAGACAGGCTCACAGTGCAGAGCAGGACTATGAGGAAGTGATCCACTTGCTGGAAGCTGAAATTGCAGAACTGAAGATGCAGCTGGCAGGGAAGAAAGCAAAACAGGTCTCTGAAATAGAGGTAATGCAACCCTTCAGCCCTCAGCCCACATCCCTTCTGACCTTTCTTCTGTGGGCTCCTACTCTTCAATGTATAGAGTAGAAAATGAATGTAGCACACACATCATTTGTTGTGTATGACCCCGAGGCCAGCATGGTCTCTGGGTTTATGTTCTAATCTGTATGATCTCCACTGTCCATTCCAAAGGGACTGTAGTTTTCCATTCATAGCAAATGTCATAATTTGGTGTTTCCAAAAGCCAAGGTTGTAGCATACTCATCATCTTTCTCTTCTTTCTCTGGTCCTGTCGCAGGAGGATATCCTGGAACTGAAAAGACAGTTGGCCCTGACTGACGGCCAGTTACGAAAATCAGAAGTCTCACGGAAGCGCCTGGAGATCTGCAATAGGAAGCTGCTACTCTTTGTGCAGGTGAATGCTGAACTTCCCCAGTGCTGGTGGCATTGCTGTGGCCTCTTACCTTAAGGGTGATTTTGCAAGTCCAAGTAACTTCCTGCTCCATAAGCGAGAGATGGTTGTTTGTTTTTTTTTTTTTTATTCTAACTCATCCTAAAAAGGCACTGCCTGTTTATTAGGAGAAGCCAGGGAATGAACTCATATAGACTCATATCACTGTGAGCTATGTAAACACCATGGTGCAGGTTTGGCTTGTGGCTCTGCTGTCCCCAGCTCACCGGTCGCCCCATGATGCTCTCGTTGAAGCTGCTCCAGAAACTCTGTTGGACATGATGATTGAAAGCATATGTTTTAACCTTCCCTTTTTATAACTGGATGTTGCTTCTCTACACGACAAATGTGAACTTGAAGAGGTGTTTTGCTCTTCCAGTGCTTTTTCCTGCAAATTTCCCACAAAATCTCACATGTAATTGCTTTAGTCTTTCAGTTGATTGTTCTTCCATTTCACCACCTGTATGTGTAACACAAGCTTATGTAATTAGTCAACTGGCCAGAATGGAAAACACTATCATTCATTGTATCTGGTACAGCTACTTGTAGCCTGTCCCAAGATCTCTTGAAATCACTAGGAAACAGTGGAATGCAAGGAAGTGTAGCTGCTACATCCTCTGCTTCTGAGAAGGAGGAATTAAACCACCTCTAGACCCACAGTAACACATCCTGGTGCCTGTGTGGTTTGGGGCTGGACTTTGGAAATGGATTTGACTTGGCCCCAGAGTAAAACATCATGGGATTTTAACTGCCGGAACAAAATTTCTTCCTTTTTTTAATACATCCCCCAGTAGTGTTTGAGAATTCACTAGCTGTGCATGGTAATAAGAGCTTGCGCATGCACGTATGATCCAGGAACCAGGGATAGCTACTAGCAATGATCACTGAAACGTAGCCTGCAAAATCATTCTTTGGAAAAGTATTTTTATGTTGCATTTCATGTATTTTAGTGTTGGTATTAAAATATATAATTCAGATGTGTCTGTATATTTGCATAGGCTGTGAATGTTGCTTGAGTTGCAAAAGGCCTTGAGCTATTCGCTTCAAGGGCAATGAATAAGCAGAAGCTGATTACTGTCAAATTAAATCTGATCACCAGGAATACCCATGGGGTTTGTTCTCAGGAATTATTCCTTCCTACAAGTTTGAAACTTTTTTTGTTTTTGTTTTTTGTTGTTGTTGTTGCATGGCAGAATGTCCACAAGGTCCTGAGCACACCCAGTCATTTACCAGATGAGAAAAGGTAGGAGATGGCTTCTGGGAATCTTAGAGGAACACAAAGTGTCCTCTTCCAACCTTTCTCAGGGGAAGGTGTTTCACACATAACTTACCCTGAGTTCCTAAACATACTGTCTCTTTGGAAGTGAAACCATTGGGGAAAGATGATCTGGAGGCTGTTGGTGGGTTAGTACTTGAGGGGGGTTGGACTCTGTTCAGGCTTTTCTGGGGAGTGAGGTAGTGAAACAGCCCTCTGGTTAATCTGCTCTTGTTAGCAGAGCCCCTAAGCAGGTTGCTTCAAAGAAGCAGAGTTTTGAGCCACCTACTTTTCTCAGTGTAAGTCAGCTTTTGGCTTTAGGACCATATCCTTTTTTATTATCAGTTACAGAAAGAGTGTCAGCAAAGAACTGGCATCACTCTCAACTGCAAGAGTAGTTGCAGAAATAGAGTTCATTCTTCTGGACTCCCCTTCAAACTGAACTTACCTCCTATCATTTTCAAAAAAGTGTATCACAACTTTATGTGTGTTTTTTACTGATTAAATCATTGAAAGGTCACTGTCTCACTGACACTGACCAGCCCTTTTGAAAAAGACATTTTTTTTAAAAATGACTGAAAATAATTTTTAAGTTTCAAAGATGGTTACTTCTGATACAACGAGGGAAAAATGCTTTTGAGAAATTGTAAAGAAGTAAAAAAGTATTGATATCTGCCTGTACCACAATGATGCAAGTGTGTCTAAAAGAGTCTCCTGTGTTGCTGAGCAATGGAGACACAATTCCCCTGAATACCCAAAATTTACATAGAATATCCTGCATGAGAGGTGGCCGGGATTTTCAATGACCATTCTGTGATAGAAGTATTGATGGCACTTTCCATATTTATAAGAGTCAACAGTGAAACAGAAGAGGATAAAACAGACGCAGTCTCAGACACATCTCTTCCATCTTCAGATCTTGTTGACCTTTTGCTATCAGAAGCTAAAGAGCTGTTAGCACCAATCCTCTCCAACAAGGATGGTAAGCACTAAAGTAACTGGAGAAACCTGAATCCAAACAAGTTTCAAGGGTGTCTGTTAATATTATTTATAGTTTCTACCACCTTCCACCTTTTTTTGCCATACCAGTTAAGCTTCCCATGTGTGTACCTGATTCTCTCATACTAACTAAAATGTATTTGCCCTCCATGTATCCATGTGACTCATCTTTGCATCTGAAATGCAGACTTGTAGCGTGAGGAGTCAAAGGGTGTGACTTGTGCCCAGGGCCAGAGGAAATGCATTTATTCACAGAAAAAAAAAACCTAACAGACAGGAGGATGGTTTCACAACATCATAAAAATGCTGGTTGAGAGGGACTGATGGAGATCAGGAGTCACATCTTCTGCTCCTGGTAGGACCATCACACTATATCAGATGAGTGGATTTATCCAGCTGTGTTTTCATCCCCCAAAGATGGAGACCCATAGCCTTTCTGGATAATATGTCCTCACAATGCTTTATGCTCTGTGAAAAAGATTTTCCCAGCGTCTCATCTGAGCTCCCCCAGGTGTAACATGAGGCCACTGCCCCCAGTTATATTGTTTGTCACTGCCAAGAAGATCTCCAGTTATATTGTCTGCCACTGCCAAGAAGATCTTGGCTCCTACATCTTTCTAATTACCCTTGCAGTAGGAGTGAGTGCTGTGAGATTGCCTCTCAGCCTCCTCTCTGCCAGGATAAACAAGCCCAGCTCCCTTAGCCCTTCCCAGCCTCTCCTTGCTGGTTATGAGCCCTGGGGCTCTCATTGCTGGACCCTGGCCAGTTTCTCAATAGCTTTGAAAGATGTATCCAAACCTTCATTGCGCCATCCCCGTGTGACTGCAGCAATGCTAAGCGGCGGGGAAAAGTAATCATCCTGTTTCCTTGGTGTACAAATCATCCTAGACTCCCTTCTCCTCGTGTGGCTGTGGATGGGAGATCGTAAAATCGTAGAATGGTTTGGGTTGGAAGGGACCTTAAAAATCATCTCATTCCACCCCACCTGCCATAGCAGGGACACCTCCCACTAGACCGGGCTGCTTAAAGCCCTGTCCAACCTGGTCTTGGACACATCCAGTGATGGAGCATCCACAATTTCCCTGGGCAACCTGTGACAGTGTCTCACCACCCTCAGAGTGAAGAACTTCTTCCTGATTTCTCATCTAAACCTATAAGATCAGAGGAAAGACATCTATCTCCATAAGAGTCTGAATTAACTTTCCCAGTCTGGGAGTCTGAGCTTAGTCCATGAGCCATAAACATTTATTGGCAGTAGTTATTTGACCCCGCTTGTCTTCTTCCATGCAAAAGGAGGGTTTCTGGTCTCTTCCATGTCATGATCAGGTGACTGGACAGCTCCAAATAGGTGCCCAGTCTTTAGTCTTTGATGCTATTCACCAACTAAACGTGGCCATGGTCCAGCATTGCCTTTGTCTCAAAGCACAAGACACAAAGAACATAATTGTAGCCTTTCAGGAGCACCTCTGCTGTGTGAGCATGTCAGCATTTTCAGAGTTCCTGCATCATTTAAATGTGCATTATCATAACCTAGCAGTGCTACCTGCATCGGGCTTGTTTTCTAACCCTTCACTTATACTCAGTTGTGTGCTTACATTTGCAGCTTTGCCATGTGACAGGGACCAGTGCCTGCCTGCTGAAGGAATCCCAGATTACAAGGAGTAGGTGTCAAAACTGCCATGGTCTGTAATTTTGACAATACACGTACTAAAAATTCCTGTTTGCTTTGTTGGCTTTTTTTAATCAAAATTTTTGCTTGACAACTTTTAGCCTCTAGTAGAGGCCTCCAGTTGGCCCTGTCAGAGAAATATGGCCCTTCCTAGACAGCAAGAGGCTTCCTGCCCTGTGCGGTGAAGTACAGTGTGTATTTCTGGATCGATCTCTTGTTTTCTAAAATGTTCTTTTTCCTTCAGGCCAGATGGGAATTTACAGTCCTTTGGCTTGTTTAGCTGGCATTTTTTTTTTAGGCCACTGTGAGTTCTGAGTAAGGGAAAAAGCGTTACTGAAGATGTTAATCATTTTATGTTGTGGCATAAAGATGCTGTCAAGTCCCAGCCAAGCAGAGTGGGACAACAGGGCTTTGTTTGGACCTTCATTACCTTAAGAATTTCTCTAAAAACCTCTTAAATGGCTTATATTTAACAGAGGCATGTCCTAAAAATATCTTCAGAAAGGGTGCTTTGAGACCTGAATGTCTACTACCACTGTCTTAGCTGATCACCTTAACTCAACCTGAAGATCTGCCTGCACAGGTTTTCAGTTAGGTACAAAGGAGACATTTGCAAACCATGATTTTAAGGTTATGAAAAGCCTTTTCAGACAAAATAGATCGTCAGTACAATCTACTAACCATGTAAGATCTGTGACTTCCTCTTTTCCTTCCTAAATAACTAGTGTTGTCTTCATGTGATGTTCTGTGTCTTTCTCCCAAACTACATAAAACATATTTCTCATTTTTAGCCACCTTCATCAGAAGACCACGTGGCCCCCTCCTGCAAGCCAGACCAAGAGCGATCCATCACAGCCACCAAGTCCAACCAGCAAACTGCCTAAGTAGCCTCCAGAAACCTCCCACGGCTTGCGATGAACTGCGATTGTCCGTAACACAGCTGCTGCTGGGCTGGGAGATGGGAAGGACATGCCATGGGTGCTTCAGCTTCCAGGCAAACCAGGCTGAGAAACGAGCTTTTGAACATGAGACTAATTCTTCTGAACCACCCAAGACTTTTTCAGCAACCTCCCCTGCGTGTCTACCTCTGAGTTATACAAGGCTATTTGCTCATGGTTTTGCAGCTTTATAGGAAAAATATTCTCAAGAGGCTGCAAGGGCCTGGATTTCACTGGCAGCCTTTTAGAGCTTGTATCCTGGGTAGTAAGAGGAACATGAACATACCCAAAGGACTCAGGAATCTTCAACAGATTCCTTTTGGTATTTCATATGAAAAACCAAAGCATATTTAGTGACTGTAATCAATGCAGCTTCATCTGTAGCGTCCTAGCTGTCTTGGGAGTGGTACTTCTCTTTTAATTCTTTTTGTATAGCTTATCCCAGCTGCAACACTTGAAATTGGAAGCACCATCTGAGCTAGTCACTGGGCAGAGAGTGCAGAGATAGCCAGCTGCATGCTACCAGCGATTGCTGAACACCAAGCACACCCTGGAACGCAAGAGAGGACATAGTGAACATATTTCAGTAAAGGATCGCAGTGTTGCTTGGAAAGGAGATACATATGATGCAAGAGTGTAAGTGGATAGCAATGAATGGGCTAAAGAGCCGAGATGCGCACAAGGTCTGGAATATGAAATGGAAACACTGCTCACAAGGCGTTGACTCTCTGGGTTATGATCGCAGTTGCTGTGTTCAGCATCTCTGAAACAAGTATCCTGCCTGGGGCTATTTTTTCCTCCCTCTTATTTAGGCAGCTGGTAGCAAGTGGACACGAGAAGTTGCAAGAAAATGGGGTGTGCTCTGGGGCTTTTATACAGAATTGTTACAATTACTTCAAATCTCCTTTGGGGGGGTTCAGAGCACATGGATGTTTTATAGCCTGAAATAAAAGCTTAGGAAAAATCATGATCCTCACCAGTATTTACTGTACTCAAAGATATAAAACAGGAACTGTGTGGTGGAACTTCACAGTCACATAAATACCCATCCTGAAATTTTGGTTAAACTTCATTTCATACCCAGTCTTTTGAATGTGTGCCTCAGAATGTAAATTAAAGGACTTCTTTTAAAAGGAAACATAATTCTTTGGACCACTCACAAGGAATATTCCCAGGAAGGAGAGTCTTTCAAATAATATTAATCTTGGGATATTCTATGGTTAACAGGTTGTTCCCCAGTGCTCTCTGTTTTGATGGAATGATAGCAAATATTGGTGTTTCTTGTGCATTTAGCCCAATGGTTTTGTTCCCATCTCGTGTTATATAGACAGGGCAAAGCTGTAAGAAGGCAGGTAAGAGATGCGCAGAGCAAGATCCAATCACACCAGTTTGGTCTACCCTCTCTCTGCAAAAACATCTTCAGTTCCCCTAGGGTTAGCATGGCAGATCCTTATTCATAGTGTTGTTACTAACTACTGCCTTTTCAGAGCGATCTTGAAAGCTGAGATATGATGAGAGTTGTGCTCCTGGAGGTGATGTTGATTTTGGTGACCCGGAATAACAAACCTGTGTCATGCTTTACTCCCAGGCAAGGGGAATCAGGCAGAACTCAGCAAGTCAGGGGGTGATGTCTCTTCATGGAGCTGCCGAGAGGCAAAAAGGGAAATGCATAAGGGAACAAACAGCACAAAGAGAAGCCACAGAATATGGCATTTAAGCAGGATGCATTTCACTTACGCAGGGCTGTCTAATGCTTTTGCAAAAAGCTGAATTCTATTCTAATTTGCAATATCATAGCTTCCTGGTAAGGCTGTAGAGATGTGCTGCTGTCCCAACATGAAGTATCTGTCTAAGAGGGTCCCTGTGCAACCAAACAGAAATGAGGAAGCAAAAGAGTAGTATTTCTGATAAAAATGAGTCCTGCATGGTACCAGACCTTTCTGAGTGGATAAGATGGAAACTGGCAAGAGTTTTATGAGCCACCAGAGCAAATGCAGAGAGTCCCTGTAAATGGACATAATCACAGAATCTGGTTTGAGTTGGAATGGACCTCTAAAGCTCACTGAATCCAAACCCCCTGCAGTAAGCAGGGACATCTACAACTAGAGCAGGTTGCTCAGAGCCCCAGCCAACCTCATCTTGAATGGTTCCAGTGCTCAGGCATCAACCACCTCTCTGGGCAACCTGGGCCAGGGTCTCACCACCCTCAGCAGAAAAAACTTCTCTCCAGTCTGAATCTCCCTCTTTTAATTTAAAACCATCACTCCTTGTCCTGTCACAATAGGCCCTGCTTAAAAGTCTGTCCCCATCTTTCTGACAGACCTCTTGAAGCCCTGAAAGGCCACAAGAAGGTCTCCTTGGAGCCTTCTCCTCTCCAGGCTGAACAACCCCAACTCTCTCAGCCTGGCCTCCCAGCAGAGGGTTCCACCCTCGGATCATTGCTGGGGCCTCCTCTGGCCCCAGTCCTACAGGTTCCTGTCTCTTCTGTGCTGAGGACTCCAGAGGTGGCCCCAGTACTGCAGGGTGTCTCCCCAGAGCACTGGGAGCAGAGGGACAGGATGCCCTCCCTCCACCTGCTGCCCACGCTGCTGGGGATGCAGCCCAGGCTGCCGTTGGCTTCTGGGCTGCGAGTGCACGGTGCCGGCTCATGTCCAGCTTCTCATCCACCAATATAATATATAACCATAGAATGGCTTAGGCTGGAAGGGACCTTAGAGATCATCTAATCCAACCTCCCTGCCATGGGCAGGGATGTCTCTCAACTAGACTAAGTTGCTCAAGATCTCATCC
This sequence comes from Actenoides hombroni, assembly GCA_024336885.1. Classification (NCBI taxonomy): domain Eukaryota; kingdom Metazoa; phylum Chordata; class Aves; order Coraciiformes; family Alcedinidae; genus Actenoides; species Actenoides hombroni. The sequence goes on along the minus strand of WUAM01000066.1, from coordinate 1,626,353 downwards.
AACTTGGCCTTGAACACCTGCAGGGAGGGGTCATCCACAACCCCTCTGGGCAATCTATTCCAGAGTCTCACCATCCTCATACTGAAGAACTTCTTCCTAAGATCCAATCTAAACCTATTTTATCCTCAGTTTTAAACTATTTCCCCTCATCCTTTTGCTGGACACTCTTGTGAAGAGTTCCACTCCAGCCTTCTTGTAGGATCCCTTCAGATGTTGGAAAGCAGTTATAAGGTCCCCTCAGAGTCTTCTCTTCTCCAGGCTGAATAATCCCAGTTCCCTCAGCCTATACTCGTAGCAGAGGTGCTCCAGCCCCTGGATCATCTTTGTGGCTCTCCTCTGGACTTGTTCCAACAAATAGACACAATAGACCATGTTCAACACATTGCATGTGTATAAACTCATAAAGATGCATTTAAAGAGCATCAGTGTTGACTTGAAAGCTTTAGGGGTTAAATATCACTGATGTGATGGTTTTATTTTATATTTTTTCTTCTGCAAAGCAGAAATTCAGTTGTTAACTGTTGGTGGGTTGGAGGTTGGGAGGTCTCTTTCCCTAATGAAACAAAACAAAACAAGGTATGACTATCTGACTCTTTGGCCAGTTGCAGAAAAAGGGAAGGTTAGGCAGGTAGCCACCGAGGCATTATCTCGAAAGGTGAATGTAGCAGAGAGCCATTAGCACAGTGTTTATCTGCAGTCTGATGGGTGAGGTAACTGAATCTGCTGTAAATGTGCTGGACTAGAGCTCATTAGATCTCCAGTTTCGTCTCTGCCAGTGATCTCTGCCATCTCACTGGATGACCTTGGGCAGCACATTTCGTCTCAGTTTTACACCAGAGAAAAAGTGGGACTGACCGCATCAGCTTCTCTGAGCAGCAAAGGGAAGGCAAAGCCCTAGAGACCCATAAGGTACGGGGCACAATCTTCCAGCACAAAAGGATCTGGCGAATGGTGTGACATGAGGTACTGCTGATCCACATTTGCCATGGAAAAAAAAGCCTCAATATTTTAACTTTTGCTGTGTCTCAAAACAACAGACCTAACTTTTGCTTAGCTTTCAAGAAACAGGGCTAAGCAGTGAAAGGTTTCTCTACAGAGATGTAGGGGTAGCAGAGGTGAAAGCCAGCCCTTAGCACTGCTGTAGAGGTGGCTGTCATGTCCGCTCCCAGCATGGGAGGCTGCAGACCCTCCAGCTTCTTCCTCCCAGCTCCACACAGTGACGTGGGCTGGACTGAAGCCCAGTTCTAGAGAGTGGAAATACATTGCCACACCACTTTAAATATGGCTCTAAAACCCAGGTGAACTTTGCTAATGAATTTTTAAAGAGATTCTTTAATGTTTAAACAATGGTGGTTTTCTAAGGGTTGTTGGACACATGTGAAAGAGGCTGGAAAGCACCTCAGGGTGACAGTGCAGAAAGGGCTGGGCTGGCTGCTTGGTGCTGCCATCCTTGGAAGTTTTTAAGCCCAGGCTGGATGGGGCTCTGAGCAACCTGTTCTAGTGGGAGATGTCCCTGCCCATGGCAGGGGGGTTGGAACTGGATGATCTTTAAGGTCCCTTCCAACCCTGACAA
>WUAM01000066.1:1583439-1621969 GCA_024336885.1 Actenoides hombroni | reverse complement strand
CTGGGAGCAGAGGGGCAGGATCCCCCCCTCCCCTGCTGCCCACGCTCTGGGGGTGCAGCCCAGGGTGCCAGTGGCTGATGGGCTGTGAGCACAATGCAGGCAGCTCTTTTTGGTAATGGAGGAGGAGAGAAAAATGTCTAAGGCAGTTCAGGGTTAGGAGGCTTTTGGGAGAGCTCATCTCTTAAAAGATTAGCATCTCATATAATTTACATGGCTTTATTTAGAGATGCCAGACCTCTCAGGCCAGGTAACTTCTGTGTTTTTTCTCCAGGTTTGAATATATATCTAATCTATGTTTTACTAATAATAAACTAAATGAATTTGCACTAAAATAATGATTTCTTGCTGAAAATGCTACTGAATCTTGTTCCTTACAAGAATGAAACAGAACTTCTGCATTTGGCAGTAATTGTTTGGGTTTGTCTTTTTTTGTTGCTTTTTTTTTCTAATGAAATCCAGCCCCCTCACAAAGTGGGCAAAGCAGCATTTCATGGTAGAGCACTTGCCAAATGTGCCCTGTAGTGAGATGAGTCTGTTTTGAATTTCTTTGGGCTCCTGCCAAGAAGCTCTTTGAAAGACAGCCTTGCAAGTGAAAGGAGCCCCTCTTGGAGGTGAGAGATGCTTCATCTGACTTGAAAATTGCAGTGGTTTTGGGACAGGGACTTGAACAGCTTTAAAAGCTTTTGTCAAAGTTGTTTTTTTGGGAGGTGTGTGGGTGGGGTTTTTTTGTTTTGTTTTTTTTTCTCAGTGTGGGGAAGAAGGTGAAGAAGCTGCTGTTTTCTGAGTTTTAGAACTTTAAATCTGTCATCTTATTCTGGATGCTGTCTCACTGCTTTTGTTTCACCTCCTTCCCTTCATCCACACCCATTGGTCGTACACCAAGTGAGACCCTGTGTGTGTGAGAACACAAAAATGCTTCCCTAATAGCAAGGTCTAGTTCAAACAGTTTCCTAGCTCTGCGATCTCTGTTGTCATCACTGTGAACCACATTTTTGGAAAGAAAAGGTAGAATATAGAAGCTTTTTGTACTGTCACTGCCAGGCATGGGCAGGGCAATGTTCCTCTGATGTGGCAGCAGGGAGCCAGATTTCACATGATGTGCTGCACTTTCTGGGTTAATGGTGGACTGGTGATCCTTTCAGTTTTGTGTTTCAGCTCAAGACCAGCTCAAAACTAAGTAAAATTGGAAAGTAAAAGAGTTTTTGCTAGAGTGTTGTTTTCCATTGGCTCTTCTCAGAGTTTCATTTACTGAAAACGATGTAAGTTTTTAATGTGTATTTGTTGGACTTTTAATTGAAAGACCATTATTTAAGAACTACTGACAAGCCAGGTAAGGCTTTCTGGTTTGATTTGAACAGATCTGTTGAGAACTTATGATATAGTATAACTATTTATGAGTTAATTTTTTTCACTGACAAAAATTTTAATCCTTCTGTGAGGTCCTTCAGTTCCTCCTGCTGTGGAGCCCAAGGGAACCACAAAATTAAAATCTAAGGCAGCAATCATAGTGAATTATAATTTTACTGTTTCCCATACGAAGCATTAGTTTCTTCCATTTCTTGTTCTTGTTATAATCTTTGTCACGAGCATAAATTATCAAATTTTTACATTTAGTATTCCATGTAAATTCTAGTGGAAGGAAGACAGAGTGACCTTTGTACTGCACTACTTGCTGCTTTGGATTTCTTTTTCCCGTGTTTTTTAACAAAAGAATAATCACAACAGCTGACTTCCTACAGTTCCTAATAGCAGAGCAGAGTTTTTTGGTGATTTCAAATGGCATACCCCTGGGTGTTACATCAAGTCTCGTTTTCACTTGTGGGATGTAGGGCAAAGCAATGATGATGATGTTTGGATTTGTGAACCTGGCTAGTGATGTCATCAAATCTTTTAAGGCTTGACCTACCTGATAAAGCGATTTAATTAGAAACCAGTCTGTTGCTCTTTGGACACTGAGGAACTGGATTCATAGCTCTACTGCTGTGCCCCTGCAGAAGAAAAAAAAAGTCATGGCTCCAATTTAGAGAAGCTTCTAAGCATGTGCTTAATCCTCAGAAATCCACGGGAGTCAATAGAAGTTAAATATGTATAAATGGTTTGCTGACTTGAGCCTGTGGGCAGTGGAGCTCATCAATAACAAACCTAACTGGATTAAATACAGGCTGTGGTTCAAGAAAGACTGTAAAAAAAAAAAACCAACAAAACCCAAACCACCATACCCTCATGATAGGACCAAACATGCTTCAGTGCTTTCCTGAATAAGAAATTTTTCTTAATGTGGTGCTGCAGTGTATGGGTTGGAATGGGAAGAGGATCATGGGTTCCAGTAAGGGACTAAAGAATTAAGGGCTATGCAGAATGTGGGTAGTGAGAAACACTCTGAGGCAAAGTTCAAAGTGAAATCTGGAATGTGGATGAGAGAGCAACAGCTGAACAGCTCAAGAGAGACAACGAACTACTGGAGAGGGTCTAGCAGAAGCTACAGAGATGGTTGGGGGGCTGGAATATCTCTCTCACGAGGAATGGTTGAGAGTCCTGGGACTATTTAGCCTGGAGAAGACTGAGAGGAGACCTTATCAATGCTTATAAATATCTAAAGGGCATGTGCAAAGAGGATGGGGCCAGACTCTTTTCAGTGGTGCCCAGTGACAGGACAAGGGGCAGTGGGCTAGAACCCAGGAGGTACTGTCTGAACAGAAGGAAAATTTTTCTTGTGAGGGTGTCAGAGCCTGTGCCAGGCTGCCCAGAGAAGTTGTGGAGCCTCCTTCTCTGGAGAGATTCCAAACCCACCTGGATGTAATCCCGTGTATGTGCTCTAGGCAAACCTGCTTTGTTGGGTGTGGGAGGGTTGGACTAGAAGATCTCTAGAGGTCCTTTCCAACTCTGCTTCTGTAAACCAAATGAGGTGGGAGTTAGCCCCTGGCATTCGAATGATCCAGCACTAGTATTGCATCAAAAAGTGAAGCAGCAAGCAATCAATAGGAAAGGATGCAGAGCCAAATGTAACCCTTTGTTAGCCAAGTGTGCAAAATTTTCCAGGAATATCTTTATAATCAGCTTCATAAAAATAGAATAGAGTACCTGCCTTTTCATTGTGGGGGGGGGGAAATGGAAGAGGTATAATTTTTTTTTTCCTCTGACCGGGAAGCTATGAAGAGGGAATAAAATGCAAAAGCAGAGAGGAGGTCAAGCCTAGCAGACACTTTTTCAGCTATGTATGAAAGGAAGACACGTGGAGAGCCATCACTCCCGGCAGGGCGCCTGGCTTCCTGGTGGTGATGCTCTTATTAGTTCCTAATATGACACAACCCACAGACATGAAGGAGAGCCCATCTAACAAGCGCAGAGAAGATGAAGACCACTGAAGGGCATCAATTGCTGTGGCTTCTCTAATCACTGTGTGATGTACTAAGGAAAAGAAATGAAAGACTTGAAGGGAAAGGACAGGAAAATGTTTGAAGAGCTGCTCTTTTGGCATGAGGGAGGCTTTTTAGGGCTTGGAGTAGATAGTTAGAGAGGTTCCCCCTGACCCTCATCTCCATTTATATATATATATATAGCTAGAAATTGAGGAATGTTGTTCAAAAAGCTTAGAATTCATACAAAAGATTTTGCTTCAAATGTATGACCTGAATTTTAAGCTAAGCTCCATTTATTGCAGGGAGTGCATAAGGGGAGGTGTTTGCAAGAGTAGAAAGAGAAAAATCAGTTCCAATTTAAAAACAGAGGCAAGGCATTTCTTGGGAAATATAGGGAGATACAAACAAGTGCAGAATCTGGGATCAGCAGAAACTCTTTTTCAAATGTAAAAAGAAATATGGTACAATTTATCTTGCCTTTGTCTCAGATAACCTATGTTCTTGCCCATATCAGACATTTTTAAAAAGAATTCCTGTATTTTATGTAACATTTTTTTTTGCTTGTGGGCCACTGAGAGTGGAGAGTAGCAATAAGGGAAATATGAAGCATAAAAAATTAAACAGCAACAGAAAAAATCCTCTTTGTTGTATTTTATAGCACATAACTAACAGAATTGGGCTTATTATGTTCAAAGAGTCCACAAAACTTTCAGTGAGATAGAAATGCAGCAAATCCATTACTTCTAAATTAGCAACTCCTCTTCACAGTATATGCTCCTTTCTGCCCCCTCCCTGTTTTTTTCTCTTCAGTTCTGCTATGGGAAATAAGGTATTTGAAGGTTCAAATAAATTCCTGAAGGAGCCACTGGATGTTTGGGCTCTGACTGGCATGAAGACCAGACTAGAACTTTTCCCTGGCTCATCCATCCTGCTCTGGGATTATGAATTGCCGAAATTTGAACTCAGCAGTTTCAAAATCCCGAACAGAATGTGCTCACTCTTGGAAACAAATCTGGGAGCCTGTCTTCAGCATTATGACTTACTTGTAACCTGCACACTCGCAGACGCAAATCTTGGATTTTCTCCTGATAACATGCTGCTAAAGAATAACCTCAATGACTGAGCCAACCCCCTCCCCATCAAGAGTAGGGTAATTTTCACATATAGTACAAAGATGTATTATTGTTCTTGATTTCCTCTGATTTAATTTCACAGAAGTACCCAAAATCTGTCTATAGAGATTTTTTTTCTTTCTGCTCGCCTCTGAGCCTCACTAAATTTTAATCAAATGACATGGTATAATGTGTTTTTTCACTCAGTTGATTATGACCTGTGATTTCTTTTGCACTTTCTTCTTAACTTTGTAACGGGTGAAACTGAACCTTAGGTTGGGACCTGTCTTGAGTCTGGCATTTGGAATTGGTTCTAAGTGAAAAATCTACAAGCCTGACCAGGGTCAGCTGCTTCAGATGATTTTTACCTAGATTGGAAAGGGAAGGAAAAGAAAGTATTTACTCTTTATTGCAGCCAGAAATCCCTGAGTTATCTGAAAGGTAAAGCCTGTTATTTTGTGTTCTAGCCTCTGCCTCGTATCCAATTCCAGCATATTATAGGACAGTTTCCTACAGTATTCAGTCTTCCCAGCCTGCCTTGTTGCCATATGCAGATTCAGTTCTGAAGATCAGCCCTGTGTTAGCATCAGGATTAGTTCATTTTTCCTACCAATTTTATCTCCAAATCTATTGGTTTTTACATTAAAATTATGCATAGATTAATGTTTCACTCCTAAACGAATACTTCCTTTTCATCTATCAAAATAAATGTGGTACTCACTGTAATTCATTCCAAGTACCACCTTGCTCTGCTTGGTAATCATCGCTTTCAGTTGCCATAAAAGCAGAGAACTCCAGATCCCAGGGAGGCTGCTGGGAGATTTGTAATCAAGTGGAAACAAGACTTCCATCAAGATTGGTGAGTGTTCTGACAAAAAGAAATTACTCTGAGTAAAATTAAGTCCCTAACAGCTAGTTTAATATATTTACGTCAGCTGTGAAAATCGTGCAAAGGGCAAGAACACTTTCTAAATACCTTATTCATCTTCGTGAAGTTCCTGCCACAGTTTATGAACAGGATAGAAAGGTCCTGCTGTCCCAGGCTGGATGGGAAGAGGTAGAGCTGCTGGAGGACTCCTCATCCCAGCCCCATGACTGTGGAAAAATTGAACGTTTCTATTTTGAAAGCTTGAAGATGTACTAAAAATGTACCTGAAGTACTGATTTTTCTTGCCTAGAGGAGGAATACTTGCCCATATTCTAGTTCCTTCCTGCAATAAACATTTCTTTATGTAAAGTTAAGCAGTATTAGCAGTAGCCTCCTTGCATACAAATGCATCTGAGACTGTGCCAAAGGGTGCATGTTTTTAGAGGACAGGTCGAAGGTTTAAATATTTCTCTAAAACAGCTCGGGGAACTGTGGCAAGTGTGGTGGCTGTCCCAGCATGAAAGTTAAGGAAATTCAGGGCTTAATGGTAAGCTCGTTAAATCCCTGTGGGCGGTAACACATAGGAACCGTTACCTGCAAGGAGTGGTGGTGCTCACACAGCTTTATGAGTCTAATAAATGGAAAAAAATTAATGTCATGTGTCCTTGGGCTAACTCAGCTGGGCACCTCTGCGCTGGAGGGAAGAGGCTTGACATTTCCAGGCTGGGCAACCATGATGGGTCTGTCTGCCCATGACACCTGGCAGGGCATCTGCTCTCTGCCTGTTCTTCTGCTCTCTACCTGTTCTGGCTGATGAAAGAAGCGAGAAGAGATTGTAAGAGGTTTGCGGAGATAAGGAGGGCAGCTCAAGCTGACCCCGTGGAGGGGTGTGCAGGGTTTCATCATGGCCTCTGACCTTTCTGCTCTCTTCCTGGTGACGAATGCTGCTCTGTAGTACCATAAATAGACATGCTGACCAAACTCCTTTCAGGACTCGGGCTGCGTGGGGAAAGAAAGGCAAGAGCATGGAGTGAAATCATTTGTCAGGCTTGATAGAAGTTTTCACCCCAGGATGGTGATACATTGGAGCATCAGGATAGGTAAAAATTTTGGTTTAGGCTCTCAATAGGAGATCTTAGATAACAGGAGGAAAAATTAAAGGAGAATAAATAGGAACTCTTACTTTCCACCCATAAAATGACCTTGTTTTCTCCTAGGAGACTGAAAATGATGATTAATAATTTACAAACCTACTGTCTCTTCAACAGGCTGTGGGTTTATGCAACAATACCGGATTTCTTAACAGCTTTAATCCCAAATTAATTTTCAGCTTTTTGAAAGTGGAATGTGTCAGAGGGACACTGGTTGGAAAGAGTGATTCACGGTAGATTATGACCAAGAGTGAATGAAATCCTGTGTCCAGCTACAACAGCAGCGATGTGGAGAGGGAGAATAAGTATATCCGAGATAAAATTGACACTAAGGCACCAAAGCTAATACTGTGAAACCTCATTAGTGTTCTGAAATCCAAATTACATTCCAGAGGCTTAGAACTAGTATCCCAAGAATACAGACTTTAAAAGTATTCAAGCTGTAAAGCAGGGTGATATTGACTTTTTGTGCTCAAGGTTTCCATACGGTTTCCCTACAGTGGATCTAGAGGGAACCCTTTTATGACTTATTTGCATGTTTTAACCTGGAATAGATGGTGTCTCCAAAGTGGTCTGAACCCGTATCTCTGAAGGTCTATGGAACCACAGGATGTGCTTACACCTCTGAACACACAACAACTCTTGTTTTGATGACAAAATCCTTAACTGAAGTGAAAGCATCCTCAGAAGAGAAGCTATAGCGATTGTCTGATGATTCTTCATTTAGTTTCGTGTCATGGGTCTATGAAAAGACTGAAATGCAGTGGGAATCATGGCTGTTCCAAACACTTAACAAGCACGTAAGGAAGAGCAGACAGGACCAGGGCACTGTAAGCTGTGGTGCAGCACGTGCTTGAATATGAATAAGGTCTCTTCACATGCAGCGGGCAGATTTCTTCGTTTCCTTTGAGACTGCATCTTTGATTTATCCTGATGAAAAGAAAATGCACCTTCGAAATCCATTGACTTTTACGTTAGCCATAATTTGAGCTTGCATCCCTGGGGATCAGTTACCTTGGGGAGCAGAGAATTTCAAAATGAGACAGTTTAATGTGGAGTGAGATTGCCACAGCCGCAGTCTGTCCTTCTGCGAGAGGCGATTCTGAAGTTGGTTTCAGTGTAGGGCGAAGAGAAAAGCTTGTCACTGTTTGGTAACCTTTGTTTGGGGTGATTCTGCTAGTAGGTTGTTTTGCCTGGCTTTTGTTCTGCATCATTTTGCACTCTGTTCTTTTTGGTTTGCTTGCTGGCAAATACCCGTATTTTCTTGTCCTCTCTGCTGTTTGTCCTTGGTCTTGCTTATTTGTTTCAGTAGTATTTCTTTAGATATATTTTTCAGAGGAAGATCAAACTGTTCTTGCTCGTTTAGAAAGGTGAAGTTATTTAATGAATGGGAAGTTAAGGATATTTGAAGGCTCCTTAAAACCCCTGAGTGTGCTCCTGTTGATTTAAATTGCCTTTCACAAAAGTCCAGGGCTAATCATCTTAGAGCATCTATATATACACATGGTATTTATATGCTTAGTCCTGGTATAAAGCTCTATTTCTAGACATCTGTAGATTATTTTTAATTCTTTTATAATTAGAGACCTCAATGCAAAAATGTAATCTACTTACCTGTATTATCAGTGGAAGAAGAGATATCACTTAGTCACTTCCACATGCAGATCCTTTTTAAGTCAATTGGTTTTATTATTGCTCTGCTCTTCACACTCATATGCCTCAAATTGGACTGAAGCCATTTGAATTTATCTGCTGTATCGAGGCAATCAAATGACAAGGAGTGGTAGTCATTGAGGATGGATTGCTTTGGATCTCAGTGTCATTATTTGCCTTTAGAAATACAGTGAGACATTCAATCTGATGAGGGATGCTCCAGTTTTTAATTAGTGCGTTCAGAATACTGTTATGAACTTTTATTTTAACTTCTTTTATTAACTAAAGATGGTCGAACAGATAGAGGGAAGAATGCAAACAGTATGTGATGAAGTCTGGCAAAGAAAAGGATATTCTGCCTCTTTCAGCAGAGGAAAACTACGTGTCTTTTCATCAGATTTCTGGGGTTTAATGTTGAGACACTAATACGATCCAAAGCAAATAGTTAGTTTCTTTTAATCAGTAAATCACTTATTGGACAGATAACAAAGCAAAGTTCTTAAATGACAATAATGTACTAAACCATATAAATTGTTTTGTAGTTGTGAGTCTATAATTTTAATCAAGTAATTAGTTTGGGCTATATATTTTTTAACGTGTCAGTGTTTTCTTGCATGAATACTGGAAATTTCCCCTTCAGGAAGAGAATGAATTTAAAAATGTGAATGTTTGATCTTGTGTTATCAAAACCTGTGTACATGTAGTCACAAAGTTAGATTATGACAGAACATGCTTTGCTGACAGCCTGCATCATATTTTAGAGGTGAATGATAACGAGCATTCCTCCTGAGTCTAAATCTCTTCCATCCACATGCTTTGACTCTCAAATTCACATTGTAGGTGTCAAAACTTGGCCAATTTTTCCATGAAATATTTCAGTTCCTCAAATGGCAGGAAAATGGAGTTATGAAAACTTATTTTGACTGAGAATGTGGGGACTGGGTTGGTGATATCTATTCTGTTTGGTTATTATCCCTGAAAGACTAGCTTTAGGTGGGAAAGGTCCAACTACTCTGTGTGTAGCTAGTGTTCTGCCTAAGTCTAAATGGTTCACTCCAACAGGCCAACAGCATTCTGGAGGTGAACTTATGTTCATACTATAGGATTAGATTCATAACCCTAGCTTGCAAGTTAGTTTAATACTAATGTTGCTGGTAATTTCTTGATGTTGCTATTATTAATTGTTAGGCACATCACTGTCTAAGACTGCTCTGTGTGGGCAGGAGATCAGGCTTTTAATTGATAACCTGCTAAGTGGAATTCTCTCCCGGAGGCTAAGATAGAAGATTAATAATTGTGTTTTAAGCATTATTCAAATAGTTTTCTTATATCACTGGAATACAAAAGGATGATTCAAGGAGACAGATCCTGAGTCGGTAGAAGACGGTGGTGGCTTTCAGCTGGGGAGTCTGGATGTGAATGTTGCAGTGATTGTGGCATCACAGGGCTCCCCTCTTTTGGGATGGGTTTTTAAGCTGCGGACTAACAGTAGGTACCCAGGGTGAGAAGGTTAATGCTGACCTGGATGTGTGTTCAGGACGTTTCATTTCTCTTGGACCACTGCATATGCACATTTGCAGTAAGCCTTGCAAAGCCAAGTAAGGTACATGCTGCACCCTTATCCGTCTGCCTGGCTCCTTACATCCCACTCAAGGACAGACCATGTGCCTTGAGCTTCTGGAAAAACTTCCATCAGCTTGATAGCCATGGACTTTCATTTCAGGCTTTTAATATGTCTCTTGTGGCCATACCTTCATTGAGCGATTCGTTTCTTGGACATACACAGCCTTCTGCATTGATTTTCCCCACTTCAATTTTATTTTATCCTTCTACTTGCTTCTGGTTTAAGTTGAGAGTTCAACAAATAACCAATTTTTTCTGTAGCACTGATTATGCTGTGTCAGTAAGTGGAGAAAACATAGCATCTCTGCTTTCACTCAATGGGAAGTGACACACTGATGATTAAAATGTATTGCAAATATGCTTTGATGAACGTTTCAGAGTATGTTATTGTTTTACTTTTTCATTTTTGGATGCTTGCTATTTCTGTTTTATCAATTCTATTTCCTCCAATTGTTTTAGATATAGTGTATGATGCTAATAACATGTCAGCTTCAAAAATCAGCAGCATAAAATGGTACTTTCGCTGAAAACTACAGTTAGAGAAGAGAGTGATTTATTATGTTCTTTAAAATACGCAATTACATTTGTTGATTGAGATGCTAGTTGCATACAGGAAAATGTTTGAATTTTCTGTTTCAAATTATTTACTATGGAGTCATAATTTATATAGCTGGAAGGCAGATTTATTATGTAAGGTATCCCAACTCTGAAAAGGAGTATCCACTTCCTAGCACCTCTTCAATCCTCCTTTAAGCTTCCAGCACTCCTTGAAAAGACTTTCATGCAAGTTTTATAGGTGTTCAGTCCATTAATTTCTTACCATTTTTTTCCCTCTATCCAATGACACTATGGTTCAGCTCACTGTGTTGAATCACTCATTCTCCTTTCAGAGATCCAGGTCAGGTATTTCATGTGATCACTTCAGTCCATTTTTGTAATGGAACCCATCTTGCAGTGGAATAAAGGGCTAAGGGAAGTTCAGCTGTTGACTAAAAATATATGTGGGCTGGTGTGAACTAATTCTTTTGTCTTGGCTACATATATTTTGGTACTTGAGGCCCCTCTTACCTAGGCACTTAGTGTATGATTACCCGTGACTAAGGGTATGGTTACCCGTGCAAAGTTTTCATCTGACCCATCTTCCGTGTGTTCCCATTTTATCACTGACTGCAATCCCTCCAGACTGCTCCTGGATTCCAGAAGCCTTCTTGGAGAAGAATATTCCTGCTGGAGTAGTTCCTCTACTGAGGACGAGCATGGTTCCTATGTGGATCATGCTTTGGATTATGATTCAACATCTGTATTAGCTAAGATGTCATGACCTCAGATGTGCCCAAATTAGGTCTTTTCTTTGTTTTTTTTTTCTGCTGCTCATTTTTCCACTCTGTTTGCCTTCTGGTATTAACTATGTCTCCCAATATACAATAATTTGACAGCTTTCTTAATCTGATTATTGCTCAGTCTTCCAGATCATTTAGGAAAATATTTAAAAGTATAAATGATAACCACAATTCCCGTGTTACTGCAGAAGATGGCAACTTGGCACACTACTAATGCTCGTCGTCTTTTGTTTACATTCAGTTAGTCAGGTTTTGGAACTGTCCAATCCCATTTGAATTAACATTTCAATTACTCTTTAGTGAAAGAGAGAGTAAATGCTTCATTAAATTATGTGCTTTATTAAAATAGCCATCAGCATCCATAAAGAAAGTTTCTAACATGATGTTTTACAATATAAGTGGTTTTGCATAAAATATCACAGGTTTGAAATAAGTATGATTTTGATTGTTGCAATTTGAAGTGTTAGATTTTTAACATCTCTATGAGGGGATTATGTAAGTGCTAGAAGATGTCAGATTTCTTGAGAAAATTTGTGGGTTTTTTAGGGAAATGGAGCATTTGGGTCCCTCTGAAGTCACAAATCGCAGAGCATCGTGCTTATCGCTGAACAAAGAACGAAAAGATCATCTCCGTGCCCCAAGATATTAGTACAGAAAGTTTCCACTGATGGAGAGAGAGGATCAGGGCTGAGGGTAGGTACCTGCCTGAAACTGTTCCTAATTGCCTACAGGGCAACTTCTGCTATCATCTGCAATGACACAGCTCCCTCGATGTCAGCGGAATAGCATGAGTGTTCCTGACAGCTGCTTACTGCGTTAGATGAAGAAAAGTGCACCATAATTTGTAGCAGCTCTTTTAAGAATATCCAAATTCCTCTATTATACGATGAACTGTTGCACTGTGATTGCATCGTTCATGTTTTTTGGAGTCCTCCACTTTTTTGAAGCCACAATCGCTCCAGCACGTGTCTGACCTACTTCAGGAAGTTCACGTTCAAAGAAGTGCTGAAATCTCCCCTGAACTCTAAGATGAGCTGCTGCTGTGGGAAACTGGCTGTTGAGCTGTGTTTCACTTCACACAGGTAATGGCAACCACTAAGGTACTGAAATGTTGTATAAGGTTTGTCAGCCTTCTTGACACTGAGTGACCACTCAGCAAACAAAATCAAGTTTATTTTCCTTTCCATGCCCTTACCAGGTATTTTAATTGGAATATTCTTTCCCCCCTGGCCTATTTGTCAGCAAGAAAGAACCCAGTGAAGCAACTGTCAAGAATCTCTGCTGGGGAAAGCAATGTCTTTGCTCCTACATGTGCAGAGTAGACTCCCAATTATGGTGTGAAGATACTTTCAGAGCAAAGATATAAAAAATCCTGTGTTTTATTGGCTGTTCACACGCCTGCTACAATTAATACCGCACTGGGAAGTTTACTTTCAGTTCAGTTGAACACATCTACTTTTAACCTTGATGACCAAATAATTTCTCATAAGATCAGTCATGGATTAATGTTGAAAAGATGTAGGTGACTTTTTCCTTTTAAACCCTATAGTCACCTGCAGTGTGAATCTATTAGCTGGAAAGCCATTTAGTCAGTGCTGCAATACTTAAGCATTTGCAGGCTTGAGACAGCTGTAAGATGTCGAGAACTGCTATGGAAATTGTAAAATATTTATTAATGCAGTAATACTTCTTTATCTTGGATTCAATTTATAATTCAAATTGTGTGTCACAAGAGTATCTTTGTTCTTGGAAGTAGTTTTGAAAATGTCAGCTTAGACACATGCTGGATAAATAAGTAGCTTTCTTTGCTTCCTCTATAGGCAACGTAATTTGATCTTTAAATTTAAACAGCCATTTCTTATTTCTTATGTTCCTGAATAATGCATTTGGGTATTTTCACTTCCGCTGCTGGAATGCTGTTTACAGGCAGGAATAAAATCTGACTATAGCTGAAACTGAAGACTTTTATATAGTTGGTCTTAGTTATTGAATTTGGAAGTAATAGAAAAAATGTCTCGTTTTCCATATTTAAATCTTCAGAGAGCCTGATCCAGTCTCCAAGTGCTAGTGGAAAAAAACCCACTGCTAAATAAAGTACCTGTTAGAGCCATTTCAGAAGCCAGACCCTTGCAGTTCTCTCTCTACACTTTCTGCAGTGTGGGTTTGTGTAGGTAATCTAGGGCTAGCTTCTTCCATCCTTTACTTGTAAAATAAATGCCTTCAGACGTGACAAATAGTTTTTATTATTCACTCTTTAAAACTTGGGTGGTAACTTTTAACTCAGATCTGAAGGTAGCCTCAGTGGTGAGGATAGAGGAGACCACACTACAAATTAGCTTTCTGTGCTTGGTGCATTCCATGTCCTCTCATACTTTGGTGCTGGTGGGTGAAGGAGGATGAACATTGACCACTTTCAGACCTCTACAAAATTTTCACCTCAAACCATCTTGCACTACAAGCCTGTTTTGAAACTTCATCTTATGTGTATAAAGAGCATGGGGACCATTATCTGTAGAGTGCTAGGTAGCCTTTGACTTCTGTAAGATCTTTTTGTCATATGGCCATGCCACAGATGCTCTTAGGTGCTCCACTGGAAGACAGCTGAGGCTGCATGGCACAGAAGTGAGAGTTGTCTGGGCTATAATGAGACTGCAGCTAAATACAGAACCTTGTCTCCATGTACCTGTGGTTAGAGCAACTGCTCGAGTGCTCTTGAGCAGTGGAAATTGCTTTTGATGAGAGTTTTGCTGAGTATCTAGCAACAAAAAAGGGGAAGAAACTCATAAACTGCTCCCAGGAACAGCTGCCCTGAGAGTGCAGCTGACATGGGAGAGCTACCAGAGGGCATCAAGTGCAGCTGGATTTGTTCTTTCTTCAGTGTTTATTAATTGTGATTTTTTTTTTTTTTTAATGAGCAAATTTCAAGTTTTAATGGTCTGTGTGAACCTTGGATGGATTTCAGCCTAAATGAAAAGAGGAAGGTGGTAGCAGCAGAATAAATGTAATGATTGTCATGGTTTTCTGTAGGTTTGGTGTTTTGTTTTTTCCCTAATTTTCCTTTTCACTTTAGTATATTCCTTTTATATTACCTGCTATTTATTATTCAAGGACATTACTGTTTACCATGGCATGAGTAGGACCTTTGCAAAAAACAGCTACATTAAATTGCTGATTTGGAGACCAGACTACAATAAGAATTTGATTTTGCATGTCACCTTTTTTTTAATTATTATTATTTAAGAACAGACTTGTGTTAACCTCCAGATTTTTTTAAGAGCAGCGTGGGCTTGGATCAAAAAACAAGACTTGAGCTCTGTTCTTAAGTAACGGGCAAGTTCAGTCCTTGTTTACATGCATGAGACTTTTCCTGACAATGATGAGCTTAGAGCTTTATGTGCTGCTTGCACGGAATACATAATCAACAGTGGAAAATAACTCTGAGGAGCCAGCTTTTTAAAAGACAGCCTTGAGATACGTGCTGTGATTAAGGAGGTGTTTTAAAAACTCCCATAATAAAGTGCTTTGAAGGGATGAACATTGCTTGTTACCAGAGGGAAAGGTGAGTGCCTGTACAGGATACCACAACCTGGCAGAAAACTGTTTTGTTGTCTCATATCGTATGAGACAGATGACACATCATATGAGATGTATGGTATATTTCATAGCACGTGTCTCATAACAGAAGAATCTCATATTCCTATGAAACATGTCATGGACACATTTCATGAGTCCCAACCACAGTGGGATTAGGCAGGGAGGGGAGGAGTCCTGAGACCAGAGAAGATGTTTGAGCTGAGGTCTGCATTGACTCATCAGGACTGTACGT
This sequence comes from Actenoides hombroni, assembly GCA_024336885.1. Taxonomy (NCBI): domain Eukaryota; kingdom Metazoa; phylum Chordata; class Aves; order Coraciiformes; family Alcedinidae; genus Actenoides; species Actenoides hombroni. The sequence continues at coordinate 1,607,037 of WUAM01000066.1, read as the reverse complement.
CCTCTGTTTCCGCTTGTAGCCTGTGACATTTCTGAATAAAAACAACAGTGGCAAAAGGAAAAGCTTATTTGTACAAAATGGGATTTTTTTTTTAAAGCTTTCCTCGTAACCCTTAATGTGCTTTGTTCTCATTGCTAGGAACAGATTGAGGCCCAGGGGACCAGAATTGTTGCTTAACCTGGTACATAGTTTCCAGTAATGGGCAATTTACAGAAAATTGGAGTGTTTAGGTCAGCAAATCTCCTTAACTTTGATTTTTCTTTTTCAAGGGAGCAACATCCTGCACGTTTCTTCTTATACACTTATTTGTTACAGAAATTTCACAAAACTCTTATTTTGCCATAACTGTCCTTTCAGAAGAAAAGTCAGTGTTAGAACTAATGGACTATAGGTAATTTGTTTGAAATCAAGGAATGTCTTTATATCTTCATGTCAGTGAGAGGCAGATGTTCTGAGTTTCTGAAGCACTTAGGTGTGCCACCTGCATTAGGGTCCTCTCTACTCCTTGGAAAAAAAGACAAACAAACTTCTCACTGGGACATTGCAAAAGTGAGTAATCATGATCAACAAGATTTAATATGCATCATGGCATTAGAAGTTGGAAAAATGAAACACCTTCAGAGAATTATCATGAATTCTTCTAAAATTTAGTGATTTATTTTTGTTTCCTTTCCTCTGGGAGCCGTATTTCCTTTCTACATGTCATCTGGAACCTTGCAGCCCTGAATTCCTGAGACACACAAATACGGTTCATATACACATCTCTTTTAATCTTTCTAAAATTATATCTTTGTTCACCTGAGTGTCCTTTCTCTACAAAGAGCAATCCCTTTCTTAATTTTGACTATTTGTTGAATGATTCAAGTTGTTTCTTGTCTGTTTTTTACACTCATGAAGTAGATTTCGGCTTTACCCTCCATCAGACTACGCTCCTAGAATTTCATTTCTATATTTTGACATTTTCAATGTCTCCGTGTATTAGAGAAGGTACAAAATATATTCAAATGGACTTCCATTTGTTTAATTGCTTTCTGATATGTACTGAGGCATTAATCTTATTCATATCCTTATCCTGAAGGTACCTGTGAAGGATATTTGAATTCTGCTATCACTTGTGAATTAGCAATGTTGGGAAGATATTTTTGTGGCAGATGATGGTTATTGAAAAGGGAAAAGCTTCTCTCCACTATGATTTAACAGAATCCTTAATTCCAGAGGAAAATAAACCAAATGTCTGTGGGTTCTGCACTGGAAAGAGTTTGCTGATCTTAGATGTTTTGTGGAAGAAACGAAATCTCCTTTTAAAAAGAAGAATAAAAAGGAAGACATTCCACTTCCCACCAGTGCAATACTATGTCTTTTACTATCTGGAATTCAAGCCAGCTGTGACTACTGTCATTTATGAATCACAGGAATAAAAGTAGTTAAAAATCTACTTCTACACTTGCATATGAGCTTGAGAATAACCAAAGTAAAGAAGGTAAGTGTTAGCAGTCATAGTATTAACAAACTCTGGAGAAATAAACCTCTTTCCCCATTTGTCTCTTTAGATACTCCAGGTCTGTGTTTTTCTTTATTTCAGTGCCCAAACAAAGATGTGATTGATCACCAGGTATGTCTGTAAATCTATTTTAGGGATAAAATTTGATCAGTTGTTTTTGGATACAGGTGGGGAAGTTGACCTGAGGGTGTTGTGAAAGTTCAACCCAAGCCTTACAGTCACACTGTGCTTAACGATAAATTGTACTAATCATTAATGAAATACATTCAAATATCCAGATTATACAATAGTTACTTGGAAATAAAGAAAATCTAAAAATTTAAATCTTACTGCTGCTTTTAATCTGAAGATACCAATCTTCTAACACATCACCTTTCATATGATTTTACCTTAATGGACCGAACTGAAAATGGGCTAGTGTGAGCTTAGGCTCTTCACCTTCTGCTATCTTTGTAGCCAGGCAAATAACTGACCTTTGAGTCTGTCCTGGAGAAGCTTGCAAACATATATTTTAAAAGGTAAAGTACTGATTTTAACCTTGAGCATATAGAAAACAGTGGCAGTTGCCTTTATCAGAAAAAAAGATGGAGTTATCCATCATCTCTGGATTTATGATGCTTCTAACTGAACTGGTGACAACCATGGTGTTAAAGACTTTCTGCTGTGAATTGCTCACTCTTGTGGAGTAGAACAAATAATTTTGATTAATTTAGCTGGGCCATTAAACTCATTAGTTCCTACAGTGGTTATGGGCTGACATCTACTCATGTCTGTAGAATTAGCAAGGGTTTAGAAAAGAGGACTTTTATAATCCTTTGAAAAAGCATCATCCCACCATTTTTCACCTTTTAAAGGAGATTCTGGTTTTAAGAGGCGGATTTGAGACCTGCCCTTGAGCTGAATTATGAAGTAACACTATCCCTCTGCCAGTGCCTGGCCTGGTCCACTCTGGTTTACAGAACCTTTCTCCTCCACATTTTAACCCTACAGAAATACACCTTAAATGTCTAGATCTTGAAATAACTACAGTTGATGGAAATTTCATTCCATTCTTGGCTTTCTCTCCAGAGATGGATTGCATGTTTGGAAGCCCATCACCATTACAAAATGTGATAAATCCACATCCTCCATGGATTGGTATAAATCAGGACAGAAGTGTGACCTCAATAACAAGGCAGCACATTGCTACACATGCAATTCATGCTTGGAGAATATACCCTTGTATGACTTAGAGGTCTAAGTACATTTTTATATGGAGACTTTCAAAACTCCCCTGGATGTATTCCTGTGCAACCTGCCCGAGGTGACCCTGGTTTGGCAGGAGCGTTGGACAAGGTGATCTTCAGAGGTCCCTTCCAACCCCTGCTGTGGAGGGATTCTGGTATTCTGTGATTTTTTTTGAAAGCTCTGAGCTCTGTGTTGCGCAGAGATTTTTTAGATCACTCCCTTCCTCTGTCACAGTTCACCCTTTGCAAGCTCCAGACCTTTGTCTGCAATGTCCTGGTTGTCAGCAGAAGCAGTATAATGCTGGATGGGTTTTCAAATCCTTTACTGGTGAGATCTTGTTTGTTTGCTTGTTTTTAATTAATATTTAATTGGGTGTGCAGACAGGGGGTTATATTGTCAATTGTTGTAAACTGGCTTAGCTCTGTCAAAGCTGATGTTACTGTATTGATTTATGCAGCCTAAGAGGCTAACTTGGAGTTAAAGGAAAGGGCAAAACTTTCTTCTGAGGAAGAAAAAGGAAATTAAAAGAGGAGATGTCATGCTGTGATCTGTGGTATGGTAATAGCAGTTTGTTGACTGCTAGGGAAAGGTGACTCCTGCAAAAGAACTAGAAAATGTTTGGGAGAAAAGCTCCTTTTTTTTTTTAATCATACTCTCATCATATAAAGTTTATTTCCAATTAACATTATGGGAAGGAATTGTAGTGGTAGTAAGCAATTAAAGAATACAGTATGTATTTATGTAATGGTGAGCAGAATCAATATAACTTAACTTTGCCCGAGCTTTGTCCCTAGATATAAGATAACTAAAATAAATTGTCACTGTAAGAAAATGTGTTTTGTAAAAAATCAGAACATATTTTCTTTTATTTATTAGCATTAGTCATAAAACGCATATTGGGAATAGCACACAAATGAGCATGAAATCATTGGGACGTAACATGACATTTACTACCTGTGCTACATAATTAGACTCCTGTTCACTTATACAACCGTTTATTTCAGCCATTGAGTGCAGCGATTTTGAGACAAGTTGACTTTCTGTTGAAAGCCTGGAAATATGAAATGGAACTCTTTTTCTTTCTGCACTCCACTCCTCAGAAAGCACTATTTTAGGCGAATTAGTCAAATCTGCAAAAATACCCCCTTATTCTGTTTATGGAGTGCATCACTATCTATTGAACTGGGTATTTCTCAGTTATTTTCTCAGTGCTATTTAATGAAATCATTTATGTAATCTCTCCCTATCATTTCCCAACAGTGTTTTTAATTACAAAATAATTACTCTATCAATCCAGCTGTAATTAATGTTGAATAATAAAGATGGTCAAGATCAGGCATTTAAAATTTACTCTTCAGAATTTCCATTTGCAAAATGAGGTCCAGTTTCAAAATGAGGTTTCAGATTTACTTTCAAATTCTGTTATTGAATATAATCATTAATAATTCATTTAAATTCAAGATTTATCTTTTTTTTTACCAACTTTGCATTCCTCTAAGATTAGTTGCATATTGGTTGCATATTAGTTGGTGCAGAGACCTAGTTATTCTCCAGGACTTTGCTACATTACCCTCTGATTTGTTTTCTTGTTTTTTAAGAACCACTGACAAGGTGAAAATTTTGCAGACCATCTCCTTATTTTTTCTGTGGTCTTAATTTACCTGCAGATGGTTGTCTTGTTTCTTGGACTCCTACCTACAGCACATGGTTTTGCACTTCTTGGTTTGCCATCTCTTTAAGGTGTCTATGTCTCTGAAGAAAGCTATCTTCTTGCCATTGACTTAATTCCCATTGTCCTCCAGGAGGTAATAATGATGTAACTGTCCTGCAACAGGCTGGTGAGAAGATGGTGGCTGCACCACTCCCATCCCTTTGTTCCTCTAAATAAAACTGGTCCTGCAGTTCTTGGCTAGTAGGACTTTAGTTTCAGAAGCCTCCAGTGAGATTGGAGGAGAAGCTGGATGCGTGGGAGGACAACCCTTCTCAGAGTGCAAAAAGGTGAAATTCTACATTGGCTTTTCATAGAAGAAAGGGAAGTTATATTAACATTTTACAATGGGTGAATTAATTGCATAAGTAAAAGTATAACTAATTTGGAAAGCATAGAATGATATAAAGGTTCTGTTAATATCTATTAATGTGCAGAAATGGTTCTGCCTCCTTTTTTAGGAGGATGAGGGACTTGCTGATTAAAATTTAAAACACACTCCAAATTAAGGCATCCTTCAATTTATCAATAGGACCTATCTTTACTTTAGTAATGAAGAATGTGGTCTCTTCTAAGCCATGTTTTAATCCTGAAACTTGATACCTTCCCCAGTACCAGGATCAGACTCTGCCCTATTTCAGAGAAAAAAAAAAAGATATGTTTTCCATCTTTCAGCTTCATCTAGTTCATGTCCATCTTAATGACGACTCTGCCTAGAATGGATTTCAGAGAGCTTTTAGGATGAACTCTGGAAAGCTGAGCAGAAGGCTCTAAACATAGTGTTAGAAGCATAAGAGTGGTCATGAGTTCATGATCTTGGAGTAATAAGCATGACACCTGCTGAGGAACGGGAAGCAGAGGTTTGTTTGCAGTGCTCCGCTCCTGCCTGCAGTTATGAATAGAGTGTAATTTTTCAAGTGGAATGAGTATTGTGTGGGTGAGGGATGATGGAAATGGACAGCACTGCTCCTGGTGTGAGGCATTATAATGTACTTTCCACATCTCCTGGCTTCTTGTGCCTTTTCTGCTACCTGCTGGAGAAAAACACTTGGATTCAGAGTAGAGGTGGTCGTTGGTGAGAATATTCCCAGGCTCTTTTTGCATTCCCTGCTTCTGGCATGAAAATTTCAGATTGATGGGAGGGAAGGTTGTAGGCTGAAACAACAAATGCAAAGTGGTCATTTGTTGGACCAAAATGTATTAATCTCTCAGTTTAACATGACCAGGGGCTCTCACTTGCTGCAGTGATGAATAGGAAAATCTTAATAAGGCACCTTTGATCTCAGGCATACAGGAATTTGAAACTATTTGCAAAAATTGTAATGCCCAAAGTGATTTCAGATTAAATAACAGTCTCGGTGTGCTTGTTACAACATGATGTATTTTATTTTGTGGAACTACCTTTTAAACTGCTTTGCAAGCGTTCTTCACAGCAGGCACCTGTTTCAGAGTGCCTCAGCAAATGAGGAGTTGAAATTACGTTTTCAAACATGACAGAGGAGAACATTCTACAAGTGCTTACATGAATAAAGATGCAAATTTAGATACTCTGGAAATTCTTAACAGGTTCCTATCCTAAAACCCCCCTGCAGTGGGTGAATGCCACTAAAAATGTGGCCTTTAGCTACCTGTCTATGAAATGGCTGTGTTCTGGAAACAAAATATTTTGGGTTTTTTTAAAGACTTTCCTTGGACTTAAAGCTGCTTAATAGTTTAGAGATACTTTATCTGAGATATATATGCTATATGGTGTACTTGTACCTGCCATTAACTGTGGACAGCTCCTTAATGTGATAAACAACATTAAATTACAGCCCTAGATGGGAAATCACAGTTAATTTTGCGCAGAGCAGAAATGCAGAGGACACTCAGTAGGTTGTAATAAACATGCTGAAATCTGATATATTGTTGACCCGCACAACAACAGCTCTGATGGAAACACCACTGCTCCTGTCAGCATCATGTATGGGTGTCAGAAGAACAGTCAGGGGGCTGCACCTTTTAAAGCATGTCCAGTGTTACTGCATCTGCTAACAGTGTGCTGGAGGATGAGTTTAAAGGGACTGGGGCTGTTGATTGACAGCTGCCTGAATATGAGCCAGTGTGTGCCTAGGTGGCCAAGAAGCATCCTTGTGTAGATCAACACTAGTGTAGCCAGCAGGACTAGGGCAGGGATTGTCCCACTGGAATGAGCACTGGGGAGGCCACACCTTGAATCGTGGGTTCGCTTTTGTGACTCTCACTCCAAGAAAGACATTGAGGGGCTGAAGCATGGCCAGAGAAGGGCAACGGAGCTGGGGAAGGGTCTACAGCATAAATACGGTGAGGAGTGGATGAGGGACCTGGGGTTGTTCAGCCTGGAGAAAAGGAGGCTCAGGGGAGACCACCTCACTCTTGTCAACTCCCTGAAAGGAGGTTGGCGCCAGGTGGGGTTGATCTCTTCTCCCAAGAAACAAGTGACAGGACAAGAGGAAATGGCCTTAAGTTGCACCAGGGGAGGTTTAGGTTGGACATGAGGAACAATTCTGTCCTCACAAGGGTTGTGAAGGCCTGTCCCAGGCTGCCCAGGGCAGTGGTGGATTCCCCATCCCTGGAGCAATTGAAAAGCTGTGGAGATGTGGTGCTGAGGGACATGGTAAGTGCTGGATTAATGGTTGGACTTGATGATCTTAAAGGTGTCTTCCAACCCAAACAATTCTGTTTAATACTGCAATGTTAGCTGTCTCCGAGGCAAGACTTCTTATTTTTATTTTTTCCCTCTGATTCTTCCATTCTCATTTCTATTTCATTTCTGTTAGTTTATGGGATCTGAAAGGATTGGGACCCCTCTTGATATTGCTGGATCATAGGTATGCACTTAAAACAGAGTATCTCTCTGGGATCCAGCCGTGAGTACGCTGTTCATCACGTGCATCATCCATCACCACGCTCATCTGAGCCTTTGTGGTAAAGTCTATGTAGAAACAAAACAAATCTGCAATTTGCAGATTATCATTTTGGTTATGGTGCAACAACTGAACTGGCCACTCAACCTCCTTTATTATATATGTGGAAAGAAAGCAATTCAGAAGACTTCAGCCACATTTAACTTCAGTTTACAGTCAGCAAATTTCAATCCAAGCATTGTTGAAAACTCTTGGGTCACTTCTGATATTGAACCGCACTGCACCTCCTAGGGTAAATAATTCAGTAGGCAGTGACACAGCTGACCTGAGAACCATTGACATGGCTATACTGTAAAGCTCCCTGAAGACTTCAACAAGCTTGGATGGGGCTCTCTTATGTAATGAAGCTCAAAATATTTAGGAGAAAACCCATTCTCTGTGATTTATTATGCCAATTTTGTGGCTTTGCTGTTATTTGCCTTTCAGCTGGGTGAGATGTGTTTAGTGGAATCATTGGAGATTTTGACGAGGTACTTCATTTAGACTAAGTACTAACTAGAGATATTTGTGGGGAACTTTTGATTAAAGTAAATGAAGCAGATCTTTTGATGCTATCAGGTAATATGGCAAAGGCAATAAAGGACGGACACAGACAAAATATAATGGTAATCAGCGTTGGCACTATGGTATTTTAATTCACTATGTGAGATCTATATGAAGTCCTTAGAAACTCCAAGGCTCTTCTGAAATACCAATCCTCTACTTTAAAATGAAAAAAAAATAAAAGTAAAATTCCAGTTAGAATTGGCCATGATTTTTATATGTTTGCTTTAGGTAGCAAAACTGAAATATCCCTGAATTGCACAGTACTTGAGTTTGTGTCTGCACTGCTGCACACTTTTCACCGAGTAGCACCTTGTTTACAGCTACTTTCTCTAGTAAATCTTCCCTATTGTTTTGTCTTTATTGGCTGTGCTGGAAGGCTACTGAGCTAAAGCCCATCACAGCTATCCTCCAATACTTAAGAACACTTTTGCATTGCTCATATATCATTTTAACTGGCAGTTATCTTGATGTGAAATATCTGGGAGTCTCGAATCACCTAGAATACTAGGAGCTGGAAAGAGGATGGATTTCTTAAGCAACCATTTAATAGAAGTGATATAAAATTAGCATGGAAAAAATATGAACTCTTGCTTAATGTGTTTCAGAAAGCTTTCCCAGCACAAAATGCAGTCGGCTTGCTCTTCAAATCCTTATCTGCTGGCTATCTGATTTTATGATAGGGTCTGTGTCCTTTCTGCCACTTTCATCTGTAATGTGGGGAGCCCCTGAAAGCTACATTTAAAGATCACTTGTTTTCAGGTAATTTCCTAGAGGAATGGTTCTGTAGGTCTGTAGGTTCCTTCCTTTCTTTGTACCTTTATATGGAGTATAAACCAGATTTCTAAGTATTATGCTCACTTGGTAAGGCAGAAACTGGCCTTTCCCCCTGAGCCAGCAGCTGGTTTCAAGCAGAACTCTGGCAGCAGAAATGTTTTTCCTCTGGATGGAGATAAACAGGAGAGACAAGGGGAACACACAGGATGTGTCCTTTCTGCCTTCAGATATCTGTATTCCCCCTCGGGCTGTGGCAGGTATGCTGGTTTGCAAAGGTAGAACAAAAGCTGCCCTGCTCAGTGTCTGGGCCACCCAACCAGGGACTTATGAAAGTGTTTTATCCTCAGAAGCTTCAGCTGTTGGCAATGCAGCTGGGAAGGATGAAGGTCTGTCTATGCGAAGCCTGTAGGAAAAAAGCTAAGTTCCTAATTTGATGAGTTGTTCTGAGAAGTAGGAGCAAGCAGTCACTGTGAGCTCCGATTATCGAAAGGTAAACTAAAGCATGATCAAAAGACCTAAAACATTTGCACGTGTTTTGGTGTGGTGGGTTGACCCTGGCTGGATGTCAGGTGCCCACTAAAGCTGCCCTGTCACTGCCCTCCTCAGATGGACAGGGGAGAGAAAAATATAACAAATGGCTCCTTGGTTGAGATAAGGACAGAGAGAGATAACTCATCAATTATCATCATGAGCAAAACAGACTAGGCTTGGGAAAATTAGTTTAATTTATTACCCATCAAATCAGAGTAGGATAATGAGAAATAAAATCAAATCTTGAAACGTCTTCCCAACACCTCTCCTGGGCTTATCTTCATACCAGAATTTCTCTGCATCTTTCCGCCAGCAGCACAGAGGGAGAGGGAGTGGGAGTTGCAGTCAGCTGCTCATATGTTGCCTCTACCACTCCTTCCATCTCAGGAGAAGGACTCCTCACACTCTTCCCCTGTTCCAATGTGAGGTCCCTTCAAGGGGAGAGAGTTCTCCATTAATTGCTCCACTATAAGTCCTTCCCCTGGGCTGCAGTTCTTCAAGAGCTACTCCAGTGTGGGTCGCTTCCATGGGGTGCAGTCCCATCATGGGTCCCCCATGAAGTCACCAGTCCTGCCAGCAAACCTGCTCCAGCATGTGCTCTTCTCTCCGTGGATCTGCAGGTCCTGCCAGGAGCCTGCTCCAGTATAGGCTTCCCATGAGGTTACAGCCTCCTTCAGACATCCTGGTGTGGGGTCCTCCATGGGCTGCAGGGGGATCTCTGTTCCACTGTTAATCATCTGCTGCAGGGGCACAACCTGCCTCACCATGGTCTTTACCATGGGCTGCAGGAGCATCTCTGCTCTGGCTCCTGGAGCACCTTCTCCCTCTCCTTCACTAACCTTGGTGTTTGCAGAATTGTTTCTCTTGCATATTCTCACTCCTTTCTCTGGCTGCAGCTGCTGAGTTGTTATTTTTCTTATTAAATCTGTCATCCCAGAGACACTACCACTGCCACTAACAGGCTTGGCTTTGGCCAGCAGCGGGTCCGTCTTGGCCTAGATGGCTCCCCTGGACATGGGGTAAGCTTCTAGCAGCTTCTTACAGGAGCCACTCCTGGAGCCACTCCTGGAGCCCCACCTCTACCAAAACCTTGCTACACAAACATTGGTACGTCTGGTATTTGCATAAGTAGGCTTTTTGCCACTCTGCTGTAAACCACAATAGTTCTAATTATACTTTGCTTAACAGCGGGTTTGGGTTTGTTTTTCCATTTATGTCTCTATATTGTTACAGGAATCTTTGACTATTTTTACAGCCAGACTGTGCTGTCAATACTCTTCAGACAACTGGCTGATTGCTCCTAATTAATGGGCTGTGCTCCATCTGAGAACTAGAGTACGCTGATGCTTTGGGTTGTCTTCAGTTATTCTTAGTAGAGGGATGTCATAAGTCAGATATCACCGACCGTACCGTCCACTCTTAATAGGAGAGGCAACGCTAACGGACTAGGGTGGAAAGTGGGAAAGCCACGTTTGCCAGTGCTTTATAGCTCTTGAGCTTTAGATAACGTGCTGTAGCAATTTGTTTTATTTTAATGATGGAGAAGGGGAAACATGTAATTTCTCAGTCATTTCACACATGCCATTAGCAACATAATTTGAAAAGATAATGATTTACAAGCCACCTGCTATCTGGCAGATGCTTAAGTATTGGCACGTGCGTGGAATATGGTATGAAACATATCTGAAGGTTTTAATTGCTCACTAATGTAACAGCTTCTCTTCTCCTAGAGAATGCTTTCTGTGCAGGTTGATGATGTACAGTTGCTTTTCCTTTTGAAGTAGATCTGCTGGGGATATTTTTTAATAGACAACAAACAAGCAGGATCTTCACAGGTTTACTCAGTCCTTTTCAATTTTTATACTAGTTGCTTTCAAATTGCACGGAAAGAGGAAGACCATCAGGTTTGTAATAAAGTGAGACTTTTGGAAAGCATCTTGAGAAAGTAGCTCATGGCATATCCCAGTGTATCAAGAACAGTGATTTATAGTTTATCTAAAACATACTGAGGACCTCTGATCTTCTCAAGAATGCTTGGAAGTCAGCAGAGAAAGTCATGTCCACTAGAAGGTCATTTCTTGTGGAAGGTCCGTGGTGTCTTGTGTCACTGTAACCTTGTGTTAAGCTCAAGGTTACAGTCATGGTTAAATCATTGGTAATGCTATTGGGCTCCAGAACTTGTGGTGAGTGTTGCTTTTTTTTTTTATGGATGCACCTGTACCTTTTATGTATTTAATAGCACAAAACTAAAATTGGCACCATTCTACATCTGAAGTGCAACATCTTGATCAAAAAGAATATGTTGCTGGGAAAGCAAGCCTTCAATGTGAGTACCCTGGCAGAAATTTGTATCCTGACCCAAAGTCAGTTCTGAAACTGCATTCAATTAAGCCTATTCCCTGTCAGTGAAAAGGAAGAAAATGCCCACAGCCAAATCCAGAAAACCCTACACTCAAATAAAAAAAACCATTATAGTCACTGTGGCAGCATGAGCTTCTGGAATTGCTTAGAGGTACTTGGATAAGCTTAGAGGTACTTGGACAAGCATCCTAATGCAGAAGCATCACCAAGGTGTGGCTAAGAAGGCCACCAGCATCCTTGTTTGGATCAGCACTAGTGCGGCCAGCAGGACTAGGGCAGGGATCAACCCCCTGGACTCAGAACTGGGGAAGCCATTGCTCAAATCATGGCTTCAGTTTTGGGCCACTCTCTACAAGAAGGACATTGAGGGGCTGGAGCATGTCCAGAGAAGGGCAATGAATCTGGGGAATGGTCTAGAGCACAATTATGGTGAGGAGCGGCTGAGGGACCTTGAGTTGTTCAGTCTGGAGAAAGGGAGGCTCAGGGGAGACCCTCTCACTCTCAACTCCTCCCTGAAAGAAGATAGGAGCCAGGTGGGGTTGATCTCTTCTCCCAAGGAACAAGTGACAGGATAAGAGGAAATGGCCTCAAATTACACCAGGGGGGAGGTTTAGGTTGGTTTAGGTTGTCAAGGCCTGCCATGAGCTGCCCAGGGCAGTAGTGGAATCTCCATCCCTGGAGGCTTTTAAAATCCTTGGAGATGTGGTGCTGAGGGACACGGTGACCTGGCAGTGCTGGATTAACAGTTGGGCTTGATCTTGAAAGTCTCTTCCAACCAAAATGATTCTATGATTGTTTATTATCAATATTTGCTATGACTGTAAAATGCTGTAACAATCCTGCAGGCAACAGGATTACAAAGTCAATGGCAATGTATTCGCAAGGTATGTGCTGGATATGCCATAGAGTGGGAATTTGCTGTAGTCACCATAAGGGATGTGATCTTGGCAGCTCAGCTGAGCAGATGGGGAAAAGCTGGATGTTTTTTAGTTAATTGAGAAAATTATAACTGACTTGGACACAACCTTTGTATTCAGTGAGAAGGAAGGAGCAGAGTCATAGATCATACTTTATCTTGGATATCTTTACAATAACGAATCCAGCACAGACCCAAGATGCCCAAGCTGACTGGAGTGAATAACCCTTCAGCACAGGATTATCTTTTCCTGTCTCTCAAGACCCTGAACTAGAGGAACTCGATAACTATTTTTTTATTCAAACTTGCAGTAATGCGCTGGAAGGAAAGATAATCGCTCTAGGTTTTTCAAGGTCACTGAAAGTGTAGCATAATCTGAAAAATTGGATTTTAAACATGTAACATCCTTGTATCTATACAGCTTACATAAGGATTAGAAACCTTACTAAATTCGTCTTGCGATAAATTTAAAACAATGGCTTAGGGGAAGATGTGTAAAAGTGGAAGTGTTAACAGCCCCCCAAAACGTTCCCCTTGATGCATGCGAGTTTACTTAATTGCAGACCAGACTCGGTTACAGCCTGACTCTCTCATGCAACACTCAACTCTCTTATCCATAATTTTGAGTGATTAATGATTGAAACATTATTTAAATAGCTGAGCCTTCCTCTGTCAGAATTTGTAACTAACTCGCTAATGGAGAGCAAAACTGAACAATCTGTTCTTTTTTTTCTTTCTCCTGAAAAGTGCTGGAGTTCTGGATATTTCTGCTCCCTGCTAAAACATCCTTCATCCCAGTGAAACCAGAGGGATGTCTTAGGAGGAGTGATAATGTAAACATTTGCCCCTGACAGATAAGCAGTGTCAAATAAACTGGATTTGACAGCATAAACAAATTTACTGGGTTGGGTTGGAATGCATTAGCTGTGGTGAACGGTGGAAAGGTTTGATAATGTCATGGCTTTCAAATTACGGTCGTAGCGAAGTGCTTAACAGATTTGTCTACTCTTTCAGGTCTGTAAATGACTACATAATTTACACGTTTAATGGATGTTAGATTACCTGTCTGCCATTAGACTCTTAGACTAGAGTGAATAAAACCAGAAAACAGTACTTTTCCCAGGACATAAATGTTTACTTAACGTCAGTGATCCCCATGTGTCATCCTACATGTCACAGTGCTGTGGATTTGGAAAATCTGGATAAAACAGATGGTTACACCCAGCCATTATCTATATTTAATAATTTCTATCTATTGCCTGCAGAAAGATGACTCGGAAAAAGCTTGGTTTAGAGTTGTTGCATGTGAGAATGATGTTTAATCAAAACAGTGATGTTGGACATTAATAACCTGGTGAGATAATCTCTGCTATTAATACGTGTGACCTTTAGGAAAAAAGGTTTCTTCACTGAGGCCTCTTCATTTTTCTCTTTTGTCCAGCAATAAAGGAAGTAACAGAAAACAGTGTAGCATTTATTGTGTGATTAGTAGCACTTAAAATCCTAAAATAAATACCAGTATGTTGAATGTACATAGTTAAGAGAATGTATTTGAAAACACTTCAAGCAGTGAAGTTTAGTAGACAGGTAGGAGCAGACCTTAGCAACCTAACTAGTTATTATCTTTTTCATAAAATCACTTGAAAAAGCCCTAAAAAAAAAAAATGGATATACAACTAATAAACTCTGTAGAAGATAAGCTATAACCTTTTAATAGGGTTCCACAGAAATAGACTCTAATAGAGTCTAATAGAGATTTTTTTAAATATCGTTTTCAAAGTGAAATTTAAAATTGAAAATAATAGTATTCCTAGTATGAAAATTTATAGGCAGGCTTTCTTTCCTTATTGGAATGCAATTAGGACTCTGTCTGTATGTCACATCGATACATCACCTAAATTATGTGCATTGATGCATTCCCGACACATCCCCATTCAGCTCCCGAGTCTCCTGCGGCAGCTTTGCACGTGCCATTTCAAGACACTTGGGGAAAGTTAATTCAGCCTTGCTGTATATTGTTGTTAAAACTTTCCACTTTCTGGACTGAAACGGGGGTTGGACTTCCCATCCCTGTCTGGCCATTTTCCATAACTTTGAAAACCCAAAAGCTGTATTTCAACCTGAAATTCTGAAGCTGTGGTTCTTCTTGGAGGCACATGGGCAGTGGGTGGCCTTGGTCATGCATGACAGAGCAGGGTTTGCCAGTAGTGAGAGGAAAGAAGGTTGGGTGTTTTTAATGGAGAGTTTTGGTATCAAAAATCGGCCTTGATTTTTGATGGAAAATATTTGCTTTTTTACTGATTATGCTAATATCTCTTTCATAGTATTTGCTGGTTTATTTGCTTAAATGAGGCTGATAAAGATAGTATCTTTCCTTAATTACACCCTGCCAGCTGAAGTTTTTGTCCATGTTCTTAATATAGCGTATGATTATTTCACTGTTTATAAGCCATCGCCTAGTCCTCTATTATCTGAAGGCTTTTTAACACACGTGAGATTTTCAGCTTCCTCAATCTATTATAATTTTGAAAGATTATCTACCCCCATATTAAACAGGCTGGTATTTTGTGTAAGTATAATTTATGCCAGTGTTTGAGAATCTGTTATTACTTATTACATCTATTGTCAGTATAAAATGAAAAGGCCACAGTGTAAATAAGAATCAGACAGTGTAACTTAGTGGAGCAGAAAATCTTATTTAATCAAGTTCAGTTTCTGTTAGGTATCCTATTTCCCGTTGTGTATAATTAAATTTAAAGATAACTGTCCAGCAAATATAATATGTAACAAGAAAAACAAGTTGCAGCCTTTAATTTATTCATAATCCACTATTTATTTGTAATAATAATCTGCTATTTCTCTGTAAACGATAAAATTAAGTTTAATTGTTCATCAAGATATTTTTTTGTTACAGTGAGTTCAGCTACAGTTTTTAGGACATCATGACATAAATCCAAACATTTCTGAGTAGTTGCGTCTAAGATATAATATGGAAAATTAGTAAGGATGTGGAAGATAATTAATCGTAACAAATGATAGCACATGTTGAAATTGGCAGTCTCAGCGAAAACATCTGCTCGTTTTCCTTACAGTGTTTGATACATTTTGCTAGCACCCCATTTTTTTCCCATTAAATTATATTTTTCTGTAGTAATTTTAGATGCTCTTTCAGTCCAAGTTTTTATGAGTCTCATTATTTCACGGAGGGAGGAAAGAAATACAGTATTGTTGTGAAAACTTGGCACGACATAAAGCTGCCTAACTGCCATGCTACCAATTACCATTCAGGATGAGTCTACCTCCAAACTTTCTTTTATTTCGTTGGTGCCATCCCGAGGCTGGCAGATGTACCAACACCTACCAAACAGCAAGGGAGCACCTACTTTGAGTTGGAATCATCGCCTTCAGGGTGTGAACCCAACCACTTTGAACTTACTGCAGAACCTTTGGTTGTCATTTGAGAGAGGTGCTGATTGCAGACAGTGTTTTGGGTATAAACTCCAAATCAGAGACACCTCATCTTGGTTTGTAGTCTTCTTATAAACTTATTTAAAATGAATACTTACTTTTGACTAATGTAATGCAGATTTCATCTTATTATCTCACTATTTTTAGCCACTTGAAGGACCACATAGCCAACATGGTCAGTAATCATTTATTCTACTTTACCTCTAACTGACTGACCCAAATCAAACAAACGAAAAGCACACAAAAGGAGGACAAATCCAAAACAACCCAAAATAATGATGCATTTGCTTAAGGTTATAAACGAATTTTAAAATTTATTGAATCAGGGCCAAAATAAGCGAGTCTGGATGAAGAAAATGACCAGCAGAATTTTCTGGGACACTTAAGAGTGAAAGCTCTTACATCAGTATATAGTATCATATATCAAACTCCTATCCAAATAATGCTATTAGATATCTTGTCCTTTCCATGCAGGTCTGAAGACCAGACTCAGTGATTGCTGGAGCACCGTGGAGACTGGGTGAGGAGTGACTTGTCCTGTGTTAATGCATCTGATACCAGGCAGACCAGATGGCCGTGGCCCTTGCTGAAAGCCCAGGTAGAACTTGCAGGGAACATTAATTTGAATTGCCTGTGAAGGAAAGATGAAGGTCAAGTGTCTGGGCTCAGAGTATGTGGGGTGTCATGCCATATCTGAGCTTACCAGGAGCGCAGTAAGCATCAAAGTCAACATCAAATGTTCGTAAGGTGCCTTGTCCCACACATGGAGTTGAACGTGCAGTAGAGCCCTAAATAAGGACGATTGCAAATAAGGGTAAAAGTACCAAACAGAAAGTATCTGTTATCAGCATGCTTCACATTGTGCCTTTATGAAGAAATAAACTGGGAATAGAATGCAGCACAGATCATTGGAGGTGAAAATGAAATGAGTCAGCCATAGATGTTCTGGGTTTGCATGCTGTCTGTAGCTGTACAGTACTAGACTCGGATTCTTGTATTTTCCTTCTTTTTCTATTAAATCTGAATTGAAGAGGTTATTTCATGAACTTCCCAACAATAAATCATAAAAGCTGACTGGGTAACTTTTGTCCAATACCTGTTGCATCAATGACCTTCTTCATGGACGCCTGTAGCGCACAAGATTTTGGTCTCTTTGTGACAAAGAAAGACCAACCCAAACTTACAGTCTGGCTTTGGTTTGGCTCCACATTGAAATGATGGTAAAACATCTAGGATACTTTCATAATATGGAATTAAGTTGACACAAATCTTCATATTTCCAAAGTTTTCATGAGAGGCAATTGTTCCCCACTGCAGTCTATTTTTGGGTAATGTGTGTTTGTGAGCAAACTCTCTTAAAAAAGAAAAGAAACCCATAAACTCCTAGGCAATACGAGTTGGACAATATATTAATTCTAGCATTTTTCACATTTTAAGGCCAGTAATAAATGTACCAGGAAAACCTGTAGAAATGTTTATAATAAAGGGTGTTAAGTAACTATCTCCAGAGTTCTCTCGTGCCACTACTTTTAAGAGCTTGGTGGGTTTTTACTTAAGGCTCATAAATTATGGAAGATAAATAAACTTCAGATACCAAGGAAATAAAAAAAAAAAGTGGGAAAATAAAAAATAGGACCTTCAAATACTTGTATATGAGCAAGCTGGATGAAGGAGTGATAACCACATAGCTTCTATTTCATGGATGACATCTATTTACTAGGATGACAGTTTTAATATTATGGAAGCATTTCTGAACTCCTAGGGGAGAAAAAAATGAACAGCTTCCTGGATCTGCTTGTTGCAAATGCCACTATGTGGATGGCTTCACCTTTCTTGTGAGTCATGGTGGAAGGGTCTTACGGGCTGGGAAATCCCATGGGAATGCCAGTACTGCCCTAGTGTCCTGAGTGATCAAAGCAAGTTGGGTAAGAAAGAGTAGGGAAAATATCCATAACAGTTTGTTAGTCAGCACGCCCAACCCTTTAAAATCTTAATAGTGTAGAGACCTTAACAGAACCAAGAACTGGAGGCCCAGCCCACAGAGATGCTAAAATTCACTGTTCCTGCTGTTTTCCTAAGAAATGTACAACCTAAATGCAACCAGTAGCGTCATCTTTGCTCCATGGGTCTTGGATCAGATGCTTGTCTGGCAGGAAAGTGCACTGATTGCTTGAAAACTTGAAACAGTTGGTAACTGCAAGTGGCTGTTTTCTGTCTGAAATGGTGCAATTAAGCCTCATGTCTGCAAAAATCATATGTTTGATACACACTGACTCCAAAGTGCGGACGAAACTTTTATGGAAAGTTTGGTTTGGTTTTGTTTGTTTGGGTTTTTTTTAATTTAATACTACAATATGCGTCAAGCTGCTTGTGACAGCAGTTATACAGCAAGCTTTCCAGGGCAATATCAGGGATAATTGGCTTGTTCAAATTACAGTTTTTAATTTAAGTAAAACTTTTTCTCACTGAGAATATTATTATGCATTTGTGTTTTCATTTTATTAGCTTATGTCTACAGCTACTAAGTTATTTGCATGTTATAGAATTTTATTTTTATATTTAGCAAATGAATGGCATCCAAGCAATTTTAGATTTAATTTGATCAATATTTAATGAATTATAATTATCATTACAACTCCGGGTTTTGCATTGCTGTGTATTGCTGCATAATATTTAATCAAGGAGAGAGACACTAAAATAAAACTGGAAAACATCTATCAAGTTGGTGTTAAGGAAATGTAGTGGGATTATTAACTAAATTACAGAGGTCTAATTTAATCATTTTTCTACTTACCACTTTAAAATTGAATTCCAGGAGCATTTCCCTAATAAATAGTTTTAAATGCCTGCAATATTTATTAAAAAAACCAAAAAACCGAAAAAAACCAAGCCAAAACAAACAAAACAAGAAAACCCAAATAAACAAAACCAAACCAACACAACAAACCACAAAGAGCAAAATTACTTCACTGTATCAATGCTTGAAATCTCTGCATTGTTACCAAAAATTCCCAGGTGCTCTATCTGGGAAAATGAGAATAACATTTCTGCAATTTAAAAGGACATCTGCCTCCAGGGACAGGATAGCACAGGTAGTAGCCTTTGCTTATGTATTACTAACAAACAGTGATGTAAATGCTGAGGGAATTGGACAAACCATTGAAGGTTAATGTATCTGAAGACCGTGACATAGGTCACAAAAAGCCATGAAACATCTATGTTTAATATTAAACCTCTCGTTCCCCCAGCTAAAGGTGTATTTTCCTCAAACACAGGGGACTGCTTGTATTTAGTGATGCAATAGGATTTCCCTATTTTTTTTTTTTGGTTAAGTAAAACTTAAGAATTGTGCTACATCTTCTGTAGTACTGCACAGTAGATAAAAACACAGGTCGAGAAGCAAGTTTTGAATGGGAAGCATGGAAAAAGTCTCAAACTTTTGTTTCACTTTAAACCAAAGCATTTAAAATACACAGTTACGCAGTTTGAAAGGGAGGTTATGTGTAACTATTTGTACTCAGTGATAGGTTTTTTTTTTCCAGGTGTTTCTGAAGAAGGTAACTCAAGACTCTCTTCATTGTATGCAATGTCTAAAGGCATGGGTGAGTTAAGAGCACGTAGGTGTAATGCACTTGTGGCTCTACTTGTTTTTTCTGGCAGCAACTCATAGCTTCAGATAATGGAACATACATTGAAAAGCCCAATTTATTATCTCTCTCCAGACAAACATTTATTTATCTCAAGTGTGAAGCCAGACAATTGAAGGCCGAGATTTTAAGTTTAAGATTTTAAGTTTTAAATTCCAAGATTTTACCTATGAGAACCATTTATTGTCGGAACAACTTATCTAGGGATGTGGTGACATTTCTACCACTTAAAATGTTGAGGTCAGAATGGAATACATGGGTAATAGGTGAATACATATGTGAGTTGAAAGAGGAGTTATGGTTACAGGGAGGAAACTGCTGAATGAAATTCTGTGGTCTTCTAGGTGTATGAAGAGACATTTGGGTTGTAAAAATGAGTCCAGTCTGGTCTATAAGCCAGTACATCCATAATCATACAGCCAACAGAGGCATGAATGTGCTGACTGTTGATTGATTCTTGTGTTTTATTGATATGCAGCGGGTATTGGGTAGAAGGAGAGTGTGAGGTGGGGGGGAACTTGTCCTGGAGAAGACAAACCAGGAAAACTAGTTCAGTAAATTGTTGTTATGATTCTATAAATTATTATTTTTTTTTAAATTTAAGAGAAGCTTGTTGTGTTTCATACTTACTTAGAAATTTGTTTGTAGTCAGATAATGACTGTGATGTGGTAAGAAATCTGTGTTAGACACTGTCAGTTGCAGCTAAATGAAAAAAAGGTAATTTTAGCTTAACAATAATTTCCCTTATTTGAAGACTTTTGTTCTTTTAGTTATCTGTGTGGTTTTGGTCACACATGATGATTTACCATATTGCAGCATCCAATTTTATTTGGAGAGATGACTGCAAGTATTTTTTATCTTTTCAAAAATATTTTTCTAATAACAAACGAGGAGTATAAAAACCTAAAAGCAAAAGCAAAATACCATGCAAACCCAAAATGTTAATCTTTGTAAAGGTTTTAGTACAGAGGTGTGGTACAGCCCAGCCTTGCTTAGCAGTTTCTGGTGTGGACTCTTAATTTGCTTATTTTTGTCATAAATCATGTTTTTAAACACTGCACTTATGATGTTCTTATTTTCTAGATGTCATAACATTTTTTTTGAAATTGGAAAAAAATGCCTAAATTCTAATAGTATTAATACATGCAAAGTATAACTTCTGCATCTGACACCATTCATCACATACTGAATTAATCATCAGGGGCAGAACCCAATATCCCATTTCGAGCAAAGACCAATAACTCTTGGGGAAATTAAATCATCTTTCAGAAGTATTTCATTCTGAAAAGCTAATAATTCAATGAAAATGGATTTTTAGAGGAAAAACCTGAGTATGTTACATAATCTGTCTGCAAGGTTCTCCATCTCGTACATTAACAATTTGTAGCACACTTTAAATCAGAATTTGTTGAAAAATAGTTTACACTGTTGTTGTGAGTGTCACAGCCCTTTAATGTTTCTGAAGGAATGCGATTTGGAAACTCAAGGGAGCATCACTTAAATCTGATTGAGACAAAGACAAACGCAAAGGAAGGGATTGGTAGAAAACAGGAAATGCTCATTTTTGCAATGACACTTTTATCTCTTCTTCTTCCTCTGCTCTTCTATGTGAGAAAAACGTGGCCTATCACTTCTACAAAATAATGTGCAATCTGCTGTTCTCTTACCTTTCCCACTTGGTATGAATATTTAAAGGAGAATGGAAAATGCATTAAAAACATATTTAGTTTTAACTTTTCTGCTCTAAGTAGTAGATAGCTCATGGCTAAGCAGTGAGGGAGAAAAGGACTTTTATCTTGTACTGAAGATGGGAAATGTAATTAAAAAGGGAGAGACTGTTTTTGGAAATTTTTTTGTTACTTACCACTTTAAAGATATGTTGGCCATTTGCAAATAAAAACCATACAAAATTTATTCTTTTTTTTTAATTATAAAGCAGGTGCTCAAGTGTGCACTTCTGAAAGGAAGGGAAACTGAGCTCAGCCACACTGCCATGTGCTGGATGTTGTTTTGTGGTCCTTGTGGTCTCTGCTGTTACAGATGCTTCCAGCTAAGTCTTCCTCTTGCCTCAAGACTAGTTGAGTCATGATGTGCTCCAGTTGCCAAAAGAGAGATTGTTAGGTAAGTTTTCAGAATATCTTTTATTTTTCCTTTATATGGATTATCTTTCTCTAAATATATTTATGCTTCTGGAGGTGCAGGAACTGTGATCATCATCAGGGCTCACACTTACTGGGTCTATCTGTCTGCCTCTGTCTCCATGTCATCCCACATGCTACCTTGCCTTCCTGCATCTGCCCTACAAGACCCCTGACCACACCTCAGCTACCTCTGGAGGAGCTGCAAAAGATATCTCAAAAAAAATAAGTCTGTCATCAGTAGACTTGGTTTTGCTCCTGAGGGATGTCTCCTTCCACTGGCAAGTTCTCATCCTTGTCAGTTGAAAAAAGTCCTGCTCTGCTAATGCCAGGATGTCTACTCGGAGATTAAATTTGCACAATAAACAATGGACTGAATACTTATGAATCTTTTTCAGAATAGCCCTAGCCAAGATATAATTTAATCCGTATGTTTCATTGAAGTGACATATTAATTATTGATTATGCTTAATGAATATGTTAATATGCAGAATTCAGGAGGTTTCTGCTGCCCTGCTGTGCTCTCTAGGCCCTCATACATTTTTTAGGAGGTGTCTGTAGGAGACGGAGTCTGCGCATATGCCAAGGCACTGTAATGAAGACCACATACAGAGTTCAAGGGCTGGTGCTTGTCCTTCAGGAGTAACATCACAAGCTGGTTTTGTCTGACAGTTGTTCTTGAAATTTTAAATTAGATTGTTCACATTTTCCCTGTGTAAAGAAGGTAAGTTATTAGTGTTTTGCCATTCAGCTAGGGACATAAAATACGGTTTGACCTCATTTTCCATTTCAAATGGGGGGTGGGGAGTGGGAAATAAATGGGAAGAAGTTCAGGCCAATGGTTTAGTCAATAATGTACTAAAACTTCAGCACTCCTTCTGTGTGTATTTACAATGAGATTACAAAAGCCATTAAGCCTTTCTACCTCCACGCTGGTTTTAATACTCAGGAGAAGTAACCAATAGACACCATGGAAACAAAAAGTTCCTGCTGAGGAGACCTTGATTGTGGTTGTGAATAGAGCCTCGAGCACAAGTTGATGTTTATATTGCTTCACTCTGAAGAGCCCTGGGGTGCTCTGTAGCCACTACGGGGTCCTGAGCAGATGCATTCATAAACCTTTGTGTTTGAAACCCTTTTATACAATAACACGTATTAAAGCAGTGGCAATTAATGTAATAACAGAGATGAAAATGGGAATAGTCTAGCGTGTTGGGCTTGAAAAAATGTGCTTTAAAAAAAAAGCCTTTACAAAAGTGAGACAAGTGTATCTCAAGATCATGTTACCATGGGCACTCCATGAACTGATAAAATATCAGCCTTGAAACTATTAGATAGTGAAGAAAAAAAAGTTCCTCTTCTATTTTTTTGAAAACTGAATTATTTCATTTCAGAGATTGTTATTTTTCGGTTGGTTTTTCAAGTATTAGCAGGCTGTCTCCAGTAAAACAGAAATTAAATGATGCTATAGCTGCAAGACAAGGCCCCATAAGAAATCAAATAGAACACAAAGAAGAGCACCACTAAAGACTTGGGCCCTACCTGTGTATTAACTCAATCTGTGTATTAATGAGTAAAGAAATATTACAAAAAGGCAATGAAACGGAGTCATTTTGACAATCAGTTTTTATTATTTTAACTCTACTTGAGAATTCTTTAGAGAGTTTGGGAAAGTCACAGAATCCCAGCATGGTGGGGGTTGGAAAGGAGCTCTGGAGATCGTATGGTCCAACCCCCTGCTCCAGCAGGGTCACCCAAAGCAGGGGGCCCAGGATCACAGTGTCCAGGTGGGTTTGGAATCTCTCCAGAGAAGGAGACTCCACAGCCTCTCTGGG
>WUAM01000066.1:1561907-1583339 GCA_024336885.1 Actenoides hombroni | reverse complement strand
GTCCAGATGGGTTTGGAATCTCTCCAGAGAAGGAGACTCCACAGCCTCTCTGGGCAGCCTGGCACAGGCTCTGACACCCTCACACCAAAGATGTTTTTCCTCATGTTCAAATGGAATGTCCTGTTCCATCCAGTTTGTGCCCATTGCCCCTTGTCCTGTTGCTGGACACTGCTGAGAAGAGTCTGGTCCCATCCTCTTGACCCCTGCACTTTAGATACTGATCAGCATTGATCAGATCCCCTCTCAGTCTTCAGACTAAACTGCCCCAGGTCTCTTATGGATATCTTTGAAGGGAAAGTACTTTTTCTTGGGGGTTTGTGCAAAGAGGATCTACATGAATGGTTTTGCAGAGAATGCGAAACATCCTGCATCTTTGCTGCCTGGCTATATTCTTCTGAACTGAAAGGACATGTGGACTTGTTCCTAGTGCTTTTCACTGGAAATGTGGGTTGTTCCTGCTTCTGGAACTGGATGCCTTAAAAAAGGCTCTCCTGAAGGGCTGGGATAAAATACTGATTGTTCTTATCTGTGCTAATCACAGAGGCATTAAGTCAATCTACATTAAGTGTAAGTAGCACTCTGTCCTCAGGATATTTTCCTTTTTATTTATTTTTTTTTTTGCCTCTAGAATTTAAAGTGGAATATGTAACATGGATTGCCAGGAACTGCTGCTCTGAGTAGAGGCGAATACTATAGGTACTACACTGAACTTGGTTGAGGTGAAAAGCTTCTGCCTTAAAGGTAAACAAGAGTAAACTCTGCATTTCTATGGTTGCCCTTGGGGTCAAATCAGTAAGTACTGTTTTCCTTGCTTGAAGTTTATACTTTCTTTGGGAATGTGATTTTGCTTTAGAAAAACCTTAATTCTTCCTTGTGAAAACAAATTTCATTGCCAACCTGTAAAAAAAAATAATAGCAGCCTAATTTCCATCTAACCTTTCTTTTTAATGATTAATGGATACTATTTATGTAAACTGTTTCTACATTCCAGTGCGAAATGAAATTTAAATTGCAAATTTTACAGTGGTGTATTTTAACTGGTGGCCCTCTCCCCAACCACAAATTAAAAAAACCCCAATTACATTTGTAATAAAGATGCTAATGCATTTCTTGGTTTTTTAGGGCACGTAAAGTTCTTGCTGCCAGCAACTTTATTTTCCTTGTCAATGAGCCAGTAAAAATGCATTTTCCAAAGTGCTCCAATATATGTGCGCGCACACATTTGGGAAGGTAACTGAAGAGTCACTCTCAGCACAACCACTTTGCAGCAGCATTTACGGTCAGGTAAACCTCCTGCACGTTGAAGTCTGCTGTTCTCCACAGTCAAGAGCAGCCCTTTGAAGGAAAGTAGGTTTTCAGCACATTTGAGGTATTTGAACCCTCAAACTACACAAGGGCTCTTCAGCACCCATGGTAACTCGGTCCTTCAAGGCTGTATGCCAAGGGTGCTTCCTCTCTGCCTGCCTGATAAGGTCTAAGTGCCCCACTTGGCTCGGATTGACCTTCACCCAGGGTGGCCAGGAGGGACAAAGAGCAGAACTCCCCTCCAAGACATGGGCACAGGTCCCTGGAGACTGGATTCCTCTGACAAACAACTCTCCTGAAGTTATCTGCATTCCACAGAGCTTGTGATTTAGGTCCCGGAGACAATTTTCTTCCAGCTGAAGAATGCCTGTTAAACAGTGCTCTCTTTCTTCTGCTAATTGCACTCAGGACCCTCTTTGGGGATTAAAATGAGAAAGCATTTTTGTAGCTCCTCACTTCATTTGAACTCTCTAGGAGGATATGGAAGTGGCAGAGAGGAGGGAGCTGGAGTGTTTTTCTTGTGTCTTATCATATTCAGGCCAGTATTTGGCTGAGACTTTCCAAGGGCACTACAGTTCTACCAGTCCTCTCTTGAAAAGGCTGGTGGCCATGGCAAGACGTACAGACCCGCTGAGACGCAAAGAAAGCTGAGGCGCTGCAGGGTCCAATGAACTTGTCACATCAGTTGGGAGATCTTGAAGAAAATGAGGAGAAACAGGGACTTTCCAAGTGTGCGCGTGGAAAATTACAGGAGAGCAGGGTGTGCTTTGCTGCTGGTTGATGGTCTTGTGAAGAGAACGTGAGCAGAGCTATTAACCTGGATGGATGGATTTTCATTCCCAAGACAGCAAACTGGACAGAACCACATAAAAACCACTTGTGAAGTCTTTTTGTTTGTTTGCTTCTTTGTTTTGTTTTTGTTGTTTGTGTTTTGATGTTGTTATTGTTTGTGGTTGTGGGTTTTTGTGGTGTTTTATTGTTGTTTTGTCGTGTTTTGTTTGTTGGGTTGGGGGGCTTTTTTTTCTATTTCTGTACCAATGCTCTGTCAGAAAAGTGCAGGACCAAATGCTGCCTTCTTGTCTGTACATCTACAGGGGGAAGTAGAAAAGTGATAAGAAAAAAAAAAAAAGTGTGATGAAAGGCAGAGCTTTGGTACTGCATCACGCCGCTTGCTGACAGGGCCAGGAGACACAGCAAAGCACTGCTCTGTGTGACCAGTGGTAAGAAAATGTCTTTTTTTACTTACAGACTGAGCAAACGTGTTCTGTTAAATGCAGAACTCCTGGGTGTCATTTTGGGAGCTGCTTTCCAGGATAAAAGAGCACTTTAATAGGAGTTATATAAACATTCTTAGCAACAGTTTTGAAAACTGTGACAGGGATGAACCTGAGGAATTTGAACTCATAACTTTTACCTTGGCTTCTAGGAGTACCCAGTTGTTCCTGACTGTGACGTGTCTCCTGGGAGAGGCAGAACTGTTTGCTGGGAATCCACATGATGTGGAGCTGTGTCTAGGCTGATGGGGCCGATCATTGAGCGAGTGCAGTCACCTTGCTTTAACTAACTGCTCAGCGTTTCAAATGGCTTGTAAGATGCCTTGGGTGCCATAAATGACTCTTTGTAGTGCTGTTCATGGCACAGGATCTAGTGGTTGCTCAGTCCGGCAATTACTAGCATCTGGAGTGTGCCCCAAAGATTAACTGGGTGCTGCACTTGTATGATGCAAATTCACTGCACAATGACTGAGCCACTCTTGTGTTCCAGAACACCCAAATCTGTGTTTGGGGGCCCGGGCTGTAAATGTGGTGTGATGATCTCAGAGTAGCATGCTAACTTTTCTGTTGGCAGGTTCTGAAACCCAAGGAAGGTGTTGGTGCTGTTGCTGGGTCAATGGCATGTACACTACATGCACTTACTGCTTTTGTACCTTTGCTTAGCTGTTACCATTAAATTCAAGAGGCCTGAATTCTCAGTGTTGGCCGTAATCACTCCTGTGACATGATATAATTGGTTGCCATGACAATTTATTAGCCGTCTTTTATTGCCACCAGCCTTGAGCTCTGCCGTAGTTGTGAGGTTGTTAGTTTCCCGCTATTGTTCTGGCCAGTGAAAGCCCACCTGACCTTGCTTCTCTGCTTAATGACTCTGTGTGAGGACTAACTTGCTCCGATTTCTCTTTGCTCACAATAGCTGAAAGTGTTTTATCTGAAAGCATTTTGTAGTTACAGTTAAGAGGTTGGTTTCCTTCAGTAATTCATTTCTACCACTTATTGTAGAGGTGACCAAAGCACTCAGCTCAATTTGTACAAAGAGCGATACTCTTGCTGCCCTTCAGAGCAGGCTTCTGTGTAACGTTGGGTTCAGATCTTTCCTGACAGAGAGGCACCAAATTGATTTAATGGACTGTTATAACCACAGACAAGGCTTCAGATTAGAATAAACCCACTTTTTCCACCCTCAGTTACTTCTCTTCAGAGGTTAGTGGCTTGTACTGAACATGAACTTATTCCTGATGATATTAGAAGTAACACAACTGAGTTCATAACTGAGCGTGGTTAAATGGAGTCCCTAATGCATAAAAATGGAACTTTGACTGTTTCATCTTCTCTTTAATGAAGGTATTCAGGCAAAGTATTAGTTATATTGGTTAAATAGTTTTAATACAACATAGCAGTGAGGATGCCGAGCCTGTTAGTTTGTTGATTGCATGGTTGTTGCAAGTGCTAATCATGACTGACAAATAATTTAAGCAATGTATCTAACTCTATTAAAGGATGTATTCCAACAATCACAAAATCCTCATCTGAAAGGCAAATCCCGTGCGCTGGAGCCCACTGAGAATCTTTCCAAGCCGTGCACGCTCCAAAATGTTTGTTGTGCTGCTAGATGTGAATATTGACTTTTAATTCACCCTTTAAAATTAAAATCAGGAGACGAGAAAACCTTTTCAAAAGAGTTTCAGCTCCTTATTTAACCAATTATCAGCATCCACTTAAGAAAACATCATGCAACATCCTTCTTCTCTGACTTGTAATTTACCTGAATGGGCAAGGGAAGGCTTTGGTGGCAGGTTTATTTTTGCTTTTTAATAAAACTATTGATTTTGTACAATCTGTTCCGTTGCGAGAGCTGAGACTGAAGCTGTTGCCCATTTCCACCCCTTGCAAGTAAATGCGTGCAAGGTATAATGTGCTCCCTCTCTATAACCCTAGACATCTTCCATGGATTCAAGTCTTTTAATGCAAGAAGAGGGCAGTGCCCTTCCCTACCCTGTGCTGCCAGCACAGCAGTCAGCTTTTTGTTTTAGGGAGGAAGAGGAGGGCATCCACACACCCACCCCAAGGCAGGCACACTCTGTGTGAATCACCTGTGTTACTATTTTATTGCATTTGCAGGCAAAATGTAGTGGGGAAAGAGAGCGTCTCTGTGCTTGGAGAAACATTCAGTCCTGTCTGAGATTTGGGGTTCCTCCAGACAAGGGAGATAGGATGAGCTACCTGAGGTGGGTAGTCTACCTGGTCCGTGGGCTAAGGTGGGGAGACCTTCTGGTGGCCTTTCAGTGCTTCAAGGGGCCTGTCAGAAAGATGTGGACTGACTTTTGAGCAGGGCCTTTTGTGACAAGGGGTAATGGTTTAAAACTAAGAGAGATTTAGACTGGAGAGGAGGAAGAATTTTTTGACACCAAGGGTGTTGAGACCCTGGCCCAGGTTTTTCCTAAAGAGGTGGTGGCTGCCCCATCCCTAGCACCATTGCAGGGGAGGTTGGCCAGGGCTCTGAGCACCCTGCTCTAGTTGCAGACGGCCCTGCTCCCTGCAGGGGGGTTGGACCAGATGACCCTGAAAGGTCCCTTCAACCCAAACCATGATTCTATGAGGGTACCTACCTGCTTGGATGAAGTTTTGTTAGGGGTTTGGGTTTTTTTGGGAGTGGGAGTTGGGGGCTGGGCACAGAGGTATAGCTGTAGGTGTTTGGGGAGGACTTCTGCCACCAAGGATGTGTTCAGGAACATCATTGTTCCAGGTTGTTCTCATGGGGAAAGCCACAGCGTACGTCTGGATCCCAGAATGCTCACAGTGTGGGCGCCTCTGATTCTTCTTCTTTTTTTGCTGCTTTCATCTGCAGCCTGAGCATGTCTTGCTCCTCAGCAGCTCGCTGTATGTTGTAAAGCATCCTGTCTCATCTAGATAAGACATTTACTAGTGAGGGAAAGATTTTCTTGTGCTGTCCTCAGGGTACAGACTTTGAAACCATTTGCAACCTGCGAAATTGCTATTATTTTTCTCTATCCTTGTTGAACACTTTTCCAAAAAAAACCAACCTTCCTTTTCATTACTCTGGGCAATTTTTCATTAAATTTTTTATCTCTTTAAAGTCCATTTTAAAGATCTCGTGCTACGAAACTGCATGCAGCACCTTCCAGTTAAGTACATAACATCACCAGAGGGAAAATTGTTGAAGATGATGACGGAGACCCAAAACACTGAAATTTGTCTACTGTATGTCTTGAAGTAGGTGGCAGGTTAAAGACTGTGATGGAAGGGTCCTTGAGGGTGTTCCTATCTACATGTGGGCTCATTAGTATGCTCATTACTGATGAGAAAATGCAGCTGGGTGGAGATGGGATCCCTCACATGACAAAATTTCCCTGGTAATTACAGTAATGATGCTGGAAAAGTGTAAAATTGAAAGGTATTTGATGGTTGTCCCCCTTTTCTGGGCACTGGTGAGGCCATACCTCAAATACAGGGTTCAGTTTGGGGCTCTTCACTTCAAGGAGGACATTGAGGGGCTGGAGCATGGCCAGAGAAGGGCAGCAAAGCTGGGGAAGGCTCTAGAGCACAAACCTTGTGAGGAGCAGCTGAGTGGCCTGGGGTTCTTGAGCCTGGAGAAAAGAAGGCTCAGACGACCTTCTTATACTCAATAACTCTCTTTCAAGAGGTTGGAGCCAGGTAGGGTTGGTCTCTTCTCCCAGGGAACAAGCAACAGGATAAGAGGAAATGGCCTCAGCTTGCGCCAGGGGGGGTTTAGGTTGGACATGAGGAACAATTTCTTCCCCAAGAGGATTGTTAAGCCTCTCCCAGGCTGCCCAGGGCAGTGGTGGAGTCCCCATCCCTGGGGGGGGGGTCTCAAAGCCATGGAGCTGTGGTGCTGAGGGACATGGGTTAGTTGTGACCTGGCAGTGCTGTTTTAACAGTTGGACTTGATGTTCTTAAAGGTCTCTTCCAACCAAAACGATTCAATGACTCAGGTCCATAAGCTTCAAATCAGCTTAGAACCTACTTTCACCACCAAAGGAATTTCCAGAATCATCTCCGAAGACAGTTGTGTTGCTGAGCACAGACTTTGAGTGCAACTGCTTGCTCTCACTTTGTGGAAACCCCTAGATAAGCATCCCTCAGCTGTATTAGGCTCAGAAGCTGAACACATATCATTTCGTTTCATTTGTTTTTATGATTTTTTTTTTTCCTGCCAAAAGTAAAATTATGCTAAAGCAGAAGCTTGTCTTGTAGGCATTGCATTTCAAAAATTATCAAAGTATCCACAGCAAAATAAGATGAGAAGCATTATAACAACACCATGTTGCATTTGAAAAGTCACACCCAGTGACAGCTGCATCATTTCAGGCCTCTTAAGAACACCTGCAGCAGTGAAACAAGTGAGACAGGAATGTTTCCAAAGGAGACTTTCTAATGTGTTTTGGTCCTTTTAATTAAGTCGTCAGCTAAATAATTCTGAGGAGGGATGCAGGTTGCTGGAAACCTGTGTGAGTGGTGGAGCCTGTCTAATATCTGCTCAGCCTGCCTTATCAGCATGTCAGATGGAAATCGCATCCCTTGCAGAAGTTGTATTATTACCTTTTTGTTTTTAAGCAGACACAAAACCTGACAGTCTTCTGACATTTTTGGCAACTGGGGGCATGGAAATTTTAGATTGCGATGTTTTTCTCCGCAAAAGCTTTGTTGACATGATTTTCCATCTCTCCTGTTCAAGGAGGTACACGGCAGCCAAACGGAGATGTTAACTTCCACAACAAAAATCAGAATCTGACACTTCTGGTTTTTTAATTTTGTTTTCTGAAAGATCAGATTCTCAATTTCTATAAGCTGGCTTCAGTTTTGCTGGAATATGTTTGAACATTCAGCTTGTTCCGTAGCTTTGGCGTATGCCGTTTATGACAAGTCACTAAAAATTGGTAGCTTAATGCTAGCTATTATTTTTATTTGCCAAAAAGGTATCAGTTTATGCTCTTTTTGTTCATATTAGAATAACACTGGAGTTAAGCATTGTTTTGGCCGAAGAAAATTCAATCTATTCAGACTTTGAATAGCTGCTTTTTCTCCTTTTTTTCTATCCTTAATTTTTCTTTTGTTCCATTCTCAGTGAGCGATAAAGTAACATTCGCAGCTCATCCCGGGTAAAAGACGTTTGGGTCACGTTAACTTCGCCGATAATCGCAGACAACGAGGACAACAGGCTTTTGAAAGGTGGAGGAGTCAGCCTTCTAAGGGGCTTTTTTGTGCTGCCCTCAGTGTACCCCAGTGACCCCTTCTCCTCCTTTCTGGGCGTTGCTGCTTTTTCTCTAGTTTTCAGGAAATAATTCACCGTGGTGTGGAATTATTTTGTGGGCATTGCTCGTTGCAAGGACTCAGGGTTACGAATATTCTCACAACTACACGTATTTTGGCAGCGTTTAAAACGTAACACAGTCTTCTCTTACAGGTCTCATCACACAGGGCATTTTCTTTCGCATTTATCTGTTGTGAATAGACAAATATGTCTCTTGTGCGTAGACAAACACTGTAAAGCTGTATGCATGTGATTAGGAGGCAGGGCTTGGGCTCTAGAAGCCTTTCAGCAAGCATTTAGTTAGCTGCACAAAGAGGTTTCAAAAGGAACTTGCTTTTTTTATGAATCATCTAGTCCTAATGAACCTAAAACAAGAAGCACTCAGTACGCAGACAAAATTCAGCTTTCCTTGAGTAATGAAAAAAGCCCGTGGACAGGTTTGCTGGGAGCTGAGGGGATGAGATAGGGAGGTTTAGGGGGAAATTTGGGCTGGAAAAAAAAAAACAAAACAAAGCAGAAGAGTTCAGTGAGGAATCACGTGAAAGAAGGATTGCTGGGATTGGTGGGACTGCAAGGTGGAAGGAAGGGATTTCGTTTCTCTGCTTTCTGCCCATGCAGCCTTCTAGTTCTACATTCACTTGGGTCGCAGGGTTTGTTGTCTTGTGCCTCCCAGGATGCTGAGAAGGGACTTGGAAGAGATGTAAAAAAAAAAAAAAAGGTGTTTGTGGGGTTGAGAATCTGTGGAAGAAGAGCATGAAAAACAACAGGGTAAGCTTGGTGGGAAATTCTGGGAAGGGTTTTCCACTTCTGTCAGCTGGTGGGTCAGGCTGTGGTGGCATCTCCTGGGGAGTTCATCCTGCTGTGGCTTTGCTTACGTGTCATTTTCTTGTCCCCAGCAGTAACTGGGCTGGATGGCCAGCTCTGAGACAAAGGAGGTAGTGCTGCCAATCCATGCTGCATCAGCTAAAGGAACTGAGCTTGTGAGTTACGTGCTATGTACTCAAAATAGGCTGGTTGGTGTAAGAAGCAAATTGCATGAATTTTACTGACCTCCCTAGGAAACTTCTGCAAACTCTGATTTTTAATTTTTTTAAAGAAGTTATATGCTCTTTTAATACTTAAATATTTTTTTCCCTTTTGAAATGCACAAAAATAAATCAATAAACCTCCATCTAAGCCTGTGAAATAATCTACCTATGTGCTGATATCTCCCAATACGTGGGTGATAAATAACAATACTTATTGGAAATTCAAAACATGTACAAATCACCATTAGACTCATCACTTGTATTTTGCTACTGAATTATGAATCCAGGAGAAATGTTCTCATAGCCTGTACCCTGAAAGCTCCTGTGATGAACTCCCATGACACAGCAAAGACTGTTGCCAGTAACACAAATAAATATGGTTGTTCCATCCTGAGAACATGAAACAGAATACAAAATAGAACAACTGGAAGATTGGGAATGGTTTTTCTTTGGCAGTTGGTTTATATTTTATAACTATGGGAACTGAATCAATACCATGATTCTTTATGCACAAACATTTTCAATCTTGTTACGGAATTCTTATAAAATATTCATTTAACCAAAGAAAAGATAATAACTTGAAAGGTTCAGGTTATTTTCTTTGCTCTAGGTGGGATATTGCTTTAGAGGATTTGAAAATATCCCACAGCATTTTCCCACAAATGGTGTTTCATGCAACTGTATGTCTCAAAGAGGAATAAAATCCAATAGCTTCATGTAAGCATGTTAATCACGTTAGGGAACAAACGTTTGTAAGCCCAATGACCTTTAGTTAAAGGAGGAGATGGGATGGGGGGGGGGGGAGGCTGGTATCTGAGCACTGAGAGGTTGGAAACTCTAAATCTAAATCTAGCAAACAGTATTCGTGCAGTCAGTTGTCTTCCTTACAGCTAGCTCCTCAAGGTCTGAAGCTCGCACGATGACAGAACTTAAAGACTCTCTTGGGTACAAGTGGTCGTGTCCTTTGGGGTGAGGCATCCCACAGATGTGTTTCCCTGACACAGATGTCTTTCAAACCATGCCCTGATTTTGCACCCTTAAGTGCCCTCCCCATTCAGGCTTTGCATTGCAACTTAAAAAAGACAACAACAAAAACCAAAGCCAAACACCCCAAAACCAAGCTTTGTATTAGGACACATTATTTTCAAACTTGTACATAAATTGTCTTTAAATATGGGCTCGAAATGAAGGGTTTTTAAATTAATGTCTATTGCTGTACAGAAGAATAGAAAGCAAGTTTTACTGTGAGTGGGAATCTAATTTGTCATCAACTATCTTAGGCACTTAGGAATGTGATTTGTGGCCTACATGAAAAATGGAGTTGTTTCATGTAGTAAAGCTCAATTTTTTACTTCAAAGAGCAGATAATTTTGTAGCTGCTTTTCTGAATAATAGAGTTTCACTTTATTCAATTATTTACAGTTTATATTTAAGCTTACTGTTTGGTTACTTAAATGTTTTATTTCCGTTAAACAGAATAATTCTGTTTCTATTATTTCTATTCCTATTTCCATTTCTATTTCCATTTCAATTTATTTCCATGATATTCATTCCAACTCCTTAGGTCAGAAGAGGATTCCTGACGTCAGCTGCACCTTCCCTCGCTCAGAGCTCAGGTAATTTTGAAGTCACCCTACAACCTGTCTAAAAAGCATGAGATGCCTACAACCCCCCTCCACCATGTCCTACACTTTTAACTCTTGGTCCAGCTCTTCTGCTGAAAAACTCAGTATAGCACTAAGGAGGTCACAAAAACAGCTGCCTTATATGGAGGAGGATTTATTTGTGATGGATGAAACAGTACAGGGAAGATAAGGCCCCTAAACACCATTTCTACTGCAAATCTAATCCCTTCGTTGATGCATCAAGTGACCTCTCACATGTAAAGTATCTGTTTTTTGCAAGAGTCTACAAAGGACTTCATGGAGGAATTTATTAAATCCCACATTCATGAGGTGCATTAGAGTAGTCTGAACCTTCCTCTGCTTTTTCCAAGCAGAAATAGTTCCTTTGGATATGACTCATTGTTTCTTTATGATTTAAAAAAACCACATGTTTTCAATCAGGGGGAGATTCTCACTTTGTTTTTTGTTTGAAAACAGTGTTGTGCACACAAAACATAAAAAATATGAGCCAGGCTTGCCCCATGTCTCTTGAAAGTTGTGATTTTATTTCATTTTTCTTAAGGTTCTTCCCTTTGACTTCTCTTTTTTGCAACCTGATCAATGTCTTCATATCTTTTGTATCATGTTGATGTTATAAATTAGCCTGCTACTTCTGGAACCACTTCTCTATAAGGTAAGCAGAGATTGACATATACTCATGGGCTCCAAGAATGGAGAAATATATAAATTATAAAGTATGTATGCATATGAAACATAAGCAATGATATTTTAAAACTGTGACAGTAAATTTGTGTGTACAAGGAAAACTTACGAATTTTAGGATAAACTTTTCTGTCTGTCTTGCTTTCTTTTTTTGTGGTTTTTTTTTTTTTTTTTTAATTTTTGTTACATTTGAATATATATTATTTTCCTTTTTATTTCCTTGCCATTACAGTTTCAGGAAAATATTGTAGAAAGGCAAGAAGGGTAAAGAAAGATGTGCCAAAGTGTGGTTTTCGTATTTTTAGCTAAAGAGTAGGGTCCACAAAGAGGTAGAAGATCTGTTTTGTGAATAGAATTCACAAAATGCTCCTGGGCTTGATCTAAATGAGCCTTTGGGTAATAAGGTGAACTGTGAATTTTTTGATCTCCATCCAACCACTCCTATCTTTGGATGTGTTTCAGACAGAATACATTTTGCTTTCTTAAACCTCTAGATGGGATTAATTCATGCTGGTATTGATAGAGAAATGAAGCCACATACACTACAATAGCTATAGCACCAAAATGCCTGTAAAGTTGTAGTCAGTTCTCTCTTTCTCCTGCTCAGTCTCTGAAGGGCTGCTATTTTGATATTTGATTTATTTTTTTTTACGGGATTAGTTCTGGTTGCTGAAATGATTTCAGCTCACTGTGGGTATGGCAATTGCATTCTTTGGAATTAGATTACAGGATTTTCTACTGTGAAAGACACAAAGACTGTAGACTGCATTGTTTTTGAACTAAATATAGCAGTATTCTAAGTATGCCTTTTCTCCAGTACAAACATGAAGGTTCCAGAAAAATCAAACAACTGACACTCCTCCATGCATCCCCATCTGGATTTTGTTGTAAGACTGCTTCTTTTTGTAACATGTGTTTTTAAAAATCTTAGAAGCAGTAAGGTACTGCTTTCTCAGCACTGTGGGTTTCACGTGGCAGCTGAGAACGCTTCTCAGCTCCCTTGCACTCTGCTTCCTTCACACTCTTCGTGAGAATCATGATTCACCTAGTGCCTTCTTTCAGGTAATGAAACCTAATTAGGATCTCTGTGAAAATTCTGAGTGTTAGCCAGATGGCAGAAGTCTTCTAGTGCCAGTGAATTTCGTTTCATCAAGAATTAATACCATTAGCTATTAAGGAGTGTTACATTTGGACATTGTTACACATTTTACAGAAAAAAAGAAAAAAAAGAAGAAAAAAAAAACCACTGCCTAAGGCCACTGCTATAGTTTGATTGCTTCTCATTTCTCTTTAATTCACAGTTGGCTACTACAAGGTCTTTACCCTTCAGCCCCACAAAAGGTAGAACAATATTATATGCATTCTTTATTAACTTCCCCTAAAACTATGCCCAAAACCCAGCTTGCTTCCCCTGAAATCAATGGAGACAGTCTGAGATCATTTTTGGGCATTCTCAGTTGTGAAAGGATCCCTTGGTTCTAATTTTCAGGTGTTTTGTTGATGTTTTGGGTGTGTTTCTCCTTTTATCCTTATTCATCACATATTCCTGAGGCTATACAGCAAAAGGGATCTCTGGGAAGCCGTCAGTACAGGCGTGTTTTTATGCATATCTAGCTTATCAGTGTTAGATTTCCTTTCTTCCTTTAAATCATGGTTTGCCTCCGAAGCTTTTATTGTGTAACATTTTCTTTTGAAACCAAACCGGATTCCCTTAAAAAAACCCAAACAAAACAGTGTTCCTCATAGCTAGTTGTTGTCACCATTCCTATCATCATGCAGGTAAATGAGTTTGCTGAGTTGTGTCTACTTTTTTGTTTGGTAAATGTTCCAAGTGTCACAGCACCTATTGCCATGACATGCAGACAAGGACGTATGGCGTACAAAGAGCCCACCAAACAGGAGGCTGTATGGCTTTACAGCCTGAAAGAGGTGTGCTGTGAGAGCAGCAGATTACAGAGCTATCCTTCTGAAAGCCTCGATCAACTTCAGTGAGAAACACTTGTGGGTTCAATATAAGGGATCTTCAAAGAGAGGCACAACAGGGGACAGTAACATCTTGTACTGCTCCCCTCACATGTGAGATGTTCTGTGTTTAAAGCTCTTGTCACTTCTGGAAATCTTTGCCTTATTATAAAATCATAGAATTGTTCCTGTTGGAAGAGAGACCTTTAACATCAACAAGTCCAACCATTAACTCAGCACTGCCAGGTCCCTCAGCACCACATCTGCACAGCTTTGAAACCCCTCCAGGGATGGGGACTCCACCACTGCCCTGGGCAGCCTGGGACAGCCCTTCACAACCCTTGTGGGGAAGAGATTGTTCCTCATGTCCAACATAAACCTCCCTTGGTGCAACCTGAGACCGTTTTCTCTTGTCTTATCACTTGTTCCTTGGGAGAAGAGACCAACCCGACCTGGCTCCACCCTCCTTTCAGGGAACTGTCAAGAGTGAAAATATCTCCCCTGAGCCTCCTTTTCTCCAGGCTGAACAAGCTCATGTCCCTCAGCTGCTCCTCACAAGACTTGTGCTCTAGAACCTTCAAGAGTTTTGCTGTCTTTCTTTGGAAACGCTCCAGCTACAGACATGTAATATTTGTAATTTCTCATGAGTCATTTAAAAGATGTTTTTAAAAGACTAGCACGGAATATTTATTTTCATCATGGAAATATTAAAAACATTTGTATAAATATTCACAGCAGGCAGCATCTTATTTACTTCAGTGCTAAACTGGACAAAGTTTTATTTTGTCCTAAAAATTTAACCATTTATGTACCAAAAAGCAAGACTCAGTAGTATAATGATGAAACACTTTGCATTTTGAGTTTATTTGAGAAAACAATCTTAAAATATTATAAAAATAGATGTTTTCCAGTGTATCTGAGTGCTACTGGACTGAGAAACCCTCCATTGGAAAGGAGTGACTGGAAACTTTCACTCATGCCTTTTCTGGGAATGAAGACTATGAGATTATTTGAAGAACAGTATTAATTAGTTTGAGAAAGATATAAAAAAAAATCTACCCTGTATAACTTTATCTTTTTCTTATAAAACTCATGTTGGTGGTTTCTAAAGTAACTGGGCATTAAGAGTGGTCTTTGCTGCTTTTTCCTGATGTCAAATAAATGTTGCCCAGTCACTCATTTCTAGACATCAAAGGTACTGTAGTTGGTACTGTCTACCCTCCACTTCTGGAGTAAAGAGGCTGTATTTAATTATTATAATTTGAGTTAATATTGATAATTAATTAGTCACATAACATTAATATTTTGTTTATATAATTGTCCATTTTCTTCAGCTTCTCAGTGACTCTGCTCTTGAGTTTGATCACAACTCTTGGATGAGTTCATAAGGTCTTGTTTGAACTTAAAGAATGTGATGCCATCTGTTTTCAAAGATAAAACCGTTCACTTTAAGTGCTGCTAAGCTCATGTCTTGTTCCAGCTTATTTCTTTATGCTTTTACTCCTTCAAAACTCATACTCTAAAACATAGCTAAGAGTACTTGAGCAATAAAAACTTCTGAAGATGTATTCAAGCAGAAGACAGGTGCTTGCCGTGATTAATATACGCAGCTTGTCAGAAGAGCACAACTTCAAAAATTGGTTTACTTTGATGTATTGAATTGTTCAAGGGAAATATTCTGCCAGCAATGTCCCTTCACTTGGCCTTGAAAAAGACAGTGATCTCTGATGTGACTCTGGATAAGAAGGAAAGGCTCTGTCACAACCACCTATAGCTCCAGAAGGCCACGTCTAAGTAAGTTTGGTGGATGGAGGTGAGACAAATTTGGATGTTGTGACCTTTTCTAAATGAAGATAACAGATCTTTGCAATGAATTAATTTTTCCTGTAATATAGCAATGGGAAGAACTCACTCCCGGAGATTTGTTCAGATTGGGGAATTCCTGTGGATCATATGGAGCGGAGTAGATGATCTCCAGAGATCCTTTCCAATCCCTACCATTCTGTGATTCTGTGATATGCATTTCCTTATCTACAAGATGGAGTAACTCTACCTTCTCTGAATTGTCCAGCATGGAAAAGACTAGCCTGATCATTAACCTTTTCCCCTTTAATTTAATGCAGTATGGCTGTAGGTGCTAATATCTCCCCAGTTCCTGGCCACAACACCTCCCCTCCATTTCTTGTTCTCTTGACCATCTTAGTTTTTAACGGTGATTCTGCAGCCGTATTGTACAGGGGAACATACTGCTGTCTGATGGAATAAAAGGGGATCAGGAACTGTACGAATGACCTGATCAAAGGGGAGGAAAGGCTTAGAAAATCGGTCCTGTGTTCATTGGTGCTGGGCTTTGCCTCTGACCATATGAAAAGGAAATTCTAAATGCTTGTTGAGACAAGTGTTACTCATGTTCACCATTTGTACCAATTTGCTGGCTCTGCTCCTAATTAATCATTCCTTCAGGCTTCGGTTTTGTTTCTGACAACTGCTAACACGCACTTCCAAAAACTGCACCCTGTAGACCGAGCTGTTTGTGAGTGTTTTCTGAAGGAGAGGATGTGGTCACAGTAATGCATTCCACAGCGCTTTGAAGTTGAATTCCCAAGTGCTTCAATCGCTGTTCTCCGCTCTAGGCCAAAAGCAAACATTGTTCTTACTGAATGAGATGAGAGTTTCATTTACCAGCGACGTGATATTAAAATGCCGAGATTCCATTACACGGGATGTATTTAAATGAAGTATTATGAAAATGGAGATGGTATAACCCTCTGCATGAAATAAATGTGGTTGGAAATGAAAGGTGTCCGTGATAAATACTGTTATCTTTCCACAGTGCGAGGCTGCCGCTTGCCTTTGTGCGGGAAGCAAGAGTTTGAGGGTGGTGACCCTCCTTCAGTGCAGCCTCGGCGAACGTGAATTCGATTATACAACTCTGAGCAGGCTGCAAGAGAGGCACGGGGAAGAACAGACACTTCTTTCCTGTAAAAGTCTTTCAATTTATACAGTAATTAGCTGCAATGCCTGAATAGCCTTTGGAGCAAGGACTGGAACGAGGCAGGACTCTCACAAATGCACCAGCCACTACTTTGCGAGGTCAGGCTGCAGATTCTGCGCGCGCTCGCTCTGTGCGTGGTAATCGTGAAAGGGTTTTTCTGTTTTGTGTTGGACGAGGAGATCATCATCTTTTCTGGTCCCTTAGGAGAGAGTACAGACTTGATTTCACTTGGGCAGACTAGAAAATGGAACATTCCCAATTCTGGGTAAATTACCATTGTAGTAGCAGTATTATTATTATAGTTATTTTCTGTGTTTTTTGTTATTTTTTTTCATTTGTTGTCGTCTTGAGTCACTGACAAAAGCACTTTTCCAGTCATGAGTGATGGCAGGGGAGGAAGATGGGCTTTTATTTCCATCCTCGGTTTCGTAGTTAGTTCTAAATACAGAACTACCAAACCTCATTGGATTTCACCCAGAGCCTCTGAAGGTCTCAGGGTGCTCCTGGTCTCATCCCAGTGTGGTGCAGTACACACCTCCCTCCTTTAAGACCTGGTCCTTAACTTTTCCTCCTGTATTTCAATTTACAGTGCTTTTTATATAAAAATATTCATTTTTATAATTTATTTTTTTTAGATTGTATTGTATTTTGGGAGGACCTTTGTTGTGATTTTCAGTTCTGTATCTCTTGGCGTTGGTCAATCCTATACTCTCTGCTATCACATATTACTCAAAACTACTGTATCACAAATGGGAAATTAGTAGTACCAAGTGGTTTGTTTCCCTAATTGATTTGCATTGTCACATAAATGAATGATTTTTTCTTGGAGCTGTACAAAGGAGCTACTCTGATATGACAGTTTCTGAAGCGATTTTTAATTAGAATATAATGATTTTGTATATAAGGCACTGATTTGGGATGTGAGAAGCCTTGACTCTACTGCAGATTTCATCACAGACCTGCTATTTACTCACAGGCTTATTTCTTAATTGTGCCTCTTTCTACTCTGCCTTTCCATCTGCCTCGTGTCTCAAAGACCGTAAATGTTTAGGGAATGGGATTTTTTCCTACTGAAGTGTGCAGAGTAAATACAACGCAAACCTGATGTGACCAAGGGACTTCAGTCACTGACATGTAACAGTTACAATACTTATGATTAATAATATGTTCCAGATGAGCATCCTAAAGCCCAGTTTTGAAAGTTAAAACAATTACCAATTTCTGAGATAATTCAGATCTTAAGCAAATATTTTTTAAATTTTTTTTTTTTGGTGTTCCTCTATTGATATTCTGGTAAGTTGGCTCCAGATCCTATAACAACTTGTCTGCAAGTCTGAGCATAGTGTTGAACTTTACTGATGAGTGGAGATGCTCATGTTTGCAATGCTAAGTGTGCGTGTGAGATATAGAATTGGAATAAAATATAAGAAATAGTCGTCTGAGTTGTTTTGAAAAGTTGGATTGGGATCTTGCATACAAATCTTCTTTGCCATAATAGAAGATTTCTGATCCTTATAAGAATGAGTTATTGCATGTACTGTATTCTTATAACTAATTTATAGTAGCTCTCAAAAGTGGGCATTTTTGGTGCAAATACTGTCGCATTCTTTGTGTTAGCTGCCTCGCAGTAAGAATATGGAAAGCCATGTAGTTTTCAGCCTTTCTTAGTGTCTTTTAATTATGTGCAAACCAAAATTAATGAGCCAGCATGTGAAAGAAGTCAGCATTTTCTGGATATTTCTGTATGTACGCTTCACAGATTCTGACTGAGGTTAGGAAGCTACTGTATCACAAATTAATTTCATTCTGCAGGAGATGTCTAAGAAAATTAGGCGATTACTCTCTGAGAAGGCCTGTTTCTCTCTGATATCTGTAGCAACAGTGTGGGCAGCTGGCTCAGATGAATTGCCTGCTGTTGGTTGAGATGAATACCCTTGTGATGGGCCACAGAGGAACTCCAAGAGACTCTGATCTGGATGCTGAGGATGGATAAAGGAATCTGACTCCATGGCTCTGAGGAAGGTCTTTCTGCAGCAGCACTCAGCATTTGAAGTTTGCTTGTATTGTAAGGAAGTTAGAGATTGTGATTCTAAAGAAAGGAATTGAAAATATTTCAGAGATTCTGACTTTGTCTCAATGAATGCGGCATTCTGGGTGAGGCAGGTAATTATACTTGGAGTTTTTTAATGATTATAATTACCTCTTTTTCTTGTCTGGGTGTGGGCGGTTTTCTGAAACACTGGAAGAACCCTTGTAAACCTGATACTGCTGTTTTGATGTCAAATATTACGGAAGGGATAACCCCAAATGTAACTTGTCTAGAAGGCTGGGGCTTTGCAGAAAGCATGCAATGTCTCCTTGTCCTGGTTTAACCCCAGCCAGCAGCTCAGCCCCAACCAGCCACTTGCTCACTCAAAGAACTGGGAAGGGTAAAAGTGAGAAAACTCATGGGTTGAGATAAAAATATTTCAATAGGTAAAGCGAGAGCCACGCATGGCTTTGCATGGGGACCGATGCAAATCCAGACTGTTTGTCCCAAGGCAAATTCTTATTTTTAAATATTTGCTATTTCTTAATTGCAGAAAGAACAAGCCTTTAAAAGGTCAGCTGGAAATCACTGGCACACTTTGGTTTAACCTGGTCTGACAGCAATCCACACCTGCCTGCAGCTGTACGATTCCTCATCTGAGCTGTGATTTGAGTCATGAGGATCTGAGGAGCCACTCACTCTGTAGCTGTGGGATCAGGAATGCTGCATTACAACTGCATCAGCTCAAGGTTTGGTTTTGACTGTATGGTAAATCTTTGTTCCATTGCCTTTTACACTCTGTCTTTGAATTTAGGGCAACTGAAGGTGTGAATGAGAACACTCATATCCTTGGTGGCCTTCAGAAGTGTCCTAGGAGGTCAGATGGTCTGCCTTCAGCTTCCAGCTCTCAGCAAATGTTCAGTACAGAGGCAGGTACCTCCTGAAATGCTTCTGGAAATTCTTGATGCAAGGAGGAACTTGGAGGAACTACGTCTTTTTACTGTGGTCTGGTAAACAGCTAACCCCACACAGTGAGGTATGCTTAATTGATCTCTGAGGGCATGGACATCTCTCCCACAGGAATCACACATGGATATCTCTCCCACAATACTG
Organism: Actenoides hombroni; assembly: GCA_024336885.1. Classification (NCBI taxonomy): domain Eukaryota; kingdom Metazoa; phylum Chordata; class Aves; order Coraciiformes; family Alcedinidae; genus Actenoides; species Actenoides hombroni. The sequence continues at coordinate 1,564,013 of WUAM01000066.1, read as the reverse complement.
TAGCCTTTGCTCCATGTGTGTTAATCATAAAAAACCACTGATGAGACTTGGCCCTACTAGGTAAACTAAACTTTCCGTAAGCTGAAGTTGCCATGGCGATCTGAGGGTGATGGATGGTGCTTGGTGTGTAACCTGACCAGGCTGGGAGGTAGGGGAGGTTGGAGCAGGTGCAAGAGGACCTAGATAAGGCTGGAATGAGAGAATCTCAGACAGGGATCCCGTAAAACAAAGATAAGGATGAAATGTCTTGTGTAAGCCATCTTGTCATCATACTAAATAAGATAAAGACCTTGCATTGAGTATGGTGACGTTAGTTGAATCCTTTGTGAGTTTTATGTCATTCCATATTTCCCAAACATGTGTGACTTACCTGTAGAGCTAAAGGCCACTGGATTAAAGATGCACCTTTACTTGGATTCAGTAAATCTGTCCAAGTTGTTGTCTTTAAACCTGTGGTTGTTCTTTCGACAACTCAGTGAGCTGGGACCTCCCAGTTCTGTTGGCATTTCAGTGCTTGGGACCTTGACACTGATATGACAACACCACCACAAGAGCACCAAGCCCCGCGGCCGTCACTGCTGATCACCAGACACCACGGCAAGAGACATTAAATGGTTATGGCAGATCCCGGGTGCCATTCACTATGGCCTCAAAGTGTGAAGGGAAGGTTTCAGCATGGGATAACCTGACCTCAGATAGGTTTGCTTTGATTGCCTTAATGGATTTTCTATGTTTCGAGCAAAAATGATGTTTTGCCATAGGGAAAACTCTTGGAGAATTTCTGATCGGCGCGGCTCGCAAGGAAGCTTCTTCATTTAATCAAATACTTGTCAAGCACACTTCACACGTCTCTCTCAGCAATTAAAGGAGCCATTTTCCTCAAGTAAGTAAGCCGTTTGGTTAGACGTTATTTTAAACATAAAATATGACATGTTTTGTCAAGAGTATCTTTAAAATGACAGCCTTGCTTTGTGCTCTGATTTTCTCTCTGTGACTGACTGGTTAAAAATGAAATTGCTTTTAGGGCAATAATTTCACATGTTTTTAATTAGTTTGCTATTTGTCTCCGATATCTTGCTCAAGGAAAAAAAAAAACCAAACCACAAAATATTTTTTCCTGCGAAAGGGCTACATATCAAAATTCAGACACCACCACGGAAAGGTGCAGTACATTTATGACCTTGTGTGATTAGTGATCTCTGAATCTAATCTTAAGGTACTTTAATGGACTATAATTATCTACAGTGTATAGTTACTGCCTTTCCCGAGATTGATTTAAAATTGCCTCAGGAGGCAAGTGCTGTGTAATTATCTGATAAGAACTAAACTTGATACTCTGACTGGAAACTTTTGGAAACACAAAAATAAATATAGTCCAGGACAAAACTTACTGCTGGCCAGCTTCAGAAATGAAATCTGTTCTCGCAGGCTGTCTCTGCAGTGACAGATAAAGAAGAAAAGGGGAAAAACTTGCAACCATTTACAAGATATCAGCCTAATTTAGCAAACTTAGTGGAAGGTGGGCTTGCCCTCTGCCAGATGTTCTTACAGAATCATAAGCAGAAGAGAGGAAGGTGAAGGAGAGATACATGTGAACGCCTCTTACCCAGATGCTAGACAATAGGTTTTATAACAAAACAAACCAGGAGCTCAGGAGAATGTGTATATTGAAATTGGGGACTGCAGTAAGGTTCTGCAAACATTCAGCAAGTTGTCCCCTGACTCGGGGGGTACGTGCTCTATGATAACATCACTGTTTCCAGGAGACAGCCCTGACTGCAATGTGATGTTCTTGCTGAAGTTGATGACACAGCTAAGACCAATACCATTTCAGAGCTTCACCAAATTCCTCGCTTTTTAGTCTCTAATATATGGTGCTGGAAGCACTGCTGAGTGTATCATGTTTTAGGAAATTTAGAACATTCAATTGCTTCCAGAAATAGTTTTTAAAAATTCAGCTTTTCCTTGCACTTTTCCTAGTATTTCAAGTCTCATTTTTTCTTTGAACCTATTACAACAGTCGGAGATTTGAGGGTGGCAGAGCCTGGCCCAGGCTGCCCAGAGAGGCTGTGGAGTCTCCTTCTCTGGAGAGATTCCAAACCCACC
>WUAM01000066.1:1460312-1552470 GCA_024336885.1 Actenoides hombroni | reverse complement strand
TCAGTTTGCCTTCTTATAGCTCTCTTGTGCTGTTGAAAGAGTCATGAATCAGTCTTCACATGTAGTTAAGTTTGTCATGTTGGTATCTTTGACTCGGTAATAGCTGGGCGGTTGAGTGTAGTTTTGGCTTCCTAATGTGACCTTTCAACTGAGTTTTCACATATAAAGACACTGAAGACATTCCTGTTACACCTTCTCTAGACGAAAAGAAGTCACGAACATTTTTCCTAGCGACTAAACCGTTCTGCAAATTCAGGCGGTCCAGTGAATTTGGGGAGGTTTAAACTGGCAACACTTGAAATAATAGTCCGTCGATTTGTGCAGCTCTGCGATGGAATTCCTCTGGAAGGATGTATGACCTCGGCCATTAATATGAGATGAGCTCCTTGTGATACCTTAATGAATATGCAGCGTCCCCTTAGTGACATGAGTAACACTTGAAACCTTTATGCATTTTCAATGGGCAGTCACCTCCGCTAATCCTTGGAGCAGGTTCATTCATAGTCATATTTCCTGTTATCTGCTTACAAAGTTAAGATGTTCTTACTGTTTGAAATTTGTCACTTACCCCAGCAGAAGACGGGAAAGAAAAAAGCAAAGCGATGGCTTTAATGGGCAGCGTGCCAAGATAAACGGTCCCTGCTGTGCACATTAGATGCAATGCAAGTGTTCTGTGTGTAGATACTACTTCCTGTACAGAATATTGCAGCCTTATGGCAACCTTTGTCCTTTGTCTTGATGATTGTATGAAATATTAATCTCTGAAACAGTAATGCTAAAAAAGCAGCATTCTGCAGCGTGTCTGGTGGCTACAGCTGCACAGAGGGATTCCGGTGTCGGATCCCATTCCTGTCTGCACTGTAGTCTCGATGGGTATGATTTTCTGTGTCTCAGCTGCCTCACTTGTCAAAGAGGAAACATTATCATTAGCTAAGTCATAAGAGATTTTCTGTACCTTATCTAGATAAGGTCATAAAAATAAATGGAGAGCCCATACAGGATTGGACGGTAAAGGCTCCTGGTCATGCTAACCAGAATTAACACCGGACACAGCGCACCACGTTGTTTTGTTCACTGACCATAAAGGTCAGCCCTGAACGTCCTGACCTAAGAAGCACCCTCCAATCCTACGTCGTTGAAAAGTCATGTCAGTTTTGGCTCAGGATAATTCAGCGTGTTTCTGTTTGGAGGCATGTCCTTAAGGATGTCATTGGGAGGCTGATGTTCACACAGGTAATTTTACTACTTGGGCAGTGACAAAGATCAGACAATGGCTACACCCTTTCTCCAGGTCCTTTCATAGCTAAAATACAAAATAGACTTTTTTGAGATGATAAAATAAAATAAAAAAAATAATCCAATGGGGTTTTTTGTTCTGCACATCACTTATGGAGGGTGTGAAAAGCTTTTGTAGACCATTATCCCTGTTTCTATACACCTAGAAAGGAATACACCTAGAAAGGAATACAGCTAGAAAGGAATACACCAGAACAGGCATGTTCTGTACCTACACATCCTATATGAAGAGGCAGTTCTTTTCTGCAAACCCTTTTCCACTCTGAATAATCTGGCGAGCACATCAGCGGAAGGGAATAGGGCCATTTGCTGGTTTTATTTTGGTGGTTTTTTCCTTACTCACCTGATGGTCTCTGCATCTTCAGAGACCTACTTATTTCACTTATTTCACACTTATTCCACACTTAGAAATAAGAATAAGAAATTTATCTCTCTTAAAAAAAAACCAAAACACACCAACGAAAAAAATAAACCACCAATGAAACAATCAAACAAACAAAATTAAAAATAAATTAAAAAAAAAAAACACACAAAAACCCCACAAACAAAACCACACATTAATTTATTGCTAAAGCAATTAGTAGTATTTCTTGCTCTCCATGAAGCCTATGAAAGCCTGCTATATAAAGGAGAACAAAAAAGAGAGAAGGGGTAAAGAGGGATGAGATAGGCTTGGGTTTTTTTTCTCTTTTCCCAGCAGTCCAAAGCTTACAACATCCATCCCTGCTTCGATGGCTGTATTTCCACATTGTTTATAGCCAATGGACACAGGGATGAAAGGCATAAGTAAAGGGAGAAGAAAGAATTGCATAATTAACTTTTAAAATTAATTCATGACCCAGTTAAAAGGACAAGGAGGGGGTTATTAATTAATTAAGGTGGGAAACCCTGTGGGCATGTGAGATTTAGAGAGTTTTAACTTACCAGCCAGGTTAAAAGGCTTTCTAAGGGTGTACTCAGCACTTGGCGAATTTGGAATGCAGTTAATGTGAAAAGAAAAGGTGAAAATACGTTGTAAAAGGGTTTTTTCAAGGGGAATAAAAAGTCTAAAAAGACTGAAAATTAATTAGGAGGAATCCTGACAAATGTTTCATTGGAATTTGAGAGAAAGCCTGGCTGGTTTCTTGGCTTTTTTAAGCCTGCCTCGCTCTACTGAGCACAGTAGATGCTTGATAAAGATGAGATGCTTGATAAAGATGAGATGTTTGATAGAGATTTTGTTATGAAATAGATTTTAGAAAACCTTCTCAGGCCCTAAGAATTTCAGCAGAACTGATGGATTAATAGCTAGAGCAATAGTAGCAAAAATAACTGATATTTAAGTAAACTTTTTTTGACTCTCTGGAGACTCTCTTTGCAAATGCAACACTTAATCAAAATGCATTTTATATTGGCCATCACAAGACCCTTCTTTTCTCAGGCACTGTGACTGCAAATGCCCATTTACAGTATGTTTGTCTTTATCTCCTTAAAGGCTCAATTCACAATTTCTTCCAGCATTTGTCCAGGTACCTCGGGGTAAAATTTAGAATCTAGGTGAGTTTAAGGAGTCCTTGTATTTTGGTGGGTTTTTTTTTTCTTTCTATTATCTTTCTTTATCTCAGTGTCATGAAGATTTGTGGTTTTTAAAGTCAGAAATAAGCCTCCCATGAACTTCTGGCACAACCAACATCAAATACGCTCGTCAAAGAGTTATTTTGTGAAATTATGAAAAAAAAATCTCTTTCTTGCCCACTGATTTGAGGTGGATCACGTGGTCTACTGCTTGTTTATTTAGTCCAGCTAACACTTCAGTCACTTTCAGCTGACTTTAAATGCCACCTTCTTTTGTTAGCTGATAATGGCTACCTGGCTCTGTCTCATCAGTGTCTGGCAAAACCTCACTCACAGTTCAGACGTTGTCATAAAAGTTAATTATGCAGAAAATCTTGGCTTTTTCCCAGTTGCCCACCTTGGAATATCAAAGTTTAAAATTTAAATAAATAAATAAAGCTAGTAAACAAAAGATGCCAGACAAAATGATGTGGAAACATTTCCACAAACCATTTGAAAATTGGGGGTGGGGAGAAAAATTACGTCAGTGGAAACAGGCCACTGCTAATGGAATTTGGGTCTTTTTATACACACACAAAAAAAAAATAAATGTCATACTAGCTGTGCTGTGTTACTGTTCCCTAGGCAAGCAGCAATCTTCATTGCTTTATGATTCTCTTTTTCTTTATCATACTGCAGCATTTTGGTGTGAGAATTTTAAAATTAAATGTCCTTATTGTGCAGGCAGGATGTCCAGTTTTATTCTATCAAATGCCACAGAAACAAAGGGAACAATCCATTTTTCCTGATAGAAGCCAACAGTTCGTAAGAGGTTTGAGATGAGTGTAAGGATACAATTTGCCTAGAGAGTGCCTGAGGATCAAGACAACCTGACTTTCCACGGAATGAGTCTGTCAGCTGGCATCTTGCAGTAATTGCTTCCCATGGCAGGACCTTACCAGCCGAGGGAGGACTGCTCTCGTCAACCCAAGAATCAATTTCTACAGTAGCTGAATGATAATTGTTTGCTAAGGCTCGGGGAACTTGTTGCCAAGCCTGCAAAAGGGGCTGAAGCAATGATTGGCACTCATTAACCTGGGATTTGGATTTGATGATTTACCTGAGTAGAAGAGTGTGTGGGGGTAAAGGAGGGAGAGGACTGCAAAATGTTCTTTTGTTTGGAAGAAACAAATGAGATCAACTGCAGAATGAGTATCTGAATGTCAAGCCTGAAACCATATCCGTCTTCACTCAAAGGGACGAAACCAGCAAGCACTGTGAGGTGATTTGAATGCTCTTCTTCAAGCAGAAACACCTCTTTGGAATTTTATTAGGTTTTTTTTCTCATAGATACCTCTGTTTGTGTGCTTTGTTCATTACGGTAAGTACATCCTGATGACTGGTGGCCTGAAGTTAGATTGCCCAGTTACGTAGCAAAGAGAGTGGGAGAAGATACGCTGGAGCTCCAGAGGACTAACTTCAGACTTCCAGAGTCAAGCTTGTGCTGTTGTAAGAAGCAGCCACCACTGTCTGCCCGTTGCTGCAGACATATAGTCCCAGCTGCAGCTGTGCCCAGCAACGTTCCCAGACAGCCGTGCGTGGCATGTCCTGACTCTCACCAAAGTAAGCCTGATGCCAGGTGTTATGTTGCCAGAGTTCCTGTCATCCAGCATTTCTTCTCCCAGAGGGGACAACGAGGCTGGTGGAGAGACTAGAAGGAAAGTCTGATGAGGAGAGGCTGAGGGAGCTGGGGCTGTTCAGCCTGGAGAAGAGAAGACTCAGGAGGGACCTTGTTGCTCTCTACAACTACCCTAAGGGAGGTTGTAGTCAGGTGGGGGTCAGGCTATTCTCCCAAGCAACTACTGACAGGACAAGAGGCCATGGCCTGAAGCTGCATCCGGGAGGTTTCAGTTGGATATCAGGAAGATCTTCCTGACAGAGGGTGATCAGCCATTGGAATGGGCTGCCCAGGGAGGTAGTAGAGTAACTGTCCCTGGATGTGTTTAAAGAAAGGCTGGATGTGGCACTGAGTGCCATGGTCTGGCTGATGTGGTGGTGTTGGGTCATAGGCTGGACTTGATGATCTCAGAGGACTTTTCCAGCCTCAGTGATTTTGTGATTCTGTGATCAGAACTGTTTCTTTTCCTTGCATCCTTCCCCTTTCTCACATGTGCAGGCTGAACAACACTCACCTGAAATAGCCACTCTGGGTGGCATTTTTAGTGTACTGTTTTGAGACCTTCACATTTAGTTCTTCCATCTCAAAGCCCTGCAGAGCTTCTGTTCTTGTAGAACCGGTCGATATCGAACGACATCGTTTGACTTTGTTGTTTCCCCTTTGCCTTGGCTTGCCTGGCAGCAAATTCTCACATGAAATGAGACTCACAGCACCCAAGCGGGTGGGGAGGAACTAACCCATTTCCTCTTCATACATTTTCTGGCTACAGAATTAGTCACCTGCGATATATTTTTTTCCTTTCTACAGTTCCTCCAGTAATTGAGGGTGATGCTGACACAGCCCAGAACAGGCAGGTGGTTGCTGGCAATTCACTGACGTTGGAGTGCAAAGCTGCTGGCAACCCTCCACCTCTCCTTACCTGGTTAAAAGATGGTGTGCCAGTCAAAGCAAGTGACAATCTCCGCGTGGTAGCTGGTGGGAAGAAGCTGGAGATCCTCAACGCCGTTGAGGCTGACCGGGGCCAGTATTTGTGTGTGGCCACAAGCGTAGCTGGAGAACAAGAGATCAAATATGAAGTTGAAATCTTAGGTGTGTGAGCATCAGAACTACTGGTTTCTCAGATTTCCATAAAGCTAATAAACTGTGTTTTTATTTGTGATGGTATCACTAGATGAAAGATCAGTTAGTAAAGCTACATATCTAGTTAACCTGGGAACTGCAGACTTTTTCTGCCCAGGGTTTCAGGACAGTTTGAAGACTCTTTCAGGTTAATTCTTGAACAGTTTTTGTGAACACGGTAGGTAAATACTAATCTCAGTAACCTTTAAAATTCTTCTAACTTGCCTTCGTAGCAGAAAATCATAGACTTGAAAGGAATCCATTAAAATATCACTGAGTAGTTGCTTGTGGGGAGAGAACATGTTTCTCTGAAATTGAGCTGCAGTGCAAATTTTGAACCTTTTTCTTGAAAAGAATTTTTTTTACTTCTTTTTCCATTGAATCCTTTACCATGGTCTGCATCTCAGCAGTGCCTTCTGAATGTCGCTAGGTCAATGAATTCTGCAAATGTTAATCACATTCTCCTGACGTGGAAGGGTTTATTTCTGAACTTTAAAGGATTGATTTTTAGGCTTTGAACTGCTCTCTTGAATTCACGTAATATTGTATGCAGTTCTAGAGCATTCTGCTGCTTCAGGTGTGCTTCACTGGTCTTGCTAGTCGGTGGAGGATCTGGAAGGGGCTGTATGATGGTGCTTCCTCCCCATCCCAGCCACTTCTGTGACAGGACGAGACAGCATGAAGAGGACCTGGAAGATGGTCCTCTGCACCTTTGTTTTCTCCTTGGGCTGACAGAGGGTGCTAAAAGTGTAGTCCCCCTCCTCCCATACCCAATTGACAAGGTTGTTCTGGCAGAGTCTGAAAAAAAAAGAAAGGAAACAATAAAAGAGAATGAAAAGAGTGATTTGAAGGCACAAAATGTCATTGAGTTGTTGTTTCCCTACAAAAAGGATCAGTGGTTCATAATGAGCTATGAATCACCATGTGTCCCAAAGTGAGATAGGTGCCAAGATTATTTTGACTTTAACATTATTCTTTGAGATAGACTTTTATGATATTTCTGATGCTTGAATTTTTCTGTTGACGAATTTTTTTCTTTTTTACAGTCCCACCGTTTGTGGAAGGTGGGGATGAACTCTTGGACTACCTTGTGATTCTCCATAGCCCTTTGGAGTTGGATTGTTCAGCAACAGGGACACCTTCACCAACTATCACGTAAGGGCTTTGTTAGGACAGTAGAGAGAAAAATCTACTGGTTAGTTAGGTGAGCTTGCAGGTAGTCTTAAGGAAATGCCCATGGAACCATATAATACTTTTTAGTTGGAAGAGACCTTGAAGATCATCAAGTCCAACTCTTAACCCAGCACTGCCAGGGCACCACTAACCCATGTCCCTCAGCACCACGTCTCCATGGCTTTGAAAACCCTCTAGGGATGGGGACTCCACCACTGCCCTGGGCAGCCTGGGCCAGACATTCACAACCCTTTTGGGGAAGAAATTTTTCCTCATGTCCAATGTAAACCTCCTCTGGGACACAGCTTGAGGCCATTTCCCCTTGTCCTATCACTTGTTCCTTGGGAGAAGAGACCAAGCCCACCTGGCTCCAACCTTCTTTCAGGGAGTTGTTGAGAGTGAGAAGGTCTCCCCTGAGCCTTCTTTCCTTCAGGCTGAACAACCCCAGGTCCCTCAGCTGCTCCTCACAAGACCTGTGCTCCAGCCCCTTCCCCAGCTCCGTTTCCCTTCTCTGGCCACGCTCCAGCCCCTCAGTGCCCTTCCTGGAGAGAGGGGCCCAAAACTGAGCCCAGTGTTGGAGGTGCAGCCTCCCCGTTGCCCAGTGCAGTGGGACGATCCCTGCCCTGGTCCTGCTGGCCACACCACTGCTGACACAAGCCGGGAAGCCATGTTAATTTAGTGATTGTTCATGTGTGGAGGACAAACTCCTGGCTCCACTGAATACAGCATCAGGCATCCATGACAGGATCAGGATTTTATTTTCAAGTAATTTGGTATGTTGTGCCAATATATGTGTCCTGAAAATAGATAACAAGGGCTGAGAAAGTTCTCAGTGCTTTGCTAATGTAACCGTGCACTTTGCATCTGCCACCAGCGATTGTTTTGCTTTGGGGATTTCTGTCTGCCTCTGGTGGTGGTATCTGCTTTTTCCACTGATTCCCAGCTGTCACCTTTCTGACCTCTTCCTTAGTGCCTGTTCCCCCAAACTTCCCTCTCCTGCTAAACCAGTCCAGTCCATGGCTCTCAGAAAATCAGCATGCTACCTGACATCTCCAAACCTTCCTGGAAACGCAGATAGAGTTACCGAGACGTTCTGCCCAACGGAGCTGTGTGTATTTTAGGAGTGTTGTTGATCTTACTTTCGTGGGCATCTGATTTTGTACTTTTGTTTTGGTAGGTGGTTGAAAGATGGTCAACCAGTTGAAGAGGGAGCTGGACATAAGATCTTATTAAATGGACAGAAGCTTCTCATCTCTCACGCTCAAGTGTCAGACACCGGCCGCTATAAATGCGTGGCTGCAAATAAGGCAGGAGAACACGGGAAGGAATTTGATGTTACTGTGCATGGTAGGTTACTCGAGAGGGGCAAGCAGCAGGCTGCCTTTATGTTCAGTTGCTGGTGAGAAGGTTCTCTAATGTTCTGCAAATGTTATTAATGGGTTGAAAAATCAGAGATGAGAGTATATGAAATAGAAGTAGAGCTGCTCTTACATGTGGGATATTACTGCTGGATTTTTAAATGTATGTGTACAAATGATATTTCATTTTTGCTTCTGGTGCTCCTTGCAGTTCCTCCAACAATCAAATCCACCGGGACTTCTGAGCGAGCTGTGGTGATCCACAAGCCTGTGACGCTGCAGTGCATAGCCAACGGCATTCCCAGCCCTTCCATTACTTGGTTAAAAGATGGTCAACCAGTAAACACAGCCAGAGGAAATATAAAAGTAAGCACTACTCTGTTATGGGATCCAAACCATGAAAGATAAGTTACCATAAATTATACACGTTAGTGCTTCTTTTCCTTTTGCTTCCCTCATGCTGTGATAGAAAGATGCTAAAGATCCATCCTGGAGAGCAATGGGCTTTTAAACTAAGCAGGCTGGTATGTCAGAATGAGTAGCAGTGTTTAGTAGACTGAACCCCATTAACCACCTCTCTATCAGAACAGTCTCTCACTGTGAATTTGGCATCTGACTCCTTTCAGTTGTACTTGAACCTTCAAGGTATGGTTGTCTACTGGTTATGAGGTGGCTCTACCCACTGATCACTGTGAGGCAGGATTAGATGAGTTGTTCTATAAGAACTGCCATTGCAGCACCTACCTGTAAGCTCCCTGCTCACTGTGAGATTCTGACTTTCCATGACCAGCCCTTCCCAGTGCTTGCATGCCCCAGGGGGTTGAGTGCTTGTAGTGGCTTTGATTTACTTTAGGCTGGAGCTGGTTTTGCCATCTTGCCAGCGCCAGCTTTCTCTGCCTGCAGCCTCCTCCTCACGTTGCTTGCCTGCCCCTCTGCCATCTAGGTCTCAGCTAATAATCCTGGTGGCCCATGACCACTGAAGTCTCTCAACTACCAAGACACCTGTCGCATGAGTATTATCCCCATGTCAGAAGAAAGCTGAGACTGGCTGTATTCAGCGTAAACTTCTGCTTTGCCATTATGCTTAGCAGCCCTGCCTGGGATCGTTGTGTAAAGTGGTTCCCTGCTCTCTCTTTTGGTACAGCTGGAGTCTTCAGGCCGTATTCTGCAAGTTGTCAAGGCCCTGCTGGAAGATGCTGGCCAATACACTTGTGTGGCAACAAATGCTGCAGGAGAAGCCCAACAGCACGTTCGGCTTCACGTGCACGGTAATGTTTCTGCCTCTGGTTCAAAGCTAAACGTGGCTGGTTTAAGGCAGCTCTTTTTCCATCTGTGTTTCTTTCTCTTTTAAGCTCTCTGGCATTTCTTGTTGTCCCCGCACATCCACCTTCCGGTTTTCTTTCTTTGTCCTGTTCTATGATTGAGACATCAGGGCAAAAGCTGTTTTTCCTGGGCTTTAGCCTTTCTCACGTGGTAGCGAGGGCCCCAGCAACGACTGCCCTTCCAGTTCACTCATCTGTTCAGAGCTACCCCAAGCAGCCAAACGCATTGCCACTGACCCACCCCTCTGAAGGGTTATTCTGTGTTTCTGGACCCAGAGATGATGTACCACTGATGGCATTTTTCATTTGATCCAAGTCACGGGGTTCCCTGTGACTTTGCAATGGGGAAATTTTACAGGAATGACTTTTCTGACAAAGCAACATTCTCTTGCGAAGGGATTTTTCAGACCTGTTTAAAAGGAATTTTATTTCACAGCTAAAACCATTTGTAAAAAGAATCAGGGAAACTTGACAAGATGTTGTTTGCAATTGCACTTTATTACATGTTCTCACCAGGATTTACGTATGGTTACCTCAGAAGCGGTCATGAGATACTGTGCGTTCTTGATGTGACCCAGGAGGTGCAGGAATGGACTGTGGCAAAATGCTTGTGATGAGTATGATTATGTTGACTTTTTCCAGTTACTGACTCGGTTTGACAATAAATGTTGAACTGAAATGGAGAGAGATTTCAGTGTGTCCATCGGTGAGATTTACAGGGATGAACCACACTCGTACTTGGTAATTGGGTCATAGTTAATTTTAGTGTCAGGCCCCTGCTCATAAATGTCTCCTTTTCTCTCAGTCTTTGTGTTCAAAGTGTCGTTATCTGGTGTTCCTGTCATGTTGTGACTTTATAAACTTCAGTAAGGTGAAGAGCCTTGCTTTTCAAAGCTATGTACAGTTTAAAGTTACCAGTTCAGGTGAGATGAGCTTGCCACGTTACAAGAATGACTGTTCTGTGGTGGGCACCCATTTCCTGCAAGTGCCATTTTTCCTGGGTGGGGGGGAATTTGCAAAAAAAACCAAACAGTTTTCTTCCTCTTTACACTGCTGAGGTTATATAATAGAATATTCCTGTTTCAAAGATGAACTTCCTGGAGAAATTCCTCGGTCATCCAGCGTTTTGTTGGGGCTTGTGCAATCCATTGCCCAGAGTTCTGCAGAGGGCAGATGACTTTGTGATTGGATGTTGTGCTAGCTGGGTGGCTGAATTAATGAAACCCTGATGCTTTTGTCTTTTCCCAGAACCACCCAGTCTGGAGGATGCAGGGAAAATGTTAAATGAAACAGTGGTGGTGAATAATCCAATCCATCTCGAATGCAGAGTGTCGGGGAACCCACTGCCAGGTACGCACGTGCACCTTGCAGAATGGGAAGGAGATCTCATAGAAAGCTTTCACTTTTATGTGTCTTTTGAAAAAAATGGATATTCTGAACGTGAAGTCAATTAAATAATGGATATTCTGAACGTGAACTTAATTTTGTGATTTTTAAACTAGATAGACACTGTTAAAAGCTATATATGATGGCAAATGTCAATATATCAACCGAGGTGGAGTGAGTATCAGTGTTAAACACATCCCCTCTCCTCCCCTGTCAGGTCAATATTTTATAGTCTAGGGCAGACCTAAAACAACACCCAGTGTACTGAGGGTGCCTGTCAAGTGTGGCCTTGTCTAGGAACCTTGTCTGAAGCCTACTGAGGTTAACAGGAGGCTCTTGGTTTGGTCTGGGCCCCTTGCCTGTGCAAATGAGTAGATTTTTCTCTGTGTGTACAAGTGCTTTCTGCTGCTTGCCCCAGTGATAAATTATGCTGCTGAGTTTGTGGGTTCTCCTTATATTCCAAGCTTTGATAACTAGGCTGTGTATTTCTGTTTGTGTTTTAGTTTCCTTGCATTTCATGGAATTACAGTCTTTTTTTGTTTTTTTCCTTTTCTTTTCTAAGGCAAGTTCCCCCTAGAAATCACAGACATTTACCCAAATGAGAGCTGAAAGAGTTTGGCTCCAGTTTAGATTGATGGTCTTTTAAATTGTTTCTGAATTGAAAAAAAAAAAAAAAAGTAAAGCAATCTGGATTTTTATTACTTCATTGCTGGGATTCTTTCAGCACCAGGATTTTTGGATTAGGTCTTTTTTTTTTTTTTTTTTGCAGTTAAATCATTTTTTGTTCTCATTGTTGAGATGCACAGATAAAAATTCACTTCCTCCTTTTTTCCAATGTGTGTTTTTTGTTCTCACCTTCTTCTGATGGGATGTAAAAATAGTGTGTTAATAAGAGAATAATTCTCTGCATTAACTATTGGACAGCAAAATAGTGTATAACTAGTATCTTATATTTAGTATAGCAATTTATTCTAGTGCTGGGGATAGTCCCATTATCAGAAGAAAGGTGTTACTAAATTTCAGAGAAGCATCTGGGTTCACCTTCTCTACCTTTATGAGAATTAATTTTCAGCAAAGTATTATTTCCTAGAATAATTTCTACCCTTATAAAAGAAAATTTGAAATTATTGGGGTATATGTCAAATGTTATGAGAGCAGAAAGAATTTTATATCCATTTTGCACTCTTTTGTGCTCAACAAACGGCCTGTTGTTTAAGGACAAACCATGAAAATGATGGGATTCCTATACTTTGTACAGTAAAACCAGCTCATTCACCTCTTCCATGTATGATGTGAGGTGGCTCCATAATAATGGCAAGAGGTGGCATTAGCTAAGAAAAGCAATAGCACAACATCACCCTGAAAAAGAAAGAAGCTTGTGTGTGGTCGTGTTCATCAGGTAGGCCAGGTTACTTCTTGAATGTGCCTGTCATAGGAAACCCGTGTGCTACAGAAAATGAGTCAGTCTGTGGCAGTTTCATCTAAATGAGTAGTGCAGTGATGCCAGCAAAGCCTTAGTTACCCTTCTGCTGACAGAGGGTGACATCTTTTGGCAGAGTTGCCAAAACTTCCCTTGGATTTTGTTGGTATAAAATCTTCTTTTGGAGTAAGCCTGGATCTGTGGGCTTTCTGTTTGTTTTTTCAGTCTGCCAGTTGAAGTTCAGTTTGATTGTGTGCATTTAATTCTGTGAACTTTGCCAGGTGGTTCAGTTCAAACACAAAATCATTTTGGTTGGAAGAGTCCTTTCAGAATATCAAGTCCAACTGCTAACCCAGCACTGCCAGGCCACCACTAGCCCATGTCCCTCAGCACCACATCTCCATGGCTTTGAAACCCCTTCAGGGATGGGGACTCCACCGCTGCCCTGGGCAGCGTGGGACAGGCCTTCACAACCCTTGCAGGGAAAATTTTTTCCTCATGTCCAACCTGAACCTCCTCTGGTGCAACTTGAGGCAATTTCTTCTTGTCCTATCACTCGTTCCTTGGGAGAAGAGCCCAACCCCACCTGGCTCCAACCTCCTTTCGGGGAGTTGTTGAGAGTGAGAAGGTCTCCCCTGAGCTTCCTCTTCTCCAGGCTCAACCCCATGTCTCACAGTTGCTCCTCAGAAGACCTGTGCTCTAGACCCTTCCCCATCTGTGTTGCCCTTCTCTGGACATGCTCCAGCCCCTCAGTGTCCTTCCTGGAGAGAGGGGCCCAAATCTGAACCCAGGATTTGAGGTTTGGCCTCATCAGTGTCAGTCCAGGGGGATGATCCCTGCCCTAGTCCTGCTGGCCACACTAGTGCTGATCCAAGCCAGGATGCCAGTGGCCTTCTTAGCTGGCTGCTGATCAACACCCCCAGGTCCTTTTCTGCTGGGTAGTTTCCAGTCGCTATTCCCCCAGCCTGCAGTGTTGCAGGGGGTTGTTATATGTAGCAGTATTTTAAGGCAGAAGGTTGAAAAACTCTATATATCAAGTTATTGTATATTTTTAAACTGCTGCTGTCAACTTGGTATGAGATGAAGAAATTCCCTGGAAGTATACTTTGTGTGATCATTTTTTAACTTCGGAACACTTTTTTTCATGAGTACGTGGTGCACATTGATGACAGTGTCAAATTTGCTATTGAATCCCGTGGCCATATTCAGTATCTTGCATGAACATGACAAATTTCCTCATTTCTAATTACCTTTTATTGTTATTAAAGACGATTAATATTTGGTCTCGGTTTCTAACTGTCGTTATATATCTGAAAAATTAGATGGAAAGGGTGAAGGCTACGTAGTCCCGTTGTTTGTAATGGGGATATTTTGGGGAGCTTTTCCATCTTTCCTTTCCCGATGCAGCTATCACGTGGTACAAGGACAACCGCCCGCTGACCAGTGCCACCAGTGCCAGCTTCCTGAACCGAGGGCAGGTTCTGCAGATCGAGGGGGCTCAGATCTCCGACACGGGCATTTACAGATGTGTGGCTGTCAACACCGCCGGCACAGCTGAGTTGTTTTACAGCCTTCAGGTCCATGGTGAGTATTAGAAAACCTACGGAAAACACCCAGATGTGCTTTTCAAGTTTCAGCTCTGCTGAGCAGACTTACCATCACTCATCACACCATCCTGCTGGAAGAGGCTCAGAGGGAAGAAAAGTCACTCTTCTGGTTTTCAGTGATAGCAGAATGCACGTTTTCAGCTGGGAAAATGTGGTAAGGGAGGTCAGTTCTAGGAAGAATGCACAGAACCAGCAGACTTGTGGAAGAGGTATTTATGTTACCGCTTCAGCGCTTTGGAAGGCCTTGCAGTTGCTGGGTTTTGCTGTAGGTGACTTTAAAGCTCATGGTAGATAGAGGCAGGACACAGATCAAATGCTCTCATAATCCAAGAGTTTTAAAGACAAATGTGCTGTGTCTAAGAAGATGACGTGCAAGTGTGGGTGTTTGCAGACATGAGGCACCTGAGCAAAAGCCAAATTGGAGCTGTTCCACTGATTTCAGTGGCTTTTGGATGGGGCCATAGTCCAAATTCTTATCTTTGATACATGCACTTGCATGTAGTGGGTTTTCTGTGGGAGTCTTTCATGCAAAACTGTGGCCTGAATTTGGCACAGTGTCCCCAGCTGAGATGTGTGCAGAGTATGCAGCTCCTATTAATGTTAATTAACAAATAATGAGTTGGGCAGTACGTTTCCATGGAGTTAATGACCATCATGGGAAAAACTGATGGCTCAAGACATGGTCAAAGGCAATTAACCCCACCCAGTGATTAATTCCCAGGAAATATTTAGAGCCAAGGTCATTATTCTGGCTAAACTGAAAAATGAATAATAACTCTTAAATATAGTTGTGTCTTTTTATGGGTGGCGGAATGTCAGCAGATATGTCTGGAGTCTTCTAGGTAACTAATACTTTCTGGCTTAGATGAAGTTGTTTCCCCTTCCAGAAGAGAATATGTGCAGTTGCAGCCAGAAGTAATTGTGTCAAAGGAAGCTCCAACACCATCCATAAACGTGCTTAATTCAGCTTGTATTGTGCCGAGCTTACAGCGGAGGCCTTTTTGAACTCGCCATCAAGTTTCTCATCCAGTTGACTTAGAGTTTATCAGCCTGAGAAGAGAAAGCTTGAGGGTTTTCCCCTCTTAACAGCGGAGGCAAGAATGACTAATTAAAGGAGAGCAGAAGGGACAAGTACAGAAAGTTGTGCTGCGTTTTGAACGCCGGCTCCAGGTTTCTGTGTGGCCCTTGGCATGAATGAGCACCTACCCTGGTCCATGACTGGCCGGGTTCTCTTGTTGGTAGTGTCATGGATGTGGTAGCTACGGCAGAAATTATCAACTCATTTTTTGCATTAAAAGCAGTGCTGAATATTGCAGGCTTAACATGAGATGAAACTAGGGAGGCCTGCTGAAGGAAGCAGGTTGAATTCCAGTTTAGGATATTCATATCCTTTCATTACAGTCATTTTTTCTGCTGCTTTTTCACCGTGGTAATTTTTCCAGGCGTTTGAGAACAATGGATGCCATTGATTGTAGTGAAATAGGGGAACTGCAGGGGGAAAAAAAAGATTATAAAATTACACTTGCTTCTTTTCCCCCTGTTGCTGCTGTTACTGGAATTTATCTAAGAGTAGGTAGCCTGAGTTACGGGCTGTTAGAGGTTGCTGAATTTATTAACAAATATTGTTGTCAGTACAGGTTTGTTTTTTTCCTCACACAGGACACGTATGAGTAGATGGCACCATTCTGATCTCTTTCTGGGTGTGACTTCAAGGATTAAGTTTTCTACAGATAGTGACTGTAAAATTATTAGGGGTAGGAGCAAATAAAATTGTTTTGATTCTCCTGATAAATGAAACATCTCCCTTTTTTGCTGCTTCTTGTCTCTCTTTTCGACATAGCTCTACAAAATTTGCTAGACTGCGTAAATCACTTACAGTAAGTGTTTTGAGATTTTCCAGTAAGATGTTTTTTATCATCAGAGAGGCAGATGTTACACAGTCTGATCTGGGAAGCGCTCACATATGCTCTGCAGGGCCACTTTATTACTCTGTGTAGGTATTTGCTTTATGCAGTTTATAGGATAAACATCTTTCTTTAATCCCCCACTACTCTTAATGCCTTTCACAAGGTCTAAATGGAATATTATAAAAGTTTGGGGGAATATTTTCTGGTTTGATGTTGTGGTTATGTTATGTACTCTGGGCTGTGGGCCCAGCCCTGCTTACAGTACTTGCTCACAGTACTTTCCTTGAAGCCATGCAAGGAAAGGGCAGGATTTGGCACAGAGCAACCAAATGACAAGAGTTCAGTAGGAGTAGCATGAGAAATCTTTCCAACAATGTGGTGCCTTGCAGAATGAGAAATAATGTCCAAATGGAAGCGGCCTGTTGATTTCCATTGCGATTAATACTCTTGTGTACCTGTTTCTGCTTTGTTTTCCTTTTTTCAGTCCCACCATCAATCTCTGGCAGCAGTGAGATGGTGACAGTGGTGGTTAATAATCTAGTGAGACTGGAGTGTGAAGCAAGAGGCATCCCTGCACCCATTCTGACATGGCTAAAAGATGGTAGCCCTGTTTCCAGCTTTAGTGATGGACTCCAGGTACTGGTTTCAAGTCCTGCTATCTGTGCTCTTTCCTGTTGTGGTAGGAGGCTTTTAAACCTGTACAGTTCAATTGAACAAAATAAGTTAGAGGTTTTGGAATGAAAGTACAAGGCCTTTTGCTCTAGATTATTGGTGCAAGCTTAGCTCCAGTAATCACTGTGTGAAGCGGACAATATGGATGTACTGAAATAAAGTCATCCTTTCAACTGATTTCATAGTGAGTAAAAGTTTTCATCAACAATTTTTTCACTTGCTGGGAAGAAGAGGCAATTGGACTATGTTCCTGTGCTGAAGAGATCCGTAGAGCTCGAGATCATGTAAGATACTATTGCATGAAGTAGCAATTCAGGAAAAAAAACCCATCCACTGATGTAAGGAGACATTGCAGAGACACTTCAGCTGTTTCAGGAGATATTCAGAGTTAGAAGGAGAGGGCATGGTTACTTTCTGAAATCTAATTTTATGATCTGAAAGGAAAGAGGGAAAATTTTTCTATCTGGGGTCAGCTTGGGAGACAGGCTAACGGTGTGATAGGATGTTTGAAACTGGCAAGAGGGAGGAACATCCAGATCCTGCACAGATTTGTTCCTCTGGGCTTGCATGAAGTTAGACATTTTCCTTTTGCAAGTCTTGATCAAAAGAGAACACCAGAGTGAGGGGAAGAGGGTAGGGAACAGATCGATGCTGAGCAGCAGTGGCCAAACTGTTGCATTTTGAAATGAAACCCCCTGGTTCTCTCTGCTTGTGCCTTCTGAACGTGTTGTGCTTGTGTTGCAGGTGCTGTCTGGGGGCCGGGTCTTGGCACTGCGTAGCGCTCAGATCAGCGACACAGGAAAATACACTTGTGTTGCAGTCAATGCTGCGGGCGAGAGCCAAAGAGATACTGATCTCAGAGTTTATGGTGAGATTTTCTGACAAGTCTCTACTTTTTTTTTTTTTTGGTTGTGAGAACTTTTCGTGGAGCTTTACTGAAATACTCCGTGGCCCAGACTTTTAGCAGCTTTGACTAGAAATGATTCAAACCCTGTTCAGCCTGGAGAAGACTGGCAGGGGATGTGATCAATGCCTATAAATATCTAAAGGGAGGGGGTCAAGAGAATGGGGCTGGTGTCTTTTCAGTGGTGCCCGGTGAGGAGACAAGGGGCAACGGGCACAAACTGGAACATGGTAAGTTCCACCTAAACATAAGGAGAAACTTCTTTGCTGTGAGGGTGCCAGAGCCGTGGAACAGGCTGCCCAGAGAGATTGTGAAGTCTCCTTCACTTGACAGATTCCAAACCCACCTGGATGTGGTCCTGGGCAACCTACTCTAGGTGACCCTGCTTTAGCAGGAGTGTTGGAGTAGATGATCTCCAGAGGTTCCTTCCAACTCCTACAATTCTGTTGTTCTGTTCTGTTATTCATAATGGAAGGCAAAGTGATGACGTGTGTATATGCTAGTAAAAATATATATACGCACACGCATGCACACGTATTAAAGTGTGTTCTTCTCTGTATCCTTGGGGAAATGTAGCTGCAGCAGTGAATTTGCAAGTTTAATAAATAAAGACTCATTTATAAATGCATTTATGTGTAAAAAAGCTTGTAGATCCCATGGGCAAAAAATATTACTGGTCCCAAGGCTCAGTTGTCTTTATTGAACCAGGCTGAGTCGCTGTGAGTTTGCCATAGAGCTCTCCAGTTTCCATTCCATTTTCAAGACTCACTGTGCCTCCCTAAACAGTGGTCACATTTTCAGTGCTAATAGTGACGCTGTATTGAGCCCAAACGTTCACAGAATCACAGAAGGGTAGGGGTTGGAAGGGACCTCGAAAGATCATCTAGTCCAACCCCCCTGCCAGAGCAGGACCACCTAGAGCAGGTCACACAGGGACGTGTCCAGCAGGGTTTTGAATATCTCCAGAGAATATACTTTGTCTCTTTCAAGAAGTGGGAAATACGTCTTTCGGACTTTGTCAGTTCTCCAAATTATGTCTGTAAGTTAATTCTGAAGGGTTTTTTTTTACCAAATTCACGTAAATTCATCCTTCCTTCTGATTTCTTGTAACTTCTTTGAGCTTCATCCTCATTTTTTGTAACTCATCTAAGATGCCTTTGCTTATTGTGGTCTTGGAGACCGTTGGTGACGTGCAGATAGCAAAGAGCATGACGTGCTGCCAGGAGGAATGCCAGGGAGTTTGACTGTAGCAAGTTAGAAGTTTCCTTGGACATCTCAAGTGGTTTTGTACACCAGTGAAATGAGGATGAGCAATGATCTGCCATCTGGTTTAGAAATCTTATGGTACCAGATGTGGAGAGAGGGTTTCGGAACCTTTGTGGTTTTTGCTTCTGCATTCAGTAGGTGAGTGTAGAGGGAACTGTTCTGGCTCTCCCAGTCTCTGGCTTTATGGCAATTGTGAGCGGGAGTCTGGAAAATCTTGCAAGAGAAGCTATAGACATTTGGATGTTTTCTAAGGTGAATAGAGACAGCTGGCTAGGTTAGTTTTGGGTTTTGAGTTTGTCTTTGAGAATTGGTTTCCTTGTAACTGCAGTGTGGTCAGGATGCTCGTGACTTGAGTCGTGGCTGCTTGTGCATCTGCAAGGGGCATCTCTGAGAGTCAGGGCTGTGGCACAGCAAGCAAGCTCCAGGTTAACGTAGGCTGGAGCAGTCTGGGTCTAGAGCAAGGAATGTGAAGGTTCCTTTTGGAGTTTGAGGTCCGGGGTGTATGTACACATAACTACACAAGTGGAGTGGATATATTTATTTATATATGGACATATATATATATTTATATATTTATATGAACTGCTTGAAAGAGTCCAGCGCAGAGCCACAAAGGTGATGGAGTGGAACATCTCCCTGCTGAGGAAAGGCTGAGGGAGCTGGGGCTCTTTAGGGTGACATCATTAATGCCTACAAATATGTAAAGGGTATCAGGAGGATGGAGCCAGGCTCTTCTCGGTGATATCCAGTGGTAGGACAAAGGGCAAGGGGTGCAAGCTGGAATGTAGGAGGTTCCATGGAAACATAAGGAGAAACTTTTTCATAGTGAGGGTGGCAGAGCCTGTCCCAGGCTGCCCAGGGAGGTTGTGGAGTCTCCTCTGGAGACTTTCCAAACCCACCTGGACATGTTCCTATGTGACCTGCTCTAGGTGGTCCTGCTCTGGCAGGGGGGCTGGACTAGATGATCTTTCAAGATCCCTTCCAACCCCTAACATTCTGTGCTTCTGGGATATTTATTGTTTCTCTCCTGTTTCCTGGAACCTCTGTCCTGTTTAGCTAGATGAAATTAAAAGAGTTACATATGTTAAAAATTGCTGTCGTATTAGAAGCTGGCCAGGGCTGAGTTCAGCTGCAGGGCCCTCTTGAGTGAGGCTGTCACCTAAAAGTACTATTATTCTTAGGACTTGCCTCATATGGGTAATCTAATTAAGAAGTCCCAGGAGGAAAATAATTTGGAGCACAGTTGGAGCTGAGATGGTTAGAAATGTGCAGTGCCCTGAGCCAGCCTAGGAGCTGGAACGAGCCGGGTAACATACAGTTACCGTGAGCATAATTCGATTAATTTTAAACCCTATTACTTCAGCAACAAATGCTTCAGTGTCTGTGTCTCTGTTTCATAAACTCAGTTTCCTTTTGAACATGTTTCAATTCATTCAGCTGAGAGGAAAACTAATTGGTGGAAAAGCGTTTGGAAATAAATTTGCTTTCTGCAGTAACGGGTCAGCTTCCAGTTTTCAGTTCCACAACACTCGTAAAGAATCTGGGCCTTTGTGAATTCTACAAAGAAAGTAAGATAAACAGATTTTGGGTTTTTTTTCAGTTACTGTATTTCTTATCCACAGAGACCAGACTTTTCCCTAAATTATTTCCAAACTGTGAAATCAGCTGCTCCGCTTAGTACTTCCTGTGCAAGAAAAACAAAGCTTTATTGTTGATGTTATTTTTCAGGACATCTTGAGAATTGCGTTGCCAGTTTTACGAGCACCACTTTGGGACATTTAATAATCTCACGTGTGCTAATTAATTCAGTATCTTTTTGTTCAGAGCGAAGCCCAGCGTATTTCTCACAGCCAGTCCCACTGCTTTCCTTCTTCTTACCCCGATCCTTTGGGCAATCGGACGCAGTTTCTGGAGTTATGGATTGCAAAACTGAAAACTGAAGAAATGTGACAATAAAGGTTCTTATGTATGGCCCTAGTCAACTTTAAATTGAAGAAAAACCCAGACCTTTAAAACTCATGTGGCAATATTTTGTCAACGACCCAACAACGCCCGAGGAGCCTCAGAAAATCTCCTCTGCCTGGTGGCACTGCGTGCCCTCGCCAAAGGATGTGAAGTTCAACCATAAATGCCCATACAAAGCAGTTTTCTGTGTTTAATCTTTTTATTTAAGCTCATCTCATCAGCCTGATATTTCCTCTCTGTACTCTTCAACTCCAACCATGAAGGCTTTCCCCATGGAAAGCTGGTGACTTGCAGCGTTCCAGGGTTTAGTTCTCAGGTGCCTTCTCAGTTCCTTTGTTTTCCTGACTAAGGAAACACAAATAATTTCAAAAATGGCAGGGAAAATGTCGTTTCTTAAATCTTGGCACTGTTCAAGAGCACCTAATGGGCTTCAATTAAAATGTCCAGATGCAATTTTTTTTTTTCTTCTACACTGAAAATTTTCATTCCAAAAGTTGACTTTTCTACTCTGTAGTATGGAAATAATAATGTAATAATGAGGTTATCACTGAAATTGTAGTACACATTTAAATATTGAGCTCAGTGCCAACAGTTGCACAAATTAGCCAGCAGATACCACACAAAGCAGGTAGACAGCAAAGTAATTGATGATTAAGTCATTAACCCCTTCACTTAGCTGCATCCGTGTCACTTTTCATTCTGTCTTCTGTATTTGGCCATCTCTGGACAAAATTCTTCTTGAAGTCAGAAGTCTCCTTAAAGCCAAACATCCTTCGTGGCACTGTCTTGGAACAGTTTCAGACATTTTCAGCTTCTGGGTCTGATTATTATCTTGTGAGCCTTTTCACTCATCAGCTTTCTTTCTTTACAGTAGGAGTGTACTAGCACATTCTTTATATAGTGGTGATTTTCCTTTCTAGCTGTATTTCAGGGGTTTTTTTTTGTAGTCTTGGCTTCTCTACATGGTTTCGCTGTACCTGATATCTCACTAGCATGTATCTTGTACAGAGGATATTCTATAAGTAACAGAAATTATTCTGGTTCTTTTTGTGATACAAAGGAGACTTAAAATGTGTGCCAGAAAGGTAGTAACTGTCGTATTATTTTTGTTAAATGAAGAGTTAACTCCACGTTGTTTTTACTCTGGGGAGTCTGCGATGCCCAAAGGTCCTTTGTTTTGATTTCTTGCCCTAGTTCCACCAAACATCATGGGAGAGGAACAAAATGTCTCAGTGCTGATCAGCCAATCAGTGGAGCTACTCTGCCAGAGCAATGCTGTCCCCCCCCCCGTGCTGACGTGGCTCAAGGATGGACGACCCTTGCTGAAGAAGCCAGGTCTCAGCATCTCTGAGGATGGAAGTGTGCTGAAGGTGAACTGGGCAGCTGGGCTCCAGTGGCAATAGCCTTCTGGGGAGTTATACCCACTGTGAAGGCACTAGAGACCTGTTAGAGATGGGAGAGTGTTAGGTCCTCTGGTGCAATAGAAAGTTCATGGCCACCTGCGTGGTTGTGTGCGGATTTGGCAGGAGGAATATGGATTATTTATTTGTACGTCGGTCCCCTAAATATTAAAATTGAAACCTGAGCAACCTCTCCTTACAAGTTTCATGTATAACAATGTAAGAAGACGACATCCAGGTTTTCATTTTCTTCCTAGATTGAAGGAGCTCAAGTACAGGACACTGGCCGTTACACTTGTGAAGCGACAAATGTTGCTGGGAAAACTGAAAAGAACTACAATGTCAATATTTGGGGTAAGATTTATTAAGCTTATTCCAGGAATGGGAACAGGGCTCTGATTAAAATTCTGATGTGAGATGCTGAAATCCTCTGTAGCTCATAAACACTTAATTGCTGAGCCTCACACAGGGAGATGTTGTTATATGTGCTGTGTTTTAACAGGCCCAGCAAAACACACACATATTTCCAATTGCTTTGGTTTGGTTCTAAATTGATACCAGCTACTTCATAGGCCTTTGTCCAGTTGGGTTTGCGTGCTTGATAGTAGTTTAGAGCTGTAACTAATTGGGTTTGTATCCATACCTTCTATTGGGGCACCCTAATGCCATTTAAAGTTAACCTACCGACTCCACTTTTTTAAGTACCGAAACGTGGAAATTCAGATAAATAAAAGCTGGTTTACCTAGCTTTATTTCTGCTGCAAAGTTATTGATGCTGAATCACAAAAATAGCTTTAGTAAAATTTTTCTACGGCAAGATGATCAGTGTGGCTTAGGACATTTATTTGAACCATTGATTTTGTTGGTTTTTTTTTCTGTACCACCGTTTTCTCCCCATATACAAATTGAAAATTAATTTTTTTTTCTATTACAAATTAATTTCTTGCTCTGACATCACAAGACTAGAATTATATAACAGGTTTTGTAAAGATAAAACTACAATCTTTAGTACAGAATTGTGTCATTATTTATTAAAAAGAGCCATTCGTGGTGTTGAAGGTAGAGGTGGACACTGTAGTACCACGCAAGACCTTGCAGTTTTCCCGTGCTAAAGCATATACTCATGTTAGGATTAGTATTAAGTTTAGTGGTGGGATTGACAGAGTTAGGTTAATGGTTGCACTCAATGATCTTAAAGGACTTTTCCAACTGAAATGATTCTGTGATTTACTTGTGTGTCACCTCCAGCACTCGTCTCTCCCTCCCCAGATCTGTAAGATCTGCAGCGTCTCAGGGGAGCTTTGCTGCATGGATTTTCTCTTCTGTGCAGTGAGACCATTTCAGTAGGATTTGGAGGGTTGGGATAATTCTTTGCTAGTTAGTAACTTTGATGGAATAAGCTGAAGAGAAACCAAAAGTTGCCTGTGAAAGTCATCTGTGGATAAGTGCTTAGAATTACAGTCTTTGTTTACACCCAGGGACCAGAAGTCCCACTTGCTCTATTTTTAAGTTTTAAATCTGGGCAATGTATCCTTCAGAGGATTGGTGAGATCTTGAGAGCTGTGATTCCATGAGCCAGCCCATCTACTGAATAAGGTGTGCCTCTGTAGAGACTGGCACAAACCTTTTGACCTGAAGCACGTCAAAGAGAAGGTCGAAGCCAGTACAGTACAACAAAGCCCTTTGCACCCAGTCATTTTGAAACCCATGCATCTGGTCGCTGCTAGAGAGTTTGAAGTATGAGAAGGAGAAGCTGTCTACGGTCACATGTATTAAAAATGTGCTGGCCAATTTATCCATTAGTGAGATTTTATTCCCCAGGTTCAGCCTACATTCTCCTCTGCTTTATTGTGGTCTCTTTTTGAGTGTTACCTACACTATTTTCATCTGATGAAAACTATTTCCCCATTTCAAGAAGGCAATTATCCCTCCCCTGGTGATTGAACTGAAGGTCTGTGAGAATCAGAGTGAAAACAGTGGTTCCTTTTGTCTGTGGCTGGGTTACAGTCACAGAGCTGTAAAGGGAGGCTGGCACTTTGCTGCAGCAGGACAGTTGAAGGGTTGGAGTCCTTAGTGTTGGAGATGACAGCCAGTGTGTTGATGCAGGAAAAATTAAAAGGAAAAAAAACTTGGGCTGAATTTTAAAAGTCACTTTTCACCTAGTGATGGTTTATTAGCTGAGGCCATGAATGAGGCAAGCACTTTGAGTTGGAGGCAGTTTACATGATTCACAGAAACGGCTTTGTTCTGTGATGTCCATTCAAAAGTCAGCCAGAAGAAGTCACCTTGGAGGCCAGAAGGATGGATGCCATAATTCCCAAGTGTATTGCTCCCTACCCAGGGTCCGGTTTGTGTTGTCAGCAAGGGAACACAATCCTTGTAGTTGCTTCAGAATGTAATGAGACAAATCTATACGAGGGCTGTTTGGGTCTCACTGGTGGCTAATAATGTTGTATTTCAAATGCTGCAATTATTTGATGTTGCTTTTCAGTGGCACCAAGTATTTATGGCTCGGATGACACCTCTCAACTGACAGTAACGGAAGGGAGCTTAATAAGCCTGATATGTGAGTCTAGTGGCATTCCACCACCCAGTCTGACCTGGAAAAAGAATGGTGGGTAACTGGCCATCATCCATTTTATAAAGCAAATGTGATAATTCTGATGTGCTGAGGTTTTTTGGGTTTTTATTTTTCCTGTGACCATTTTGAGATAGTGTGTTCTGAGGAGTTCACGCACGTAGGTACCTAAGCAGTCGTAGGTTATTCCCTTCTCTCTACCCCATCCCTGCTTGCATTAGGTGGTGTTATTCCTAAAGCTATGCAAGAGAAGCTCAGATTCCTGAGCTGACTTAAAACCAGACTCTGAAGCACTTCACCCCTCTCAATACCCTTATTTACCACAGTGCAACAGGGAGCACCAACACTTGCTGCTGCCAGGGCTGTGGGGCACCGGGAAGTCCTGTGGTCTCTGCCCTGTGATCCACGGTGTAACCACAGACCTGTTCCCTGAGTTCTGTTCAAATCTGCAGCCATGGCACAGTGCCCACTGATGGAAACGCATCTGGTTGCAGTAATTGCTGTGAGGGTTTACTGAAGCTTTCTCTCATCCCATCTTAATATTTAAGAGTAGTTTGTACACCTTTTTGCTTTAGGGGTTAAAGTACCACTGACAAACACCTTCTAGTGCGTCAGTTGACAAAGACAGGTATTTTTAGCACCTTCTTTTAAGCACGACCACTGTGGGAGACAGAATATTAGCCAAAATAAGGTGTTGAACTCTCCCGGTGTGGTAAGTCTTGTGTTCCTAATCAGCCTCACCTATTTATTCCCAGTTTTCTGAAGGGCACATTTCAGTGTGGTATGTGCCCACCTTCATTCATTTTGTGGAAAGAGCAGATTTTTTTTCTTACAAACCACTTTTCCTCATGCAGGAAATGTTCAGAGAGAATGAAGTTTCTCGAGTTCTTTTTAAAGGGCATCTCGTGCTAATAATGTCCTGTGAGGCTGAAGTGTATACACTTCAATGGCAGAAAGGAAACTCAAACCTGCTGGAAAATGGAGAAGGGCAGTTAGAAAAGAGTCCAGTTTTTGAATGTTATTGAAAGCCAGATTTTTTGTCGGGTTTGACACTCGGTGCCCTTGTTCCTGGAGAGGATTTCACGTGCACAGGTGGGAAATGGAAATCCAGCCTGTAGAGATTGTCAGCGGCAGGGGTATTCCTGCAGTCACGACATCTCCCCGCAGCTTCCAAATACGAAGGTAGTCACCTAACCCGAGGTCTCCAGGACTGAAAATCCTGCTCAGAGCATGCAGCCTTATTCTTCCCTCACATTTCTGCTGAGGATTTCCTGGGCAGAAGTCTATGTGACACACAATATGCAGGCTGTGAAAATTAAGTTGTATGTTTCTGAGCACTGGCTGTGCTGGGCGAGATGATTTTATACTGGATGCAAGAGGTCAGATTTTATTGACATGTTTATTGACATTTTTTTTTTTTTGAGTGGAAGTGTCCCAAGCTTTCTGGATGGATGTGAGTGTGGTGACAGTTGTTGTGCGTTAGCTCAGGTTGCTGCGTGTCGTGAAGTCAGCAATTAATATGGGGAGCCCTCAGAAGCTGCCTGTGGGACATTTCTGGTGTCTGGGAAAACTCTGATTGAGCAGCTCGAAAATGGGCAGTTGTGCAGCTCAGTCATTTTCAAGTGAGCCAGTGGGCTTCACACCACCTGAGCAAGCCCACTGCCGTTGTCTGTGGTTTTACCTGAAAGAATGTCTCTTGCAGGCTCTCCGCTGGTGGCTGACCACCTGGGAAGGGTGCGGATTTTATCTGGAGGCAGACAGCTCCAAATTTCCATCGCCGAAAAGTCTGATGCTGCATCCTATGCTTGTATTGCTTCCAATGTAGCTGGAAGTGCAAT
The DNA here is from genome assembly GCA_024336885.1 of Actenoides hombroni. Lineage (NCBI taxonomy): Eukaryota > Metazoa > Chordata > Aves > Coraciiformes > Alcedinidae > Actenoides > Actenoides hombroni. Next base: position 1,526,048 of record WUAM01000066.1, on the reverse strand, counting down.
GAAAGAATACAGTTTGCAAGTGTACGGTAAGTCACCATGAAAAATGCCATTCATATTTTACCAGGTCTGCAATAGTCAGGGAAGTGTTATCAGCGCAGTGATGTTAAGCTACAAGATTTTCAGAGCACAGTGTGTAGCTATGGGATGATTTAAGGGTACTCCAAGGAGAATGTTAAGTAAATTTTTTTTAGCAGGGCCTGTTGGGACAGGACAAGGGGTGATGGTTTTAAACTAAAAGAGGGAGATTTAGACTGGAGAGAAGGAAGACATTTTTGATACTGAGGGTGGTGAGAGCCTGGCCCAGGTTGCCCATTGAGGTCGTCTCTGCCCCATCCCTGGCACCATTGCAGGTGGGGTTGGCTGGGTCTCTGAGCAACCTGCTCTAGTTGCAGATGGCCCTGCTCCTTGCAGGGATGGGTTGGATGAAATGACCTTGAAAGGTCCCTTCCAACCCAAACCATTTCATGATTCTACTATTCTATGATTCTAATTCAGCAAGTTATTAAGGAATATGCTGACTTCAAAGCATAGGAGTAATACCCTTGAAATCATGTGTTTATAGTAAGAATATGCTCTGATGAGCAGCTGCCCTCTGACAGGCTGTGCAGGGGAGTCCCAGGGAACCGTGATGCCCTGTGGTTCTGCAGTGTGCAGACACCTCACTCCAGCTCAGAGGGGCTGGTCAAATTGCAGGCATTTCTCAATGCTGGCTTTAGCTACTTGATGTCAGTCCTCTCAGGACCCCATGTGACTTTATTTTTTTTATAAATCATTATTTTGTCAGTGCTGAAACTGCCCAGACATAACAGTGCAAGCAGCCTCTAACGGTAAAAGCAACATGGCAGAGTAGCTGGATGACAATTTTTTAGCCTTCAAACCTCTGCCAAAATATCTCTGTGGTTGTTTTCCTCCTCTCAGTGAAAACGTTTTGTCTTTTTTCCGAGGTTCTCTTAGAATCTGCTTACAATTGTCATAATTTTCCTACCTAGTTACAAACATGGGGCTGAAATAGCTCGCAAGGATGAGGTAAAAGGAAATTTCTCTTGCCTGTCCAGCTCAGGGTGTTGTAGGCGAAATATTCATAGTAATTATATCTATTATGTTAAAATTGCTGCCACACGTCTCCCAGTGCCTTAACAACAACAGCAAATCGGGTATTATTTCTTTCCCCAGTGCTGGACTTTTTCATCCCGTTGAGTTATTTCTTTGTATTTTTTTCCATATTTTAGTCTGTGCGATTAGACCAGGTTCTGGCATTTCGCTAAGTAAAGTAGTGAAGGCAGCTGATTTGTGTAACTCCTGTCCTTATTTTAAAGCAGGCTGACAGCTTTAATAAAATGCCTTTGCAGGGAGGGAGCCAGCCATATTTCACGGGGGGCCGGTGGGAGCACAGGCGGCTCCATCCCCCACCACGTCCCGCCTGCCGTTACCTCGCACGTGGCAGCGCCGAATCAATAACTGCCACTCTCAGCACCTCCAAACTGCCTCTTGGTGGCTGGGAATTTAAACAAGGGACTCCCAAAGCGGTGCAGCCTCTTCCCTGGTCTTCGCACGCTTGTTAGCTTCCCTCTTCTTCCCCTTTTTGTTTCATTGGGAATGCCGTGTGCAGCGCGTTACGATAAACGCTTTGACACGTTAAATTTTCTCCAGTATATCTTGGCAGCTGCATAATGGATAGATGGCTTCTCTCACTACAGTGCATGAAGACCTTTAAATTATCAATATATTTACCTTCAGGTTTTGGGATTTGGGTTGTTTGTTTATTTTTTGATGTGAGGGGATTCTTGTGTACGGGGAAAGGATGCTCCCAGGTCTTGAGTTTTTTCAGGGAGCACAGTGGCAACTGGATGAAGTTGGCAGTGATTAAAGAGAGCACGGATACCTGTAACAGAAATGTCTTACCTGCTTCAGTGCCACAGAAACAAGCAGCTGGAGGAAGGAGACTGTGTCTTACCTCGCCCTGTAAGGAGGCAACAGGTAGGTCAGAAGGTTTCCCCTCTGAACAAAGCCTCCTATAACAAAGTATGGAGGCCATCATTTGCATCTCTGTAAGGAGGAAATTACCTGAAGTCCAAGGCCATAGTGGTGGGGGAGGGAGAGCACTGATTGAAATAAGGTTGTGTTGGTTATAAAGGAAAAGTCAAGGTGGGAGGTGAAGTTGAAAGAATGTAAGTTAGAGTCTCCTCAGTCCCTCAAACAGACAAGCCCTCCTTGCTCATTTGCAGGCGTTAATGCATTCAGAGTTCTGAATGGACTGAAGTATGAACTATTTAATCAAATTTCCTTATGACATGGAATAATCACGATGAAGAAAAGGGGCTGGACCACAGTCTCTTTGAGGAAACCGAAGACTGCATGTTAAGTTCTACCTGTCACCAAGAAAAAAATATTAACCTTAGCTTTCTAAACTATGTGGGTGACATTTGATGTGTGCATACTAATAAACTGCCCTCAGAAGTGGGGATGATTTTGGATATACACAGTTCAGCCCTTTGAAGGGCTGCGTGTTCCTGGTTACACAGCAAGGTCCAGTATTTTAAAGGCATTCAGATATTGTGCTTTGTGTTATAAACCTCTGGTTTATGCTAATCTATATTGTAGAGTCTGCTTTTCAAAAATGACCTTAAGCACTTTTTTATATTTCTTAATAATATTCTTTAAAAATAAGAATATTACTTAGCACTTAATTCCCTGCACTTTCCAGAAAATACTTGGGAGCAGATGCAAAGCCAGGCTTGAGAAAAGAAGGAACTAAAGACTTCTCTTAGGTGCTCAGAGTGGTGGTCCAGGATTGGTGCAACCTGAGCCACAGTGTCTGTGGTGACCGTGATGGGAAAGTCCCACCCTTCAGTATCACAGGGGACAGAGGTGAGAGGGTGCAGTTTTCTACCAACCCTTTTAATTGCTTTCTGTCTCATTTGAATAGTCTCTATTTTAAGAATGGTCAACTCTGATAATTTTTAGTCTAATTGGGATTAAAAGACCTCTCTCTGGTTCTAAGGGTAGAGTTACAGAAGGGCTACAGCAGTTCAGAGCTTCGACAAGACTCAGGATCTTGTCATGCCTGTGAACATGAGTGGCAGCATGAAGAGATTTTGGTTATGTCCATTTTCCATTTACTCTTTTGGCAGTCTAGAAAGTGCAGTAATGTCTAAAAACTAAACAGAGTGACAGGTCTGTATTTTCTGTCATATTTCATGTACTGGGTTTCTAAGCCATGACTGCAGTCTGGGTGGTTGAGTATTATGAATGAATGACTTAATAAGAATGATGAGTTTAACTTTTATATGTTAGTTTATTTGTTGACTGCATTGAATTTTTGGCAAGAGTTCAGGCTTCTGCTAAATGTACTCACAAGAACTTCTGTTCAGACTTTCTCATCTTTCCATTTTGATGGGCCCAAGTCCACCAATGCTGTGGGTCCTGCCATTCATTCAAGACATGGCTTTCAGTAGGGCACCAGGAACCTTTACTCATGCAGATTTCCTCTGTTCTATCCATTCTTGAAGTGATGGAGGAAACCAAAGGAGCTGTGGTTTCCTGCAGAATTCCCACCATTCAGAAAAGATGGTAATAAGGCAAAACCCCTGAACTCTTGTTCTTCCAACCCTGCAAAGTGCTCTGTAAGCACAGAATTGTGCAAAGTAACAGAAGGATTTTGTACAACGCACAGCTAAACATTGTATGACCACTGCTGCTTTGGAGGTACTATGGGTATGCTGTGTCTGCAATATACTTTTCCATATTCCCTGTAGGTATTTTGTACCACTTCTCAGTTAACCACATCAAGAAATTATCGTTTATACTGGTTCCCATGCCAGCCTATGGAGGGAGGCCTGATGTAGCTGCATTTCTTCTAACGGCATGGTCCAGATGGTGATCCCAGGCTGCAGCACACACTGACAGCCCAGCTTATACCCCAGGTCCCTGGTAGTCTTGCTCCAGCCATCAACCCCACCCACAGATACTGCTGCATTTTTTTTATTACTGTGGTTACAGCACTGCAGTCTCATCACTGTTTGGTTGGTTTTTTTGAGCATCTCCATCCTAAATATCAACTTGGTAGTTTCACCAGGGAGAACGTTCTTTGCTCGTTGTGAACAGATACATGCTGTAAAACATCCAAGTTACGTATTTGTGTCTTCTGACACATGAAAAAAGTTAATCGACTAGTTTTTACTGTACAGTATTCATCCTTGCTTTTCACTCGGGCACATACTGGGACGAAGCTGTGGGTTTTCGCAGCGCCTGTTTAGTGCTGCCAATTTCCCAGTAACGACTCGGGTAATTGTACTGTGCTGACCATTTCAGGGTGCTTTATGAGCTATAGAAATTGAAAACCTTGGCTCTAGGTTTCCAAACCTTGGTTTACATACAGAAGAGACCTTGAGGGAACATAACTGTTAATAGGTTTGCGGAGAGAAACAAGCAGTACAAGGGAACGCTAACGAGGGATGGTCTGCTCCAGGGTTTTGTTATTAGAGGTAGATGGTGCTGTTGACCAAGAAATCGTGCCGCAGAGACTGCGGAGCTCCTGCTTCCTGAGACAGGCGCCCACAGACAATTGCAATAATTACGGCTCTCAGAACTCCTTTGAGATCAGCAAGTATTATTCTGGGTGGATACGCTCCCAGAATTTAAAGTAGTGTTATTATGATTTTACAACTGGTAATATGTAAGTTGTGGTTTTGAAGGAGCGTAATCAACTTCACATGCACCTCCAGGTATGCGTGAGTGGCTCAGACCTTGGCTGGGTACAATCCTGACCAGAAAAACTTCCGGGCATGGTCTCTCCCAGCGTGTTGGTATGGAAATTTCAGGTTCCCAGGCGTATTTGGGACATGCAGGTATAAAACAAAAGCACAAATTGTCAGATGGAGATAATGTTGTTTCTGAGAGGCAGAGTGGCTCTATACTTGGTGGTAACTGTGTGTTGTTTTACAAAAACCCTTGAAAGTGCTCACGACGCTCCAGGCTTCATTGCACATGGTAAGGGTGCAATAAAAACCAGTCCTTGGACAGATTTAAGGTTATGAATAGTGGGCAAAAGGAAAGGGCATTTTAAATGTGAAGTCTGATACTTTTAGTGGCAGATTACACTCAGCACAATAAAAACAATGTCTTTACAAAGAGCTCAAAGGAAACCAAAGATTGTATTTGTTAAACTAGTTCATGAATCATATTTCAGGAAGAGCATTCATTGCCTATGAAGCTTAAGAGTCTGGAGGCTGGCATAACCCTTGGGAAAGTCATCCACACCAACAGGAACATGCGTTGGGGTGGAGCAGTTCATGGTTTCAGGCAGCACCCTGCTCTCCCCCGTTCCACTCCCACTGACAGAATTGGATCAGGTACCCACATGAAAGGGACACGCTCAAGGATATGCAGGCAGCTGAGGTGGGACCTGATCCTAGAATGGTCATTACCATTTTATAATACCTTTTTATAGAAGCCCTGTAAATGCTATTTTTACAGTTATGATGTTGCTGAACCCAAATGTTGGAGAATGATGCAATCAAATTAACATGCTGGGCTCTTTTATTTGTTGTTAGATTCTGAACACTTTAGGATTCACTTGGGTCACATTTTGAAGCTTTTCTCTGTGGCTATCAGGGCTGGCAATGCCATTTTTAAAAAAAACAAGACTGATCTATTCACACATTGACAAGATTCCTGAAACTAAAGCTTGAAGAGCCAGCTGTCACAAAAGCACTTGGCACAGCCAGCGCTGCTGAGGAACGAAGGAGTTCACTGCAGATTCGTGTGAGCTGAATCAATATCAAGGACACGTAGCTAAGGACTGTGATTTTATTCCTCTGGTTTTTTGGTTGGTTAAGTTCTCTGCAAGATAAAACAGAAACCTCAGAGATCTTTTTTCCTTTATCTAGCCTTCCACTAGCACATCTCAAGTTTTTCAGGACCAGGTTAAAAGTATAACGAAGAAAAAGCAAAAGCCTTCACTTATGATACAAATGTCTCTAAACCAAAAATACTTTCACAGTTCTTCCTTCACCTTTCCTCGTGTTGTGTATGTTCTTATACTCATTTTTAAGGAGCAGGGCAAAGGAAGCTAGGGAAATGCAACTTGAAATGTGTGTATTTTCAGTCACTGATCTGCAGGTGCAGTTTTAGGATTGAAAACTCAACAAGTCTGTAGTTTCTAACTAAATGCTTTTCTGTTGCTATTTTTCCCTAGACAATAGAATTACACCTGGGTTTTTTTGTCTTCTTTAAAGTGTTATGTATATGGTGTCGTATTAAATAGGATCTCAGAAGAGTATCTACCGAAAAATATTATTATACGGCAAGAGATTTATGGTCTCAGTAGCCAATTTATGATGGATAAGTAAAATGAAACGCAAAGCATAAGGGAAAATCTTGCTTATTCTTACATTGTCAATGAAAACAATATAGGCAAGATTCACATGATACAGAGCAAATATTTATACCAAATTAAAGCTGTGTTGATTGACTCTGGTTGATCAGTATTCCTGGTTCAGGTTTCACTTTTTCTACTTCCATGTTATCTTCTGTTAGATTGTCTTATTTTTAATCGGTGTGTTTTGTGATGACTTTCAGAACGCGTAACTGTTTCATTAGTCTGAGCAGTCCTTTGGTTTTGCTGCTAAGCCAGATGGACCTAAGGATGGAGCTGCTGCAGTGCAGCGTTCCCTCCAGCCTCACCAGAACCACGAGACAGAAGATTAAAGATGATCAGAACCCTTAACACTTTTCAGAACATCCTGAAGATTTAGTCATAAATTAAAATTTGGGATCTTGTTTTCTGATTTTGGGTCCAAGTCAAGAATAGTCCATATCTAGCAGGAAAATTGCTTTCTTATAAAAACCTTGTCCCCATAATTCAACTCAGATGTATGTACTCCAGGCCTAATTGACATCTTTTTTTCTTACAACCATTTTTTTTTCTATATTTCAGTGCATTTTCAAACTCTGATAAGATATGGCATGTTAGTCTTTAAGGTTGATAACAACAATCCTAAGATAACCCTTTGGTAGTTTTTCTTTTTTTTTATATAAAATCAGTAAACCCAGTGGTATTTTACTGGTAAATAGCTCATTCTGTTTGAAGTCTTTAAGATAGTTAAGAATTATTAATATCAAATACCCTTCTGATAGAGGAACAGCACGAAGTTTTTGCTATGTCCAGAGACCTTAACTAAGAGTTCTATAGTCTGTTGGCCTCATTATCCTTTGGGAAGAAGTTTGTTTTTCTCTCCTGTTGTTTCAAATCTTAGGAGATATGATCATGGTCCGGGAGTACACTGAACAAACTCAGGACAGAAATGTTAATAGAATCACCAGACAATCATAGAATAGTTTGGGTTGGAAGGGACCTTAAAGATCATCTAGTTCTAACCCCCCTGCTATGGACAGGACACCTCCTGTTAGACCTGGCTGCTCCAAGCTCCATCCAGCCCGGTCTTGAACATTGCCAGGGATGGGGAATTCACAACTAATGTTGTGCCTATTCAAGGGGACAAACTGCCTGTGCTGGGGCCAGCTCTGATACAGTGCAGCCATCATGGTCTTAGACCAGATCACTGTGAGAACTGGTGCAACAAAGCTGGGAGAAGTGGTAGGGTTTCTCCACTTCTGCTCAAGGCTTGACTTTAGCTCAGATCTTCCACCTTGGTCCTTGCCTGATCTACACTGTAGCTATGTGCGTGCAGGACCATGCCCTGCCCTGATTCCAGCATGATCCTAGCTTCACAGCTAGACCTTGGACCTCCCTCATCCCTATGGACTTGCTCAATATACTTGTATATATTTGTATATACGCTATACTTGCTCAGAGTGGGCTCTTGGCTGGCCCTTGCAACTGTGCTCCCTGACTTGTGTGACCACCAGAGAGTGTTTTGCTGTTTATTGAATTATTTGTGTCACTGAAAAAGCTGTGATAATCCTTTAAACCACATCAGAAATGGCATCTCAACATTAGTCTGTGCTAGGGCCTAAAACCTGCCCCTTGATCTTCACTGGGAAGCATATGATGAGCTCAGACTCTGGCTAAAGGCGACTGGAGATGCCAATACATGACCTGCTGCTAAGCATTGCTCACAGTGTCAGTCAATTTAGAGCAGATCTTGTATAATATTTCCAGTTAAGAGTGTTTCATGTTGAAAACTGCCATGAGTCTCGATGTCTGGAATAACAGTAATGATTCTGGGTGTGCTTTTAAACAGAGTTAATTCTCCAAAAGAGAAACAGTATGCCTCTGATAGTGCCACCTTGACCCTGGGATTAACACTGAAAACAAAACAAGTTCTTATTTTGAGGTTTAGACCAAAGAAGCAAGAAAATACAGTTCAGTGATCACTTGACAATAAACATTTCAGAGTAGTTTCAGGAAGGCATCACTGATTTATAAGAATACACAGTTCTAATTTATTTTTTCCTTTTTAAATCTGAATATGGAGAGTGGATTTTTTAAAAGGCTAATACCTTTCATTGACAGCCTATTTCAGGGAAAAAAAAAATAAATTTCAAACCAGTCATTTCATTAAAAAGACTATAGAGGGGTGGTTCAAAATGGTATTTCTACCAGAGCTTAACGAAGACTATTCATCACATAAGTATCCCAGCTTGCAAAGCTCCCATTTCACAAAGCAATATACAATTAATACAACCTTAAGGATGTGTGCAATAAATCCTGATGAACCTTTAACGACAGCGTGAGTGTTACGGAATGGGTAGCTCTGGGCACCTAGGACAAAGTGGGCTGAAGACAGGACACACTGGAGGGGAAAAAAAAAACCCTAGAAAATTAAAAAGGGAAATACTTTCCTCTTTCCCCCTGTTCCTCTCTTATCCCCATGCCTGCATACAACCTTTCATGTCTTAATTGATTGATATGCAGGCAAACATCACCTGAATGACTTAGTTTTAAAAGGATTTTAATGCTTGGAATGTACTTAAGCAGAGAACAGCTAGATTCATAGCCAGCATAACTCTGCACAGCTCTGCTGAAGTCAGTGGATTTATAATGACCTGAATACTTAGGAACCAGGTTTAAAATATGCAGCTCCAGATCTGTAATGCTTCCTACTCAGTAGAAGTTTTCCTTAGGGTGAATCTCACACTACAAGATAAAACACCTCCCTTTCACCAGGAAAAAGTGGTGCATGGTTAATACCGGACTTGTCAGAGATGTTATGTGTCTCTTGCATGTGGACAGTGTGGCTTAGGAAGATCTTTCTGAGCATCAGAGTGTGGGAGACAACTCTGTGTAGGGAACAGAAGTTTCTGTGTATATCTTTTTATCCTATATTCTCTACTGTTATGGCAGGGATTTATTTCACATCTGCAGTGCAGCTCCTTGTCTAAAGAGACCATTTGTTCCCATCTGCTGCTGAAAGAGAGGTTTTGGTCCTGCAGAGACGGAAATAAGTAGCTGAATTGTAACAGGATCCCGTGCACAGCAGTCTTTGCTGCGGATATGCTGCAAAAAAAACCCCAAAAAATATATTTTGCTGGAATCTTTTGAATAGTTTAATGCTTCTGTGGGGAATGACAGCTCTCAAATAGAACAGTGAACACCACTCCAAGTGGTGACAGAGTTCATAGAATCATAGAATGGTTTGGGTTGGAAGGGACCTTAAAGATCACCCAGTTCCAACCCCCCTGCCATGGGCAGGGACACCTCCCACTAGAGCAGGCTGCTCAAAGCCTCATCTAGCCTGGTCTTAAACACTTCTAGGGATGAAGTAAGTTGGTTGTGAAGATCCTTGCACTGGTGTCTCCAACAGAATCTAGACTCCCCAAACCTGCCTTGAGGTCTTATGTGACAGCTACGTTGAATGCAGGATCCATTGCTATTTATTACCTTAAACGAGGCACAGAACACCCCTACTTACTTTAGCTACGTAAAAAAGGACTGGTCTGTGTGACTGTTCACTCCTGACTCTGCAGTAACAGGTTTTACTGACTAATTACAAGTATCTTAGGTAGGTACAGTTTGGTTGATTCTGCAGCAGCAGCTGCCTGGGATTGATGCTGGGTCTGCATCACCTCCACGTATGATACTAATGAAGACATTTACACATCAGTTGTTCTACTCACAACAGGAGAAGCTGACTGGGGGAATCTCCAGGGCAGTCAAAATCCCTTCCTGGAGACCTCCTTTTGCCCTTAGTCAAATGCTTCCCTGAAAAGCTGACTAAGAGTTTATTCAATCACCTCATCTCAGTGCAGTTCATTGACTCAAATTTGTCTCATCTCAGGCTGTCTCATCTATGGGCTGTGGAAGTCCTTGCCTGCCTGGGGAATTAATGACCAAGTGTGCTGGGAGTGCACAGAGGCACAGCCCTGATGCCCAGCTACACCGTAATTGTAATGCTCAATTTCTCCTTATGACTTAAATCCCACAGGTTAAGGTGTTTGGTGCAGACTGGGAGATATCCTGTGGAACATCACACCTCCCCTTAGGGAGACCAAGAAGAGGGCTGACAGCTACAACCAGAATAAAGGCCACTTCCATCTTTACCTTGAGATCGCAGTCACAAGGTGAGATGACTAAACTGAGAACCTGGCCCAAACCGTGCAGCTGGAGGAAACATCACATCTGTAGCATCAAGTTTTCCCTAAGAGTAAGTCTTAAGGAGGTCTACTTGCTGCCTTGCAGTGGACTCCAACATCATCAGCAGTGGAGTAAACTCAGAGAAGGATACAGATCTGAAGAGACTAAGATGTTCAGGGTCATTTCAGGGTTGAGTCAAAGCACTTTCATGAGGCTGTTTTATGTTAAGAGATATCACAGAGGCCTTTGTACCAAAGGAAAAATAAAAACAACCCTAAACCCTTCTAAGAGACTTAAAATATAATTTGTGTGCAAACTCCAAGCAGCGTATGTTAGAAGCCAAACTCAATTATGCACGACCAGTGGCCCCCAAGCTTGTGCTGCTTATCAGCCCTTCCAAGACAGTCGGCTAACGCTGTCGTTAGGGAATTTCAAGTAATACTCAGAATTCCTTTGAACACAGTCTTCCATTAGCTGCAAATTAATTGAATCTGTAGGTCAGCATGAAGTGGATTACCACAGTTGAGGAAAGCTGTGAGCACACTGCTCAGCTCTAGCACATTAGTAAACCTCTCCTGGAAACAGTGGCGTTGGAATATTTCAACATGCTATGCCTCCTCTAAGTCTTAGCATTTTGATAGGAGCCTGTGGCTCCAATATCAATGAATGGATGGTTGGAACAGCTACGAATTGCTTTTCATTGCCCTAACCATCTCTTGTAGATGCTAATCTTAGGTAAGAAAAGCTCGAAGTCTACTGAGCTTCTGAGCTTTCCAGAGATATTTTGTAGATCTCCATCTACATATTTACTGCTTTTCCCTTGCTTTCTGTTTAGGGCTTTTTTCTGAGTTTTAGCAAAGTCTTTGAAATTTACATAAATAAATCCCTCAATAGTCTCATTTCCACTCTTAAGTGTCTCATCTCTTTCTGTCTTCTTTTTCGTTAGATCCTTGACATCAGATTCCTTCCTCCTTTCATTTTATTTATTGTTTGTTTTAATAGAATATTACTGGTTTACCACAAAGGGAACTCCAAATAAATCCCTGTTGTTCACCATGACTCTGTGAGGAGGTCTCCCCTGAGCCTCCTTTTCTCCAGGCTGAACCACCCCAGGTCCCTCAGCTGCTCCTCACAAGACTTGTTCTCTAGACCCTTCCCCAGCTTCTTTGCCCTTCTCTGGCCACGCTCCAGCCCCTCACTGTCCTTCTGGGAGTGAGGGGCCCAAAACTGACCCCAGGATTTGGGGTGCAGCCTCCCCAGTGCTGATGGGTTTATCCGTCTCCTAATTATTTTTCCTAGATGTGAGATTAGGAATGTGACCTTAAGAAGCTAATTAGAGCTATCTACAACTGAAAACATGTATTTTCCTCATATTTTTTTTTCTTATCTCTCTGTCCTGGCTGACTTACTCATTTTAGAGAAGGAATGCGTGCAGCCAGAAAGCAGCATTGGTAACAACATCTGCACTGAAAGGCTCAAGGCCAGGACGAAGATAAGCGCACTTTTCAGAGCGTGAACCAATTAGAGGACAAAAAGTCGTGAAGGACGTATCTTCATGAAGAACTAATGCATGGTTAACAAGGCATCTTATTTCCTGGCGTCTTCCTGAAACGTCAACCGCTCCAGCCAGTGGTACAGATGAGTGTGTTACAGCTTGGTGCTTCAGCTCAGAGGTTTACAAGTCTGCAGGATTTCGCAGACTTCCACAATGCCCAGTAAGAGGTAGGGACTGGTGCCGTTTCCATGAATTCGCCGCTTCCCTGTTGACTGAGTGTGTGTAATCATTTTTCCAATATGCAAAAATTAAGAACAAACGCTGCCTAGCGCTTACACTCTGCGATAATTGATGCTGGGTTTATGGGTTATATTTTCTTTACTGAGCACCTTCTTGCTGAGCAAATTTGACAAATGAAAACACTTGCTGAGATTTTATTTCTGTGGCAATTTGCTGTGTTTTCTTCCACTAGCAATATAGCTTTTTTGTTAAAAAAGATTGAGAAGATTTTACAGGCTTGCTTGTGGAAAACTACTGTGAGTTATTCTGGAAGACAAAGGGTGATTTAACTTGTTGGGATATTTAGCTTTTTTTATCTTGCTGGACATCTTAAAAAGTTAAAACACACTTTCAAGAATTTCACCTATTTGCATTACTCTGGTAAGTACAAAGTCCAGGTTTTCTCTTGTGCTGGAAATGGGTAGCAGAAGGCATCTCTTTTTCCTGGGCATATTAAGCAGATGAAAAGATGGGACATATTGGAAAAACTTGGGTGACAATGTGTGTTTTCCAAGCTCCCTCTCTAGAGGATCAATCAGCCTCCAACCCTCTTTTTGTCCTAGTCTTTAGGAAACAGATGATTCATGTATGGCCCTTGGGAAATTCATGAGTAATACCAACAGGAACTGGATTCAGTCTGTCCAGGGGTACTTTCTTAAGGTGAAACAATTGTGGTTTGTAGCTCAGGTTTTGAATGTGAGACATAATTGTTCTGGCCTCACTGTTTTCTGGCATCCTCTTGGGAGGGGAGTAAACCAGAAGGATCTCATTTATTCCTTTAGCAAAAAACAGACCCATCAAATGTAGCCATATGTGGAATTGCCCACAATAAAGGGAATAAAATGCATGGTATGAGTCCTTTGCAAGATGAACAAAACTACTTGCAGTAATTATTTTGCTAGGTGTGGCCCAAAAATATTAGTCATCAAGCAGCACTCATTCACGTAAATGGCATCTAAGCATCAAATGAAACAGGGTGCGTCTACAATGTGGTCCGGTGGTATGTATTATCATACAGACCTAAACCAGTTTGCTTTATAATTATCTAGCTCTGAGTTCACCACCAACCACAAAAGCTTCTTGAAATGTTGGGCAACCCACATTCAACTGCCTGGAGCTCTGCATCCGCACCACGATCCCCCTTGTTTGGGTTTTCCAGCCCGGGGTTGGAGACCCCAGCACTCTTGCACCCTTGTGCTCCACCAGTAGCACTCCCATCCCATCTCCTCTGCCTGGAGAAACAGACTCAAGATTTGGTCTGGCCTTGCTGGAATCTCTAGAGGGTGGTTTGCATAACTTGTGCCTTTTCAGGAATGTGCAAAGCAACAAATCGATTTTAGCTTTTAGAGAGAGGAGACAAAACAGGAACAAAGCTGTTCAGCTCAGCTCGTAGCTCTGTGCCACATGTGGAAGTGAACTGGAAATAATATCTTTTCTCTGTAAGTCTTGCAGGTAAGAGACCTTCAAATGCTCATCATGGGGTAGGAAGAGGTAGTATTTATAGGTAGATAAATGGAATAGGTATGCTTATACAAAAAGCAAACAACCTGAGAGCTCTGATAACCACACTACCCTAAAGGGAACTACTTGCCCAACATTTATTTTTTTTTTGTCAGAAGCTGAAGAACATCTCCCAGTTAGATTTCAGTGAGAAGGAGATTCACCCTCCCACACACACTTACCCTTACAGCATCAACTGTTGCTGTAATCATGAAACAAGTGTGAGAAACATGGTCCAAAGTTGCCATTATGATGAGCACTCAAAAGAAGGAATGTACTTCCTTAGGTTACTCAAACAGGAAACAAATCGTCTGCACAGAGAGGAGTAGCAAGAACATTGTAACCCCTAACATCTGAAGGCCCAGTTGTAATGCAACTGGTTTTGGTATCATAGCAATGTGAGAAGCAAAAATACATTTTGGAGACTTTATTTTTTTTTTTGTACCTGCTCTTTTTTCTTTTTCTTTCTTTTTTTTTTAAAGCTCAAGCTGTCGGCTGGAAAAAAACCAGATCTTACTGGATCTTCTTTTTTGTTTTGGTTTTAAAGCAATAGAAATGGGCAAACCTGGAAATTACCATCACTCTCTAATATTTCCATAAGCTAAAAATTTAATTTAGAATGTAGCTTTTTATTAGGAAAAAAATAGTTTATTATAACAACACTTACAGAGAAAATAAAGGTAAATTTAACATAATAAAAATGTTTGATCATTTTACTAAACTGAAACAATTTCTCTGAAATCTTAGATTTTAATGCAACGAAGAAACAACCACCTCAGGTATTCCTGCAGCCTCTGAAATGTGGTTTAAGCTGTGCTATGATGCAACGGAGCATCTTCAATTGTTATTCTGTCACGTGCTGTTAAGAAAAGTGTGATTGATATCCTATTAATATTTCCTAATTTTTCCTTAAAAGTCAAATAGATTTATTAATAGTCACTGGGGCCCAAGTTCTTTTGTTAGGTATGTCAGGAGCTATTCCAAGTTTTCAGATGTAGCCATAGCTATTTTACATTGCTTTTTATTTAACCTTATTAAGCAAACTTGAAGCCGTGGGACCTGACCTGTATTACTGAATTAGGATTATCTCTTGAATTTCTTTTGAAAACCATGCATTAACCAACCTACAGAAAAAGCAGCTTTTTGTTAAAGACAGTTGAAAGACAAAGTATTTCCATGTTTCTTCATTTCCTGTTTTGCTGTTTGAAATTCCATTCCTATGTTGGTGTTTGTATTATTTCTGCATTTTAAAACCATTTGAGAGAAAAGTCTAATTAAAGAAAAAAGCTGCTGGTGATAGTAAAGAAGAAAGAAAGGAAAGACAATTAAATGCTGTTAATGGAAGCATAATGCATAAGTCATAATAGTTTTTTACTTTCTCTCCCTGAACAGTTTTCCAAAATGTTTACATTCTCAGAAGCTTTTCATTTGTATCTTTGAATCTGTAGACACATAATCAGATTTATTTTTGTTTTCTCCGGGAGAAAAAAGTATTCTAAAATGGCTCTTGAATACGTAAGAGAACAAATTGGCAGATCAGCGTCTCTACATTAATTCCAACTGACATATTTTAAGAAGCCGGAGGGTAGATAGTTTATCTTTCCACAGAGCTGCTGGGAATAAAGTTTTTCACCTTAAAGTCCCTTAAGGGCCATGTTTTGCTGCTGTTACTCTAGAGGAACAGAGCCAAGGCTGTTTTGTCTGCGCGATGATGACAGAAAATAGCTAAATTGTTTTAACTTTATTCAGCTAGCAAAAATGACAGGTTTTGTCATTTTATGTGTTGCTTTATGTACCTCTTGAGAAAATTTTCCCTGACCATCTCACAGTTGTTCCTTCTCCAGGGGGATTTCAGGCACTGACGTACAAAATTCCTTGCACGTCCCATTTTGGGGAGTGCTGCCTGGGCATGGATTCATTCTTCTTTTGTTCCTGTTACTTTTAACACAATAGATGACTATTGAAGAGAAATTATCTTTCAAAGTTTTTCTTTCGTTAGACTTTCGAGTTTAAAAGTACTTCCTAAGAAGCAAAACAAAGACAATCTCATTAGGATCTGTGAAATTGGCACGTATGGGGAAATTTAACACCTTTTGAAGTATTGCTCATGAGGGTGATATGTATTAACTGATTGTCTTTTACTGGGGTGTGAACAATGGGATGAGTCTGGAGTCATAGCAGGGAAGGATGTTAAAAGCTGTGGTGATATTTGCTGATGAATTTGCAAGAGTTGCAGTTGACTGTAATGCTCCCCTCACCCATATGCTTCTCTGCAATTAATGTGCTGAGTGACTCTCCCACCCACGCCCCTGCTGAAAAAAAAAATCTAAAAGAAAAGCACAATTACATTTGAATTTTCTGTTGTACCTTACCAGGTTGCCATGATGGATAAACTTACACAGCACCAATTTTTCTACAAGTTATAAGAGTAGAGCTCATGTTAGAAAATAATCTTCTACAGATTATCAAGGTTATTTCCAAACTTTTTGGGAAAAATAAAAAATAAAAAAAAAACATCTCCAAGTGCCTAATGCTTCTATTAGCCGAATACACAAAGCAAAACATGTCTTAAGTTGTGTGCTTTGCTGAAAATTCAAAAAGTGATGTCTCTCCTGAGGCCTGTGTTATTCATATAGCACTTTAACCTGTGATTAATTACAAAGGGAGAGGAAGCTTTGCTCCTTCCCACTTGTGCTTTCATCAAAACCAAAAAATCCTAAAGTAAATCTCTGCTAGGCAGTAGGAGACCCAAGTGACTTGCTAGGATGATTAATAATCAGCCATCCTGATGACTCTTTAGACAGCACTGGGTAAAATGAGCATCTCTGGAATGGAAACATCTACCAGAGATCAATGCTGTAGAAAGTAATTTATTTTTTTTATATATGTATTTTTTTTTTTTTTTTTGAGGGGAGAAATGGCACTGAAAAAGCAGAAGAAGGCTTCTGCACTAGTGCAAAGCTGATCAATGGGAGAGCAGGTAGGAATTTTTTATGTGGTGGTAGTGGTTTTTATTGAATGTTATGAGCTTTTGATGTGTTCTGGTTGTGGAGAGGGGAATGGCAATACTGCTATTGAAGCACCATCTTTAGTTAATCCACTGAAGAATGAATCACAAGTCAGTGAGTTTTGTGCAGAAAAAGCCTCTTGACTGATGCTATTTGATGTGCAAAACTTCCTTTGCTGAAGGTGAATCATCTGTAAACAGGGAGTTGCTCTCACTGACAGCCTAGAAGCAAATTTTCCATGGCAAAACCCGGCAACGTTATTTGAACTAGATTTCTCCATTAAGTAATATTCTGCTATTTTTATGTTTATTTGTGGTCCAGATGCTCTCACAGAGTTTCAAGGTTATATAAAGTGAGATGAAAGGCTGGGATAGGGAAAGGAAGAGCAAGGTTTCATTCCAGATTTTTGTTTGTTTGTTTTGAGCCACCTCTGATCTTTGTCAGCCTATTTGTATGTCTGTTTCAGCCACACACTGTATCAGCCTGGCGTGGTGGAATTGTTATCTACAGATCAGGAAAGGCAGTTCCCTGCCTTGCTTTTGCTGTGGCTGTAGCTCAAGAGCAGAAGCGAAAGGAAGCAGGAACACAAGACCCATCTTCTTGTGAATGGAAAGTGGGCAGATCCCAAGGTACTGACTGAGAAGGAAACTATGGGAGCAGTTTGCCTGGCAGGTGGTGTACACAGCTGAGTTCCTCCCAGGAGAGCTGTGAAAAGCAACCAAGAATACCTCTGGGAGCCCCAGCTCCTCTAGGTATGTCTCACCCAACACAGCGTTTCTTTGCACAGACTTAGAGTCACCACAAAACACACACAATGTCTTCTGTTGCTTCCCCATCCACAGTTTCCTCCCCTCATAGATTCTAATAACTTCACTCCTCTCAGCAAGAGGTTAGTGTGCAGAATTATAACAGCTGGGGCTTTGGGGCTTGTAACCATCTTTAGATCATGGTAGTGATGCCCCAGCTGTTCCTCTCTCCCGTGGTCCTGTGCCTGCCTGCCTTAGGGCGCAGCTGGGCACTTAACCAAAAGTGTCGTGCTCGCTTCTTTCAGCAACGTTTGGGGAGCTGAAAAAGGAGATGAGAAAACTCACATAAGCAAAATAAATAATAAAGATAAGTAAACGGTTCTGTGGTTTAGCTTCTGAAACTGCACGAGGAGAGCAGCAGCTGGGGCTGAGCGAAGGAGGGGGGGAGAGTTGTAATCAACGTGCTCATTTTTCAGTAAGCCCCAGATGCAGATCAAGAAATGCAAAGTTTGTGCTGACTAGGAGACAAGGGCCTCAGTTCTCATCCAGCAGAGAGTAAATTAAAAAATAATTATGAAGAATAGCTATTTCTCTGAAAGTGTTCAGTGCTTTGCATATTTTTTCCGTAAGTTGGTTTCTTTCTGCAGATGAAACTGAATGGCCTGGGACTTGGTCTGGGAATATTTCATGCGTTTTTGCTCCTCCACCAGCCATACCCTGCCCACAGGGCATGTCCTCTCCAGCTGGCAATCATGAACTGCTCTGGAAGTGGAGTTTTCCAGGTGGTGTGGCTCGGGAGCACTTGAGGAGACAATAAGCAAACTCTTAAGCGTGGAATACCCAGACAAGGAAACTGGGAAACAGCAAAGACTGCTTGTGCTCATTTGGTGTTTCCCTGGATGGAGGAAATTCAGTTTTGGGGGCATGGAAATGACCAATGTTTGCCCATCTAAGGGAATATTGAAAAAGTCTGAACAAGTTTCTCAGACTTGTCCTGGTATTACTCATGTCCCAAGCAGCCCTGACACTGGATCATGGGTTCATTTCAGTGGATGGGCAAACATGAAGTCAGTAAAGAAATCTTCATATTTGGTCTCTAGTACTTTGGCCAACCTCATTTTAAATCTAGATGTCTTCCCTATGTGATATAAGGAAGAGTGTCCATGCTGGAGTGTGTCTGAAGAAGGCCTTTGTTAGCTGGAGAAGGGTCTACAGCACAAGTCTTGTGAGGAGTGGCTGGGGGACCTGCAGTTGTGTTCAGCCTGGAGAAAAGGAGTCTCAGGGGAGACCTCCTTGCTCTTGACAGCTCCCTGAAAGAAGGTAGGAGCCAGATGGGGTTGGTCTCTTCTCCCAGGTAGCAATTGACAGGATGAGAAGAAATGTTCTCAGGTTGCACTAGGTTGGACATGAGGAAAAAATTCTTCACTGGAAGGGTTGTCAGGTTCTGGAACACGCTGCAGGAGGAGGTGGTGGAATCACCATCCCTGGAGAAATGTAAAAGACATGTAGATGTGGTTCAGAGGGCCATGGTTTAGTGGTGGGATTGGCAGTGTTAGGTTAATGGCTGGATTCGATGATCTTAAAGGTCTCTTCCAAACAAAATGATTCTATATGATTCTACGATATATTCTCTGTCTCGCCTAACTAATAGCTGCATTAGGTAATGTTGATAGGCCTATAAAGAGCATGGATTTAAGGAGAGATTGCAGGTTGTTGGCCAGTTAACTGGCTCTTATTTTATTTTTCCACTGCACCATACATTACGACATAGGCTGCTCTTCAGTATATCATGGGAATGCAGAGAAAATATGAGTAACTTGGCTCATATATTTAAAAGCATATAGATAGCACTAGCTCTCTCCGTGTGTGTTCCCAGCTCCTCTTTTAAATTATTCTCAGCATAAAGCATGTATTTACATTCACATCAGAACTATCCACAAGAGGCAAGCAGCTGTGGAATGTGTTACATATTGTAATTATAAAGATATATTTGTTCCTTTTTCCCTGTGAATAGATTCTTGTATTGATTTGTTCTTACTTCTGCACACCTATACTGAGGCAATGGGGAGAAGGTTGAGTTTATGTGAAACGACTTTAATTGCCTTATCTCAGGGGAAGAAATACAGTCATTTGCAAGTCTCGGTTACAATTTTGTATCAATTTTTCCAAACAGACTTAGACTAATGATCCAAAACACTTTTCTTCTTAATTAAGACTGTGGTTATAAATGGTTACTGGGATGCTTGGAAGGTCTAGGGGGAAAAAGAGAGCCCAAAAAGTTCAAGGGGGAAAAAAAAAAAGTAATGTCAAGTACACATTTTCAAATAGAAGGAAAACTATAGCTTCTGTAAATTGTTTTGAGAAAGAGTTATCCAGCAGATTCAAAGCATCTAATAAATGAAAATCTGGACAAAAGCTGAAGTTTTACTTTTAATCCTACAAAAAAGAGCCAACAAAGAGTCAAAAGACCAAAAAAGAACCAACTCAAATCCCAGACCCTACAAAGAGATCTTTGTGGAACATTGTGACCCTCAGGCTTGGCTCTTGTTTTCCTGGACATAAATGGAGACAAAATCCAATACAGTCAGTAGATGAGACCAGTAAGGCAACCACAAAGTGTATCCATTGAGGATTAGCTATATGAGCAAGGACTATTTGTAGCCTTTGAACCTTTTTCTCACCTCTAGCATCTCCCTTTGAGGCAATGTCCCCAAAATTGCTCATAGGTTGGCTTTAGAGATGCTGTTTTGAAAAGCAGTAATGAATGTTAAGAACTATTACTCTGTTGGCTATTTTTTTTACTGAGCGTGTTTTTTCTAGTTCTGAAATATGAGGGTCTCCAAAATTACCGCAGCAATACAGAAATTGTTCCTAAAAACTTCTTAGTTGTTAATATGAACATTATATTTCAGTTTGTTTTAAGAGTAGCTAGAATATGCCTATTTAAAAAAAAAAAATAGAGGGAAGGAAAAACAAACCCTGTGTTGGACCTGACATATTGACCTCTGAAGATTTGAATCCTCAACAGTCATCCTGCGTTGCTACCAAGTGGGGAGAGCTGTACAGAAATGCTGACAGAGAATGTTGCATCAGATAAATAGATCAATTTTCTTGGCAGAATAACAACATTTTTCCTCCTTTGATATAGGGCAAATGGAATTGCTGAGCTGTGTTCTCAGTTGAGATTAGATACATATTTTGAGCCCAAAGCTCTTCTCTATCAGGCGTTAATATTAACAAAACCCACAAAAGCCTCTCTGCTTTAAGTACTGCTACTACTGTTTGTCTGTCTGGAAGTATAGCATGAACAGCTCTTGGTTTTTCTCCACAAAGGAATGTAATCAGCTTTTTTTGTAAGCATGAGGTGAAATGCTTCAATTCACAATATTTGTTCTTCTGTGGTTTCGGCAAATACAGCATCTTCGTTTCTTAAATGAACGTGCAAAGGATCTCTCTCTTATACCCCTAAGAGGAATGTTTTATGGTTCTTTCATTTCAGCATCTACCCAAGCCAGGTGTTCTTCATTTCCCCAACTTGGGTTTTCTGGGACTTATTTTCTTTTCTTTTTTTTTTTTTGCAATTATCATAGGCACCTTTTGGCTCAGATGGTCTAGCCTTGCAGGAAAATTAGATTTTAATTAATCTTTTGCAAAAATTTGTGCCTTGTGTGGATGATGTCACGTTTCCATTATCTAACCCTTAATAACTGATTATAGCCTAATTGAATGTACTAGAGGAAAAAACGACAGGATGTCAGGATATAAAGTTCATTAAGGAAAATCAATTTGCAAGACTTTAAATTGCATTAAGGGCTACTCTTTAAATCATCTAATATATTTCTTCCTGGTTTGGGAAGGTAAATAGGCACATTGTGGAGAAATATGCACAAGAAGAAGTGGTAGATTTCGTGGGCAAATTAAATTGCAAATGACTGAAGACAACAATTCCGTTATCAATGACAAGCTGCCAAGGTACTCAAGGAAATATTTTGCCAAGTGTATTTCCCATTTCTTTGCCATTTAAAAATAAATAAATCTTGCTTGTAGGTTGGACCAAGATGTATCTCATGTTATTAAAAAAGCCAGTAGAGAAGGGTTAATGAATACCACCTCTGTTACTTACTCTAAAGGATGGATTTGGCATCCCCTTTACATGCCAGACCGGATGTTTTCATCTTTTTCGAGTCTATAAACAGTAAAAGCTGCTCGTAGTCATATTCTTGGCACCGCTGTCAGCTGGATGCATTTCAATTGGTGCCTTTTGTGGTACTAAGTCAGGACAGTACCTTTGCGAATTGTATAATAAAAGCAGTCAGCAGGAGACAACCCTACCTTGGTAGCTAACTCCTGACAGTTATCTGAGTAGGTGATGATACACCCGTGACAGTTGGTGTCTCATCAAACCGGCGTGTTTCTGTTGGGGTCTCGGGGCTAGCTGCATCTGCTCGTGGCTTCCTGGGTGCCCAAGGGAGACAATTTTGGAGTGGTTCTTCAGAGGAAAGGTGAGGATGATAGCTGGAATCTGAGGCCTAGACCTGTCTAGACTACCTTGCATGTATCAGTGTGATCTGACTGGTATTAGCATATCTCTTGCTCTCTGCATGACCTCTGAGCTTTTGTACCAGTCAACAATGGTTTTGTTCAAAAACTACAACAAAGTGGTAGAAAAAAACCATGATATTGCAAGTTAAATTAAGCAAGATTCGGTTCAGAAACAGAGGTTTTTCTCTCTAGCATTCTGGTTTCTTCTTGGTACTGTTTTGGTATGGATTTTGGAAACAAAACATGGGTTGGTCCATCTATCTTTCTTCTCCTTTGACCTCACATGTTCCCAGCACTGCAGTGGAAAACAAAGATCTTGCTTCTGACCAGGACTCCCACCTGGGATCAGGGCAGTACGACTGGGCAGCAAGCCTTGTTGCATGACATCAGCTGCTTTCATGGTACATGACAGCCTTTGATGAAAGGCTGTCAGATGCAGCACTTTGGGACATGACTTGGTGGTCATGATAATGTTGAGTTTGATGTTGTGTTTGATGTTGTGTTTGATGATCTTAGAGGTCTTTTCTAACCTTAATGATTCTACAATTCTATGAAAGAATGTCCCAACCATAAATCTAGTACCTTGAACATATTCTATTTCTACATTTCTTTGTCTAGGATCCAATTGCTTACCAGAGCTTGTCGTGGTCCTCCTGTGCACCAGTGGGGATGATGAACCCAGGTGTCTCAGTATGCAAAAGCAGACCCATGGTCTCCTGTCTACAGTGATTTTCAGGTGAGAGAATTAATTAGAACTTCAAAGGAAGGAGATGGCACATTTAGCATAAGTTTTAAGTCACATTTTGTCACCTTCCCAGAAGTTGTTTAAAGTGTGGAGAATTGGTACAGTGTGTCTTTCTCTTTGAGATGGTTTATACAGAGTTTTTAATTATGTGGGAGATCTCTTAAATGTAATTTTGTATGATGGCATCTGGTACAAACTGGATGCTTCACTTTGATCACCCGTGGAATAGAGGTTGACAGTAATCTTCAAATGAAGAGTAACATCAGCAGAAAAACAGAGATGAAATTAACATATTGGAGCATAGATTTTCTTGTAACATCACCATATTAAATATGGAGGGGAGTATTCTGGAAATAAAGTTTGCATTTTGAACATCATTAATGGGGCTGAGTTGCCCTCATTAGCTATTTTGTATCAAATTTGATAAGAAAACTGATGCTGACAAGCACTGCAAATGCTTTTTTTTAATCCTGTTTTTAATCATATTAGATCATCTACTAAAAATCTTGTAATATTTTAATGGGTGTCTTATTCGTAGTAAAAAAAATGGTGAACAAATTGAATATAGAAAATAAAAATGCAGTCTTCTCAGACTTTTGCTCCTTGTAATGGTACTTGAATGAAAATCATGGTGCTTCAATGTTTTCCTTACTTTGAATTCCAACTGCATTTTTTGGGCATATTTGATACAATTGAAAAAGTATGTTGCAAAATTTTGCAATAAATTTTGCAATAAGTTTACATTTCAGGTACAAAATTGTGGCCAGTTTTCTTGTGAATTCCACATGATTGTAAGGCCCTTGATTTTTTTTTTTATTTTTTATTTTTTTTTGCACGGTTTTAAAGTATTTGCAGTGTCTTCCCTTGGGTGTAAATAAGATGCAGCAAAATATACAGCTGCTCACTTTTATGTGTTATTATCCCACGGATGCACTCCCAGTAAACATTTTCATTCTGAATATCTTCAGTTTTGTTGTTTGGTGTTTTTTTTTTAAACAGATACCGATTTGAGAATGCTAAAGAGGGAGAAGAGCCTTTTTATAATTCCTTAAATTTATTGAGAAAACATCTAAATATTCTTGCATTCATTGGAATCTTTCCTCATTTTATTCCTAAGGAGCCTAATATATGTTTTATGTGCCAAAACCATCAGGTTGGTTTTGTCCTTACGGTATTTCCAAGGGACTTAGTGAAGTTTTTATTTCAGGAGACAGATGCTTCTGAAGGGTTTCTGTGTTTTCCTGGCGCTGACTTCAACCTGTTGCTGCTTCAGTGAGGAAGGATCTAGACAGAAGAGAAAGGCCCAGTCCTTGCCTCGATAGCTGTTCTATCAGATGGATGGAGGTGGGCTTAATTATAATTTTTTTAATGTTCTTTAATTGAAAATGTAGATTTGTTACAACCTGCTTCACCAAAACAGCAGTCTAATTTGGGATAATGCTCTCTGTTCACTAGGCACTAAGGCATAGAAAAATAGCATTGGTGCAGGTTGGAGTTCAGACACTGTCATAAAAACATGTTGAAAAATAATAAATCCCAACACCACGGTCAGGTCTAATTGGTGCAGTGTGGACCTAGCCTGAAGATGTCAGTGTGCTTTGAATGATACTTTTTGTAAACTGGCATGTATTCTTCATCCTTTATGTGCCTCCTCTCATCCCAGTGCAATACTCCCCAGTCTGTGCTGCATACTGGGGACTTGGCTGTTCCTTCTTCCCCTTGTCTTTTAATGTCTTGAGCTGATTCCATTTGCAGCAGGAAAACAGAGCAAAGGACAAGAGGGACTTGATGCATGGCTGCAAAAAAGCGCCTATGTGTCACACTCTGCTACAGCAATACCCATTTGGGTAGACAAAGCGGGTTTTTGGAGACAGGGGAAGACAAATACTATTATTATTTTCATGTAAGCTCAAAACACGAGCTACTGAACTACCATTAGGAAATGTCTTATATTTGTGTGTCCCTGCACCTTGAACAAGCTAGTGGGCTGTGAGGGTACCTGGTAACTCAAATGCACATTGGCACTGATGGCATCTTTCATAGAATCATAGAATTGGTTTGGTTGGAATAGACCTTTAAGACCATCAAGTCCAACTGTTAACCCAGCACTGCCAGGTCGCCACTAAACTGTCTCTCAGCACCACATCTACACAGCTTTTAAAACACCTCTAGGGATGTGGACTCCACCACTGCCCTGGGCAGCCTGGGCCAGGCTTTCACAACCTTTTCTCAAAATAATTTTTGGGAGACAAGACCAACCCCACCTGGCTCCAACCTCTTGTCAGGGAGTTGTTGAGAGCCAGAAGGTCTCCCCTGAGCCTCCTTTTCTCCAGGGTGAACAGCCCCAGGTCCCTCAGCAGCTCCTTACAAGATTTGTGCTCTAGACCCTTCCCCAGCTTTGTTGGCCTTCTCTGGACATGCTCCAGCCCCTCAATGTCCTTCTTGGACATTCTAGGTGTGGCCTCCCCAGTACTCAGTCCAGAGGGACAATCCCTGTCTTAGTCCTGCTAGACACACTGATGTTGATATAGGCCAGGATGCTTCTTTGCTATGTGAGTACATGCTGGCTCATCTTTAGCTGCTGTCAGCTAACACACAAGGTCCTTTTCCACTGGGCAGAATCCCTATCACTGAAGACAGCTATACAAATATATAACCAGTCAGCCCAAGTTTCTCATTTTCATGAGTCAGGGGCACCTCTGGAAAATAATCTTAGAAAATAAATAATAATTATGGTTGACCTGCTATTTGGAATTGCAAAATTTCATCACATGGTGATTGTTTCTTCCTTAGTATGACAAAAAGCTGGACAAATATAGAGCAAAGCGGCAGCTGCAAGACAGGGAAAGGGGTAATAAATGAGGGGGAAACCAGATCTTTGTTAACAGATTTGCGACAGTGAGTGGCATGATGAAGAAAATCCGTTGTGTATTTTCTCTCAGGCTGAAAATCTCCTGCAGTTTAGGCGATGAGAAACTCATGTGCCAGTGTGCTGGTACTGCTGAGGTCCTGCTGCTTGTGGGTGGCAGAGAGAAGGAAGCAATCTGATAAATGAAGTGTAACTACCTGATGCATAATTCAGTCTTGCAAGGGCAGTGTAGGAAAACAGTATCATATTTGGACAAATTAATCTATCTTAGGTTTATGACTATCTCAAGGCCTTCTCTTTCATCGGCAGTTCAGTCACAGGTATATATGTGATTATTATTTCAAATAGAAAGCTCTTTCCCAACAGCTATGTTTGAAAGATGCTGCCTTACAGCAAAATCACTCCAATGAAGTATGCTTTCATTTTGAAGTACAATAGCAACTGTCAGTTAGAACCATCATTTGTTTGGCTTTGTTTTGTTTTGTTTCGTTTCTGTTATTTGTATATTATCATCTCGGGAGATAAATTTGTACGTGAATAGTCAGTGCCAGAAGTCTGAACTTCCATTTGTCATTTTAGACACTGGCACCACTGTAGTGGATGATGCTCACCCATCTCAGTCATAACCAGCTGGATCGTAACAGCTGCCTAAAGTTGGCTGCACTCACGAACTGCAACAACTTAATACAGAAGGGAAAAGGAGTATTACAGCACTTAGTAGGAGACTGAGGCATGGAAACATTTGATCCCTGACCACAAAGGCACCAGGGTGTGTTCTTTGCACAGACCAGGATCCATCAGAGACACTCGTCCAGCTCTGCAGGTGTCGGTCTACACAGCATGATTTAAGTGACACAGCCATTCTGCAGTGTGTATTGGTGGAAGTGTTTGAGGTCAACAAGCTTTCCTAAAAAAAAAGAATTTTATAGAATCATAGAATGGTTTGAGTTGGAAGGGACCTTAAAGATCGTTTTGTTCTAAAGCCCCTGCCATGGGCAGGAACACCTTCCACTAGACCAGGTTGTTCAGAGCACCATCCAACCTGGCTTTGAACACGTTCAGTGATGGAGCATCCACAGCTTCCCTCGGCAACCTGTTCCAGTGTCTCACCACTCTCAGATTGAAGAACTTCTCCATAATTTCTAATCTAAATCTCTCCTCTTCCAGTTTGAAGTCATTACCCCTCATCCTGTCACTACAAGCCCTTGTAAAAAGATCCTTCCCAGCTTTCTTGTAGGCCCTCTTCAGATGCTGGAAAGCTGCAAGAAGGTTTCCCTGGAGCTTTCTCTTCTCCAGGCTGAACCCCCCCAGCTCTCCCAGCCTGGTCTCCCAGAAGAGGGGTTCCAGCCCTCCCAGCATTGCTGGGGCTCCTCTGGCCCTGCTCCACCAGGTCCCTGTCCCTGCTGTGCTGAGCACTCCCGAGCTGGCCCCAGCACTGCAGGGGGGTCTCTCTCCCCAGAGCAGAGCCCTGGGAGCAGAAGGGCAGGATCCCCTCCCTTGACCAGCTTCCCACACTTCTGGGGGTGCAGCCCAGGATGCGACTGGGGATTTTGGGGCTGCACTCACACATTGATAGATCATGTTGAGCTTTTCACCAACCAGCACCCCCGCAGTGCTTCTCTCAATCCATGCTCTGCCCAGCCTGTATTTGTTCTTGGGATTGCTCCAACCCAGGTGCAGGACCTTGCACTTTGTGGTATCACATCTTTGGCCAGTATTGAAGTTGGTTGTAGACTCCACTAGAATGGATTAATGATACAAAATGGGTGTAAGATGATATAAATGATAATATAATAATTATAGATGTATTACTGTTATATATCATATGATATAATCATTATAATACATAATAGAATAAATTATCGTGATAAACCCCCAGTACTTGTTAGGCCTGTAGAGCAATTTCTATTCTCTCTCCCTTCTCCAAAAATAATTCAGAATTCAGGTTTTTTTTATTTCCAGATTTCATGTGTTTTCTTTACTAGGTTGGAACCACTTGCTCTGACAGAGCCACTGAAATCCACCCAGTGTGCTGTCTGTAGTCCTTCCATATTCCCACAGACCATGCCTGGGAGACTCCCCATGAGAGGAGAAACAGTTCAAATGGGACCAAACTGCATCCAGGGGGAGATGTTGGGAGGAAAAAAGAGTGATATCGGGATTGGTGTTAGGGGTTTCATACACAAAAATTGAAGATTTAATAGCTACCGTTATCTTTAGGATGAGACACGCAGAGACCATGTCTGTGGTTCTTACCCCTCGGTCTATCTGGAAGGTTATGGATATTCTCTGCTCTGTGGTGTCATCCTGAACATCCATACATCTCATTCATCTATTGCTGTTTATAAACAGGGTCATGGCCTTAACATCCACGGATACATAAATGTCCTTTTGAATAACTCCAGTCCTTGTTCTGTGCTTTTTATCTAGTTACTACCCCACTAGAAAGGTTAGGTTTGTTTGCTTTTTTTCTGGAAACAATAGAAAGCAGCAGATAAGGGAGCAGGCTGTAGCAGATAGAACCACTTAGTTTCTGTCAGCTAGACAAGCATGTGTTCTTCCTCCCTAATATAAAGGCACAAAAAAAAAAGATGTGAACAAAAGCATGTTTTCATTCACTAAATTCTTCCAGTGCTAGAGCTGATAAAAGCTGAAACATGCATCCCGAGCCAGTGGCAATGGAAGAAGGAATGGGACTATCTCAGTGGATTCCAAACAAATGGAAAAGGAGAAAATCTGACATTGCTCAGTGCCATAGGAAGGGCGAAGAATAACTGGGTTAGAATTCTGGGAAGAAAGGTCTTCAGAGGGTGGTTAAATGTGATGCTGTGGTTTCAAGTTCTGCTCAGGAAGCCCCTGAACTACAGACTGGCAAAAGCTGGGAAGGAATGGTGGGGAAAAGATTGCTCTGCTCTCTTCTCCTAGTGCTTTCTCCCTAAATGCTTATCAATAAACACATAATATTGTGCTTAATAAAATTGTATTCTGTCTCTGGGTGGCTGTTTCTCACGCCGGTGAGCAGGTGCCCAGGTGCAAGGCTGAGAGAAGCATCTTGACAGTTTGATAGTATCACAACATGGAGAGAGATGGGTAAGACTGTTCTCAAATTTCCTTTTTTTTAAATCTTTTTTTAAAATATCTATACACTTCTCTCACCTTTCTACAACATCTATAAGAAGTCAGGAGCTTTAAACTGGCAGCCTATTCAGCAAGGGTAAGCCTGATATTGTCTATTTAAGCAGGATTTATGCTTTGAATCTGCAAACATTAATATTAATTTATACTTAATTTTACAGAGCTGTCAGCAAAGCATGCTCTGAGGCAACTAACAGCATGTGCTGTTCACAGTCCTCAGTTTTACTGAAGAATATACCCAGTGAGTATTGATAGGAGCCAGTTCAGACATACGAAAGGTTTGGGAGGAGAAAGCAGCACCATTTTTACAGGTGTAGGTGAGGACTTTCCCTCCCCCACCTGTGGCTTACAACTGTTTTCCCAGAGAAAAGGGTAATCAAAAGTGTTTGTGTGGACCAACTGGTTTTGCACTCTAAAATACCCTAATAACCTCCCCCCACCAATATTTTTAGTACCCTGTTTTATTACTGCTTTTATAAGGCATGTACCTAAAGCGTGGGGGGGGTCATGTCTTCTTTCCAAAGGTGTCTTAAGATGATGAAGCATTTTAAAGTCAATAGCTTATTCTTCACAATATATTCCATGTTAATAATAAATGAATTTGTGGAATGGGTCTGATTTCCATCTGTTTTAATGCGATCTTCTACCACCCATAAAAAGAGAGATTTCCAGAATAACAATCAGATAATGTTAAAAACAAAACCAAACCGAACAAAAATCCCATAGTGAAGAAGTTACTCAGTTTCTCACCCACAGTATATTTATTTGGAAGCGTTGAAACTTCCTCCTGATCATATCAAACCTAAATTGGTCTTTGTATGGCCATCAGGACTGAAGCCTTATTTCCAAAGGTTTCATTTCTGAGGGCTCTGGAAATCAGATTTTGTTCTTTGTGCACTGAAATATTAATAAATATTGCATAACAATTTTTATTTTAGCTTTTCTTTGTTTCACTGGATATAGCTCATGAAAATGTCTCTTACTGCACTTACTAATATCCAAAGTAAGCAAAGCAGTATAAAAACAGAGCACATAAATACAGCAGAAATGTAAATGAAAGAATTCTGGTAACAAGACCTGCCTGAAGAAATCTGTACAGACACAGTAATATATATTTCCTCCAAAATATCTTAAAGGTCTTTTATTCTGCCTCCTGCACATTATAAAACACTCAGGGAATTATAGATTAAGTCCTGGAATACATTTAAGACCATTATTTCCAATGACAACAATGCAATTCTTTGAACAGTGTGCATTTCATATATACAGAACAGCAGCAGAATAAATAAGGCAGGCATACGTTGCAGCAGAAAAAAAGAAAAAACTACATTTCATGGTTCACTTAGGGTTTGGCAGAAAAATAGGAACAGCTAGATATCCTTACAAAATGATTATGAGCTGTCTGGTGAAGGTTCTGTCACTGAATAATTGCAAACAATAATTTTGTTTTCTCTAGTTAAATATAATGTTATATATGTATATCAGAGAATGATAGAGTGATAGAATCACAGAACAGTTTGGGTTGGAAGGAGCCTTAAAGATCATCTAGTTCCAGCCCCCCTGCCGTGGGCAGGGACACCTCCCACTAGATTAGGTTGCTCAAAGCCCCATCCAACCTGGTCTTGATCACATCCAGAGATGGAGCATCCACAGCTTCCCTGGGCAACCTGTTCCAGTGTCTCACCACCCTCAGAGTGAAGAACTTCTCCATAATTTCTAATCTAAATCTCTCTTCTTCCAATCTGAAGCCATTAACCCTTGTTGTGTCACTACAAGCCCTTGTAAAATGTCATGTAAAAATATCTACGGAGATAAATCTTGACAGAAAACATGCCTCAGTTATGTGCAAGTTTAAGGACAAAGTTTCTGTCTGCTACAGGACTTAGAGAAACACTGAATAGTACCTTTTTACTCTGAAGAGCCCATGGGGAACCTGCTGATGTTGTGTATCATTGTTGGCAAGCACAGCTCATTTTGGTAGGTCTTGGGTAGCTTCTTCAGGTCTCGCCTTTTGTTGTCTCCTTCCTGGTGAGTGACACTGCCAGTGAGGGCTGGCTTCTCAAAGCTTCTGAAGGCTTTTGCTCTGCCAGCTCTAAGCTGTCTTTCCTTGCTTAGGGGGTGTTCAAGCCGGTTGGACAAATGGGAGATCAACAAGATCTTCACGGTCACCCTCCAGAAACACATATCAGAGTCTTACCAACATTTCAGGGAAAGATGGACAATCCTCAAGAAAGCAATGGTCACAAACTTCCAAAATGGTGGCAACTGGAAATTTGGCCTTTCCCAAACCCCATCAAATCCATTTCTCTGACTGTGTTTCTGCAATTATAGAATAGGCATAAGGACTACCAGGTACAGGGCATTGCAAACAGGTGACGAGGATTGATGTCCCATCAGGGGAGACATGAGTTTGCTCAGCCTTAACCAAGTGTATGTATGAAGAAAGAAAAGGAAGATAATAGTTACTGGAGGCTTTTTCCTGTAGGGATTGAAGGTACCCATTTATGTGTCTGGAGGGGCAGAGGTGGTGGAATTGGGGGAGATTCCTATAACTGGAAAAAGGCAGATGTTGCACCTATCTTCAAGAAACAGGATCCTGTTTCACTTCGGTGCCTGAGAAGGTTGTGGCGTGTCCAAGAACATGCTTATGGCTGGATTTACTTTCAAACTCATGTGTCTTAGAAATACATTGTTCAATAATAACACATTCTAGTGATCAAACAGCAGAGGGGTCCTCACGGGAATAGGATGTGTCTGCGTCTGTGTACAAGTGACAAGCCATAATCCCACTGCACTGACCATTCCTGTTGTGCAAAGTTATTTATGAGCTGTAGAAGAGACAGATATGGAAGGCTTGAAATTTCAGACTGCAGTTGAGCATAGCTGTGCCACATCAGAACTTCATATCCATCTTAAAAGGGAGAAGGCCTAGGAAAACATGAAGGAAATTGATTAGAATGGGTACAGTTCAGCTGTTCCGCTTCATGCCTGCATGCTTGGGTGTCATTAGGTATATACTAATGATGAGGATTAAGATTCATTAGCTAACACTAATGATACTGTCCATCTATGGGATCAGTGAGCTATGTGAAAGAATGTCCTTTAGATTACGCTGACGGCTGGAGTAAGTGCTGAACCACCCCCAAAATCAGCATCTCCACCATTTGGTCCCTTTGACCTAGCAGTGCTTTCAGTAGACTTGCCAAAAGTACCAGCAACTGCCTGGGATCAGCTGAGTCTCACTGCACAAAACAGGACAAGTTAAAAAACCTGAAATTCAGCAGTGATCAAAAATGATTTATCACGGAAGCTTTGTGAGTAGCAATTTATTCAGTCACAGTTTTGTCATGCTGAAAACAGCTTGCTCTAGATTCAATTAATTTTGGGCGTATGTGATTGGGAGCCACTGACATGAAATCAAAACTGATAAATATCAATAACTGGATGTTGGATCAGTTTTCCTAGGTTGGGCAGCTTAATTACCTTCCCCCTGATTTGAAGAGCTCACCCATAATAAGTTATTGGCTCTGTAGCTTGATAAATCATATTTTCTCAAATCTTGATATTAAAAAAAACCACCTTCATAATAAAGCACCTCAGAAATCCTGGATGCTTTACCAGTTTTTGTCTGGCCTACTTTAGAGATTAGTTTAATTTAGGTGATATTTGATTCCCCACTGTTGATGCTGTGTTGGTTGTTTGTTGTGGGGTTGGTTTTTTTCCTTTTACTTTTTGTGGAGATGAGCTTTATATAAACATGCTATCCATAACATAAATCAAAGTAGTTGAAAATAGTAATATAGTATGGTCATGTATATTCATGGCTCTTCAATGAGAGAAGGATGTTAACGTATTTCTGGATTCTCTGTCATTCCCTTCTATTGTGTTCTTTTTTTTTTATTCCTTAAAAGAAAAAAGAGAGAGAAAGAAGTTGTTCTAGTAAATTCATGTATCTATGAAAGTAAAACTATCAAAACAGGTAGGGTAATAACTCCGTTTTTCTCTCTAATTTGGTGATTTGTGAATTAACGAGATAAAAACGATTTTTTGGTTCTATCAGTCAGTGATGTAGCAGATTCTACTCTTTTAATTAAATGCAGGTTTTCCTTCCCCTCTTCTACAAGGGGAATTTAAATGCTTTTCAAGTAACCACCAGCACCACTGTGACAAGCAGAAGCACCTATATCAGTTTCGGAGAGCTCTCAGCAGTTCCGCACAGGTTGTTGGATTTTATTTTTTTCCAAGCATCACCTGCCAGTATTGTTCGTATCGAGTTTATCTTCTGTTGCTTAGGATTATAGCTGAGAGACATCCCCCTGTGCGAGCTCTGTGTTGTAAAGTCAGCCATTATCCAGGTGAAGGGAAGGACAGCATCTAATGTGGAGAATTCCACCCTGCAGGCATTAACATGTGCCCAGCCTGTTGCTGAGTGCTTGTCCTACCCTGGGTTCCTTGAATCATAGAGTCGTAGCATTGTTTTAGTTGGAAAAGACCTTTAAGATCATTGAGTCCAACCATTAACCCAGCACTGCCAATCCCATAATTTTTTGCCCTTCTCTGGAAATGCTCCGGCCCCTCAATGTCCTTCTGGGAGTGAGGGGCCCAAAACTGAACCCAGGATTGGAGGTGCAGCCTCCCCAGTGACAAGCACAGGGGCACTTCACTGAGTTTTATACAGAACAGCCACACCAGAGATAAGTTTCTCATGGTGTCACGTCCTCTGTGCTCCTATAAGATGACAGAATTACTGGTCAGTAGAATTTAAAATTAAGGTAATTCTTCCTTTGTCTATTCACAAAACCTCAGTCAAACTGACCAACTTGATGAAGGTGCCCAGGAAGCCCAAGGTCTCCCTCATATCTGAGGATCCCTTGTGAGCTGGACTTGGGATTTCCCTAGGTCAGGGGGAACACAATTTCTACAGACATAAGGGCCACAATACAGGGTAGTCTGTACACTCAGCCTTGCACGTACAATGTAATAAGATTGGACCTTATTAGCAGTGCAAGCTGAGCTCAGAACCTCATGACAAGCTGGATTTACAGTTCCTGCACAGAAAAACCTTAGTTCATGCTTGTGAGGACTTCTAAGGAGTCCTATGGGAGAGAAAGAGAAAGGGGTTTCACTGGTTATGAATGTTGAAATTACTTCAATGAGTGTTGAAATTATTGGCTTGCTTATTGCAGAAGTTAAATGACCAAGTCAACCAATCTCAAAGGACCCACCTTTCAGAAAAATAGAACTTTAACTTCCCCCTTCCTTTAAATATTTTATATTTAATTCAGGTGAAACTTATTTTTTTTCCAGTATCTTTGGCTCTGAGGTGGAGCAGATCAAAGATCAGATTTCTATTCCATGTGACATCTGTGATTTGACAAAAGAGGGGGAGAGATCATTCATTCATTTGTAAATGAAAAATTGAAGTTCCAAAAACTTTCCAAGGAAGGGAAAAATTAAAAAAAAAAAAAAAAAGAGAAAAAGAAAAAAAGGAGGCTTAACAACATGAAATTGCAAAGTGTGGAGTGAACTGGTGGCTGGTGGATCTGGGGAACCCCCACTCAGCGGTGGCTTTCAGCTCCTCTCTGTTCCATGTACTCCCCAGCAGAGGGCAGAAACCAGGACACCCAGAACATGAGATCTGGGTTTCTGCTTTCACATCACAGCACCTTTGGACTCTGAGAATGTGACAGGAGCTCTCCAGGTTTCTGAAAGCTTCAGAAGTAGGAGGGTAGCCTTGACTAGACCTGAGGTTCTGTCATAAGGCTTTCATTGCTGTGTTGTTGAAAAAGGTAAATGAAATGAGACTTAGCACAGCAAGCTTAGATAAGCATGAAGAAAGGAAAAACTGACAATTACCAATTTGATCTAATAGTGTAATATTGTAAGAAACTGAATTTAATACACAGTAAAACAATATGAAGCAATGGAGATTCTATAATTAAGGAAATAATACATATATGTTTAATTAAAAACACAATTATCTAAGAACATGTACACTTGTTTTGAATAGAGATTTGAAATCACTAAAGCTCTAGTTGAACAACATAAGTTTCATTTAATACTAATCTCAGACCTGCACGTAGAAGACTTTCAGCACAGTAGAAATTAGATTTCAGTGAATTGCGGAATGATTTGTCTCTTGGATTCTAAACTGTGAAAAGTAACATGGAATATGGAAGTCCAGCTCAGAATTGCCCATCTTGCATAACGTTAAAGTTAACACTCAGTAGTGTCTAGCTTCTTGTCAGGGCTGTTAATTGTAAACTCTATGGCTTTGAAAAAAAACAAACAACAAATCAAATTCCAAGATGGAATTTTTAACTGCCAAACTCCTCTTTTCTTACCATTTATTTTTTAAATTACATTAACTTTGAATAAAGTCGTAGTGAAAAAGACCAGTTGCTTCATGGTTCCTTTAATATTTTATATTTATAGAAAATGGAAAAAATAGTATAATCATGAAAAATTAAAGCATTCCTTTAATGGTCTTCTCTCCTTTTTTTTTCCTTTTTCTTTGTCATTTTTGTTTGTTTGTTTGTTGTGTGTGGGTTTTTTCCCCTTAAGAAATATTCTGGAAAAACCAGTTTTAACAAATGGAAAATCCATTTTACCAAAGGCTTCCAAAACCAGTGACCAACTAAAACTCGCCCATACAAACTCAGGTAAGAAACTGAAAATTATGATTTGAGGATGTGATGGGGTGTGAAGGGAATATGTACTGATGGGGTGATGTGTTCCAAGGCATTTCTGATCAGTTCCAGAAACAGCTTGGTGCTTAACCACTTTATCTCATTGCCTTCATTCTTTTCCTACTTTTGTGAATATCTTTCTCTTTGTTTCTGTTATAATTTTGAAAGAATTAGAAAAAGGCTTATAGCATTAAAACCTGTGTTTTGGTGTTTATAAAAGCTCCTGGCATGTGATATTTTTTCTTTCGAAGTCATCAAACTTGACCTCAGATTTCTTACCAGAAAACTTAATCCGGTTATTTAGAGAGTAAGACATTTCACTGACTTTTCTTTTCTTGGAGTTCCCACACATTGTCTCAGCTTGGCATTTAAGCTGCTTTCCATATAGCTCTGAATGCTCATTATAAACATTGCTTTTGGATATTCAGGTTTTAGTCATTGCAAAGATATGTGCTATCCAGAGGTGTATTTGGTGTGGTGGTGGAGCCGATGTCATCTGTATCTTCATTGTTTCATCTTGTCCCCTCCTTGTACTTAGTTTGGATTAAATATATCAGAGCAACCTGGTAAAACCATGAAAAATATCAATGAAAGATGGAAGTGCTCATGGTGGTGGCAATTCTGGGAAGTGGGTATTCTGCAGCATCAGACTGAGCACTGAGAAATACGTGGAAAACCCCTGCCAAGATGTGAAAATAGGAGTTCCTGCTGTGGTACTTTGCTGGATAGCAAAGCCACCAGTAAAAAGTCCATCAGTGTCTATAAGCCAGTGTGCAAGAGGACTTTGATGTATTGCAGTAGCATCTACTTCTGATGATTTACTCTGTCTTGGACTAGGTAATCCCTTCAAGAACTGTCTCCTAGATCTAGGAGATATCATTACTTTCCTCAAATTGGGAGATAACAAAGATAGTTTGGAGCAGTGTATCACTCACGTTGATTTATTAGAACAAAGCAGAGTCCTAGCCAGACAGTGGTCAAAAAAGGCACATGAATGCTCATTTACATGAAAATTGGTTTCTTCTGAGAAAGATTCCTTATGAAAAAGACATTTGAGCTTTAATAATCTGTGTTCCAATAGATCTGAGGCATCCAAGGGACCTCTTGAACTGCATGGATTGTTTTTTGTTCTGTTGTGCCAGGAAAACAACACGCATGGAAGCCGCAGACTTTCATGTTGGATGTTGCACAGAGAGAAGGTGGGTGTTGGAGCCTTTTCATCACACAGACCAGACACTCTGGGCTTGCCATATGGCTGTAGGCAGGTTGCTTACATTTAAAGCTGATCATTGGTTTTCTCTGACAAAATGCCAACTTGTTTGAAATTGAAACAAGAAGTAGCTTATTTTGATGAATTTCCTGTTCTAATGTTCAGGTTTGTTTGATTTGTATGAAAAATGGCCACACCTCCAAATTCTTTAAAAATGTAAAACTCATTTTTAGAGGGAAGCTTGAAGTGAAATAAGCCATAATATCAGCAAAATCTTTTTAAGTTTGTTGAAATTAAATGTATCAGGGGATCCAATCTAACTTCAAGTCTGAAATCTCTCTACTTCTGCTTTTCACCCCAATTCAGGATAGAATTTCCTCCCAGACTTCTTGTAGAGCTGGTGATCTGTTCTTACCATGCTCTGTTTCATAATGCTCCAACCTCAAGGTCTCCGGAGATTAAATGATTGTTTCACTGTAGAGAGAGCAGCAGATGTTCTAAATTCCATTTCTTTTTGAAATGATGTTTTTTCCTTGTCACTTTGGCTTCTCTTTCTTTTCTAGCTTTTCTCTCTCTCTCTCTCACTCTGCCCCACCCAAACAAGCCCAACAGAACTGAGTCGTCAACATTTTCTTGATCAGAAAAATACCATCCCATTTGAGGACTTTACTGTAGCAGGGGAAAAAGCTCCATTCAGCTGAGACTTTCTGATGAGTTTTCATTAAATTCTATTGTAAGATTCCATGGTAAAATGCTGTCGGTGTCCCAATTAAGCTGATAATTTCCATGTTCCTGTTATTCAGTGCCAGCTAAAGTTGTAGACCATTCCTTTTGCTCTGCAACTTCATGTGGGGCTGATGAAATATAATAATCTTTGTGGCTCTGATGAGGAATGTCTTGCATACATCTGTATTTGAATGAAATAAAGTAGATTTCAGAGACTGAATTAAGTATAGGAGGAGACCAAAACAGCTTCCATAAAGCTAGATGGTATTCTAGCTCAAAAAGCAGCCATGATAAAATAATGCATATTTAAATGTTCCATATTCTTCAACAACCTAGTATCTTTATCAACAGCTTTCATGTTCTTTATTCTTTAACTACATCTCCTAGGTGCTAGTTATTATGCTCACATACAGAATCCCAGCATGGTGGAAGGGACCTCTGGAGATCATCTGGTCCAACGCCCCTATTCCAGCAGGGTCACCCGGAGCAGGGGGCCCAGGATCACAGTGTCCAGGTGGGTTTGGAATC
Organism: Actenoides hombroni; assembly: GCA_024336885.1. Lineage (NCBI taxonomy): Eukaryota > Metazoa > Chordata > Aves > Coraciiformes > Alcedinidae > Actenoides > Actenoides hombroni. The sequence goes on along the minus strand of WUAM01000066.1, from coordinate 1,488,039 downwards.
TCTCCAGAGAAGAAGACTCCACAACCTCTCTGGGCAGCCTGGGTCAGGCTCTGCCACTCTCATAGCAAGGAATTTTTTTCCTTCTGTTCAGATGGAACCTTCTGGGTTCTATTTTCTGCCCATTGCCCCTTGTCCCGTTACTGGGCACCACTGAAAAGAGTTTGGACTCCCACGGGCCATTTAGCTATTGATCACCATTGATTAGATCTCCTTTCAGCCTTCCCTTCTCTGGGCTAAACAGCCTCAGGGCTCTCAGCTTTTCCTCAGCACTGAGATGCTTCAGTCCCCTCAGCATCTTTGTAGTCTCCACTGGATCCTCTCCAGTAGTTCCTTGTCTCTCTTGAAGCAGGGACCCCAAACTGAACACAAAACTCTGGAGGTGGCCTCACTAGGGCAGAGTAGAGGCAGAGGAGAACCCCCCTCGACCTGCTGGCCACGCTCTTCTTAATGCATGTGTTTAAATGGCCCGAGTCCTCTGCTGCCTGGCCTTCTTAGAGAGTCTTGCTGAGCTACTGAAATGGTTTGAGAACCCATCCCCCCTTCCCTAGACCTGGTTGCTCAAAGATGTACTCATGCCTTAGTGTTAGTACGAGCCTGTGACTCCCTGAAATAAAACTAATCCGTTGCAATGAAGTGTGTAGCGATTTAAGTGTCCAAGCATTAAGGTACTGTACCAATTTAGGAAACTGGTCTTTTAAACTAGATTAGTTATATCAGTGCGTTAATTCAACCATTGCCTCTAAACAGAACTTAGTGGTAAGTAACTGCAAGAGACAATATGTCCCAAGGACCACTTCTCCATTTTGAGTATTACCTGGAAGAATGACTGAATTTCTATTTACTAGGCTTAAACAGCATCAAGAAATTGCTTGTTTATTATAAACGCTATTGAGAATCTCCTTTGGATTGTTAGCAAGCCCATCACAGGTGAAATTGAGACTGTCATCTCTTGGGTATTTTTTTTATTTTATTTTAATCTTTTAAAGATAGAATATTTTAATAATTCCTAAATGTGAAATAATTCACATTTTGGAAAAAAACCAGGGGAGTAAAACCAGCTGATAGGAGAACACTGTTGCAAAGCAGTTCTGATTGGAACAAGCCAAGCCCTTTAAAGTAACTTCCAGAAAGTTTGGGAACCAAAATAGTCACTTCTGTTGAATCATAAAATGTGGACCTAGCAGAGACATTTAGCTTTGCAGCACTACCCACAGCCAGCTAACACCTCAGATAATTACTTGCAATGCTCTATGCATAAGGGAATTTGCTTTTATCACTGCTTTCCTTGCTAACATTCCCTGTCCCCCCCCTCAAAGTTGCTAACCACCAGTTCTTCTCAGATTGTCAAACCAATTAATGTAATTAAGTTAAACTCAGGCTGCCACCTACAGTTGTATGTGACAAAGCCATTTTAAGGAGTTCGCACCTTTGGCCCATCACAGCTGACACAACATTGCATCTCCTGAAAAGTCGTTATCATCTTCCCTTGGAGGAGCAAAAGCCAGTGTGAACCTCTTGTGCTGGAGCTGTTACAGCTTTGCCAGTTTATGCCTCTTGTCCATCTTCATCTCTTCTCTTTCATTTTGGGCAAGGGGTACACAGAAGGCTCAGTATAGAGGTGATCTGCAGAGGTTTAGTGACCCGAGTTTTTTCTGCTACCTAAAAAGTCACGGCTAACCCAACTAACTGGAAGAGAAAGTACGTGGTGGCTCATGAGCTGGCAGCTCAGAGGGCCAGAGACTTTTGTCAAAGGGACTGTGGTAAGCAGTGGGTGCCTGTAGCCCTTCTCAGTAGGAGAAGACATGAGGACATCATCTCACCTCCATTAGGGCAGTGAGATGACTTATGGCAGCTGACCCATTTGGGGCTGGAGTAACCTCCAGCGTGTGATAAACACCTGGGCACCAGCTTCTTCCAGAAGAGGACATGGGATCATTGTTTTAATCCTTTTCCAACTGGGGAACGAACTACAAGGGTATCAGTAACTGGGTCAATGAGTTGCATGGGAAACCAGTGCTTTGAGGACAGCAGTGTTATTAAAGTGATGTGATCTTTGTGTCCAGAGTAGCTGGGGGTGAGGGGTCAGGTGATGGGGAATTTTCAGTGTTCCCCAGTTCTCTCTCCCTGACATTTAACCTGTAAAAATGCTCTCATTTCCAGCTCTATGCTTTGATATAAAATGGTTAAAAATAGGTTTAGTGGCCTGCTGCAGTTTTCTGTTGTCTTCCCATCTGTCAAGTCTTCCTTTTATAGTTGAGCTAGCTGGCTTATATTAGTCATTTGGGAGGTACTGCATTGATTTACATTACAGCGTGTCATAAACTGGTATGTGATGAATCTAGTGTGCTAATAAAAGCTAATGATACAAGTAGAACAATATAAGGTGGGACAATGCTAATGTTATACTGTTCTGAGAACATATAATTAAACCTTCCTCCATATTTTACTACTCTATGTGGGTTTTTCCCCATAATCTCAAGGTTACATTTGCATATTATTTTTAAAACGGTTTAGTATCTTTGCTGAATTCCTCACTACACAGCAGTATAGGGGTGAGTTTGTACTTTTTAAACCAGCGATTGATTATTTCTATAGGTAACGTTTCAATTGTTCTAACTACAATGAAAATTCTCACTTCCCTGGAAATCACTGCTGCTTTTCATTTGCAGGTCCTCTGTCGTATCGATTTCATTACTTAAAAGCAAAATGCCGCGCTCTCTGCACAAGAAAATGAGGGAAAGGTGTTCCATCCTGGACGTGGAAGTAATTCTCTGTTCCTGTGTGTTGGTACAGTGACGCACGGATGTCCTTTGCGTATTGGCTGTGGTAGGAGAGAAGCTTAGAAGAATTTCAGGTGTCAAGAACAATTAGGTGTTAATTAAAACGATATATTTGCTTTTCCCCCAGGGTCCTCTACTCTAGTTCAATGACAACAGGTAACAAAAATATTGGGGCACTTTTTTTTTCCCAGCTGCCTCTAGGATAAAAGAAGTACTTTTTCAGTTGATCAGTGGGTGAAGAGTCATTTTGCTTCCTGTGAAATAAAGGGAACCTTTTGAGTCTCCTTCTCAGCCACTTTTTCTTAGGCATCTTTGAGGGTGCCCGAGCCCTGGCCCAGGATGCCCGGAGAGGTTGTGGAGTCTCCTTCTCTGGAGAGATTCCAAACCCATGTGGACAATGCAATCCTGGGCCTCCTGCTCTGGGTGCAGTGGGTTGGACTAGAAGATCCCCAGAGGTCCCTTCCAACCCCTACCACGCTGGGACTCTGTGATCTTGTCCTGTGTGCAGAGAGACTCTGCTGGGGCACGTTCACTATATACATAATCCATGAGTACTTGGCATTACGTGTGGGCTAATATGCATAGTATATAGTTACCAAGTAATTATGCTGAGTGTTAATATGTTCATTACCCCCCTGATGGGGAAATGTTGGTCTCTGGTGCTCTTCAGAATGAGTCAATGCTTGAGTTGTTGTCCTCTTATTTTTTACTTTTATCTTTTTCCTTGGGGTTTAAAATCTTTAAAAAAAGGTTTAAAAACCTTTAAACACCAGCGTTTTCCCTCTTGAGTCACTAAGTAGTGCCGTCTGAAATATTTATTTTCGATGTTTTCATTTTCCCATATCCTGTGTGGTATCAATGTAGATATATTTGCACCGCTTGAAATCCCACCGTGTCCACAACCAAAATGGATTTTGGGTCACAAACAACTGAACCAGGGGGGTGCAGATTACATTTTCATTTTTTCTTTTCTGATGGCATAGTAAATCACCGTTGCTGCTATCAGAAAACAGATTAGGTCTCATGCATCTGCAGAGAAGAAAGGAGATTATTTTTTTTCCTTTCCATAATGGCTATGGGTAAGTGCAACTTCTGTGTGCAAGGAGCTGGGGAACAAGTTGTGAACATGTCCATGATTGCCATTGTAGGGTGAGACTTATATTTAGATGAAGTCTGTTCTTGGCCAAAGCCGCAAGAGAAACTTTCTATCTCTAAAGCAAACTATCTCCCTAGCAATGGTGGTCTTTTGGACCTATTCCGGTGCAGAGTGGTATTGGTCATAGCGGTGTTGGTCATCGTGATATTGGAGTGTGCAGGAGCAGGCAAATTCATATATCCCCTGAGGATTTGAAGGGTCTTAGTAAAACCTACATCAGTCTCTCCTTCTTCACTTTGAGATATGAAAATAGTCAAATATTCTGCTGTGCATCTTTTCTCCCTCCCTCCCTAAGGGGTTATGTGACATAAGCCCCCCCACAGGCACTTTGCTTGCTAGCTTATGCTGGAAAGGTTAATAATGGAGACAATGTGTGATGAGCCTTAGCTAGCAGATTTTTCCCAGAGAGAATAAATCAGAACAAGCCTGTTTCTCTGCTCTCTTTTCTGTTGAGATTCAAAGCCCTGGTGACTGACTCAATTGCTAATTATAAGTTACATTCAGCCATGAAGGGAACAGAACGACAACCACCACGTGACTTACGTAAATAATCACATCTTGCTGCTTCAGCTTGAACTGGGATTGATGAATGCTGATGGATGGTGTATTGGGTTTGCATGGCAAGGCTTTGGGGGGCTACAGGGGTGGCTTCTGTCAGAAGCTGCTAGAATCCTCCACCTTGTCCGATAGAGTCAGTTCCAGCCAGCTCCAAGTAGGATTTGTTGCTGGCCAAGACTGAGCCCATCAGTGATGGTGGCAGTGCCTCTGGGATAACAGATTTAAAAAGGGAAAAAACCCAAACCTGCACAGCAGCAACTGCAGCTGAAGAGAGAGAGGTGAAAATATGTGAGAGGACCAACCCTACAGACACCCAGGTCAGGAGGGAAGGAGGTGCTTCAGGAGCCAGAGCAGAGATTCCCTTGCAGCCTGTGGTGAAGACCATGGTGAGGCAGGTTGTGCCCCTGCAGCCCATGGATGTCCATGGTGAAGCAGCAATCCACCTGCAGCCCATGGAGGACTGATGGAAGCTGAGTGTCTGACTGCTTTGAGATTCTCTCAAAGCCCCAGGCTAAGAAATTGCAACTACTATCACACAACATGGCCAAGAACAACACAAACACTGCATCAGTTTGGCTGCTTTAAGTCCCCTCTGATTTACACACTTAGAGGATTGTAGCCTGATGACTTCTGTGTTGTTTTTTTTCCTGTATAAATCTTGTTTCTCTTTTGTGTTCAGCAGAACAGAACGTTTTATCAGAATATTTGAAAAGGCTGAAGGATGGACCAAGTGATCTGTGAATAAAGATAATCACAAACCACCTGAAATTACGCAGGCATAAGGTACTGTGGCAAATTAACAAGCAAGGCAAGTTTGATATCCCACAGACAAAAAATATCTTAAAGTGATCAACTGTTCATCAAATATTTACTGCTGAGGATAAATTGCAAGGTAAAAGATGGTCAAAAGCCATGAAAATAATGTTAAGCTATATGAGTAAGGGAAACTTCAATTTAGTGTCTGATGTTTAGGAGCAAACACTGATGAAAGACAAAATGCTTGAAAATCTTTATGAAAATCTGTTCTGTAAAAAATTATTTCTTTGGAGCATCACTTGTCTGTGTATTTGCATTAGGACTAAAATTTTGGCTTTTCTGTTTGTTGGGGTTTTTTTTTTCTTTCTTTCTTTTTGGGGATCAATCATAGATGTAAGAACAACCACATCAGCAGTTTTGTCACCAGAGAACTGAAGAAAATATTCAAACATGTACTTAGTCTCAGCCTTGATGATATTTGAGGGTAGTTAAAAAGCCTTTTCAGTGAGAAATCTGATGCAATTAACCAGCTTCCGATTTGCCGGATCAGCAAATCACGTATTTGTGAGATGCAGACAAATGCTGACACACAGCGAAGAAAGTTTACTGAGTTTACTGCCAGACTGAACTGAATAGATTAAAAATGTTTTGATGCAGAATCTGTGAGAAAAGCCCATTGATTAAAAAAACCAAACAACTCTCAGATATTACTCAGATAGCGTAGTTCAACAGATGGACTTGTAGATGTCTAGCAGAGGTAGTTCATTAGTGTGGCAGGATTCATTCTTGCTTTTAGGCAATAATTAAGCGCTTTTTTTTTTTTTGGTAGCAGACTTATTAATTTGATTCATACATGATTATTTATATATTTATTTTGACACTATGGAAAGCAATGAAGTCACTCTTGCACCCAGACACCATCCTGGTCGGAGAACTTAATGTAACCACAGACTCGTCCTCATCAGAAGGTCTTTATCACTTTATATGTGCTGTTCAGAGTGTACAGCTTTCTGCTGAGCCCTGGGCAGCAAAGTTGTCTTTCTTTACATCAGTGACACTTGAGAATGTTGTCACAAATTAATTAAAAGTGTGAAGCGAATGCATTCATTAAAATCCATGAACACCTGCATGGCTCCTCTCAGTCATAACTCATATTCACATTAAATTGCTTTTGCATAATAGCAGTCTACTTTGGGATTGAACAGACCTGTAAAGGGTGCTTATGAAAGCAACAAGAAAAAAAAAAATTCACTTGCAGGAGCTTTGGTTTTGTGATAGCCTTGGAACCTGGCCCAAGCTCATCAAAAAGTAGGAGAATGTTTTAAGCACACTTGGGACGAGATAATTTCCAATGAAGGTGACACTTGTGGTCTGAGACAGCTAGTGAAACACCATGATTTTGAGAGGATTCTGCTTGGGGACTTAAGATTTAGTAGCGTGTCAAACTCAAAGTCAACACAGCAGAATTTAATGCTGTGTAAATAGGAGCCAAAGACAATGCCCTCATGAATCCACGTGATAGATGTGCATGCATTTCCCACAGCTGTATTCTCTAGCCCGAGTTTTGCTGTGAAATAACAATCATTTCTAGGAAAAAGATAAACACTATTGATTTTCAGTTCTCAGTGAAGCTTTCTGAAGTATTTTTGTGAGAGAGAAAGGCTTTACAGTTTTTATAAAAGTTTTTAAATTAAAATCCTTTTTTTCTTTTCTTCCGCTCTCTTCTTTTCTTCCGCGCTCTTCTTTTCTTCCGCTCTCTTCTTTTCTTTTTTTCTAAATCTTTTCAGACAGCCAAAATTGAATGCTGTTGCCTAGCTTTTAAGACTGATCTTCAACGGAAGTAGTGAATAACAATTGACTAATATATATCACACAGAAAGACATCCAGCACTAGCTAAAGGGACACTAACTTTGTGCCTGTTCTTCTACACTGGTACTATACAAAGGCAATTACACTTTACTGGGAACATACTTATTAGATCTGGACAGAATTTTTTTAATCAAATGTCACTCATTCAGATTTCTTTTTGATCAGCAAACAGTTTCATCAAAACCAGGATGGATTTCAATTCATCTTAATAGCAGCTATGGAAATAATTTAAAAAAAAAAAAAAAAATCACTTTTTTAATCTTTCTGAGGTAATAATGTTGAATATTTTTGCTAGACTGAACATTTGTTTAGGCATCTCTGTTAATGATACAGTACATACAAACTGGAAAAGGATAGAAATCTAAGTGAAATATTTCTAAAGGAGGGAGCAAAATAAGGAGCTGAGGTTATTTTATTTGCTGTGCAGTCTTCCCTTTTCCATATTAAGAGAAAAAAGCAATTCTTAGGTGTGCTTGCCTTGGTTCTCCATGGGTTTGTTCACAGACCTGCTTAAAACCTCAGTATAGTGCTTATTGCTTGTGGCAATCCTCCTGTGATGAAATGTAGGCACCTTAAATCCTTCTGTTCTCTTAATTCCTTTGGCAGCTATTTGCAGAGATTACAAAGTGTTCATTGTCAGTGAGATTATGCTAGGACTTAAATGGTTTGAAATAAGTGATGTTTTCTGTTGTTGTGCAAAAGAACTAAACAAACTAAATGCTTATAGAGGTTAAACAGTTTCAGTAGTTCTCAGGTCTGAAGTCAAAGGACCTGTCTCATTTCCAGTGTTTTTTTTTTTTTTATTTTGCTCTCTGGAAAGAAGGAAAAAGAAAGAAGAGCTAAAATAACAGCCAAAGTACCTATTTGTTGATGTTCCCATGTTCTTGCTAATCTAAGAGAAAAAAAAAAAGAGAAAAAGGAGAGTCTTCTGGATCTTGTGGAGTCTTGTAGCAAGAAGCCTTTTAAAATTAAGTTAAATTAAATTGTTTGAAATGTGACCTTTAGCAAAATGTTTCGATCTTTCCCATCCCCTTTCCATTCCTCCTACCTCATTGCTGTTCCCATTTGTAGAGCACAGCTAATTTAGAGCATCTGCCTCCAAACATTATAAGGTTGTTACCATGAACACTGCTGTGCTGGAGAATATTTCTGTGTAAAAGCAGAATCTGTCATTTGTTTGACGGAAAATTCAAGTAGTCTGTGCCAGACCAGACGGTGCTCTCATCAAGCAGCAAGACAGCCAAAACTTAGCAGAACCAGTTTGCTGCAAACGTATCTGTAGGGAGTTTAACCAATGACAAACCCAGGAGCTGGTGGGTCAGAGATTGCCACCGATGCTGCAGCTAGGTTTTGAGGATAAAAGGTATACCGGAGTGAAATAGATAAGGAGACAGAGCAGAAAGACATCTGAATAGCTTCAAACAACTATGAGGAAGAAGGTAACTGGGTATAGGAGCCAACATGAGCTCCCTGAGGAGGCTGTTGGTTAATTGGGGATCCTCTGAGATATTCACAGAAAAAAGCATGGGGTACTTGCTTAGGAGGCAGGGGGAGTGTCTTCATGGCAGTGTTTTTCTGTTTGATAGGTTATGTTAGTAAGAGGTGACTGAGGAGCTCTGATTTTAGCATAAAGCTTACATTAGCACTTTGGAAATTACATTTATACAAAGTTGAATTGATGTTATACCCTAAGGAGCACCTCATTTTAGAGGCTGTATTAGTGGTCATGTACTTTTGCTGTGGTGAGTCATCTTGCTGCTAAGGACAACGGTAAAACCAAGATGAATGCAGATTCTTCTTTCTGATACACAGAGAAAACAAAGCCAAGGGAAGGGTTTGACTCCTTTGTATTCCAGAGCCATTTCACAACATACATCACTGACACCAGAGCAACCTCAGCGCTTTGAAGAGATTATCTTAGAGAAGGTTTGGGAAGCCAGAGTATGAAAAGGTTTTCCTAAAGCATGGACAGCAGGTACCATAGATCTGCAGAAGTGACGAAGTCCACCTGAATGGTTGCTGTTTCTTTCATGGTGTTTTGTGTTAAGAATGAATGACCCCCATCCCCTTTTATCAATCACTTCAACACCTTTTGGCTTTTTTTTTTAATACCTAAAGAAAAATATCTGCAAGATCAACTGTCTAGAGACTGATACTGTTTACAAACTTTTATTCTTCCCAGAATCAGAAGGAAACAGAAACCTGAACTTTCTTTACAAAAGCATTTTAAAAGCTGCTTTTTAAAGTTCCTGCCTTATGAATTTCTATAAATTGGAGCATATTATCAATTTTTTTTTTGGTCCTAAAGCAAACTACCCATTGTTGTTATGCAGTTGTTTACTAAGCTCTGTCTAGTCTTTCTTTGCATTGTCTTCCACAGAAGTTCTAAAACACTTGGAGATCTGAATTCATTTTCATTATTTACTTTTCTGTTGCTATGAAAGCACAGGATGAAATGAGTCTGTTCAAAACAGCCTCAAAACTCCTCAAAGAGGTTCAAACTACAGGTAGACACTAAACCTAGTAACCAAATCATCTGGTGCCTGTGGGGATATTTTAACTTCAAAGTGGATCGACAAGGTTACGATCTGAAAAATACAGGTACCAGTCCTGCAGTTTTAAATGCAGAGGACAGTCAGAGCAGCCCTGTTAAAGTCAATACATATAAACTTAGGTAAGTCTAAGTCTCTTAGATTGATGCTGGATATTTTCATTTATGTTTGTTTGGGTTTGGGTCTCCATTTAATTTATTTTTCACGAAGTGCTTCCTGTATCTGTTTGTCTGAGATATCACATTTCTGCTAGGTCCTATTATTTATGTGCATTTCTTTTCTGCCATAGTTCTGCCGTCTCTGGTTTTGATCTCTTGCAAGAATATGCACTTTTATTCCTCTCCTATCTGGGGGAAAAAAAAAAAACACCTTAGAACCACAAGACAGTAATCAGTAATTATGTGCATAGAGTACAACTTTCTCTTGCATTTACAGCAGTTATGGTGTTAAACAATATTTTATTTCTCCTTAGTATTCAGATAGTGGATAGGACAAGACTGGCGTGACCACCCTTGGAAGATGGCAGATCAGAGCACAGACATCAAGCTTCTTACATTTCACTCTAGTGCTCTGTTAACCCCAGGACCCAATAGCAAACCAACCAATCTTCGATTCCGAAGCGATTAACTGCAAGATTCCAATATCTTTATTCCTGCTGGGCAGCATCTCACTGAACGAGACTGTTCCCAGGTATGAAACCAGTTGGTATGTGATATGAATAAAGCTAATACTTCCACCTTCCGAGGTTTGAATATACCTGAATGCATAACTCTGCAATTTAATGCTTTAAATTGGTTTAAACTAGTGAAAACTGGAAAACTCCAATTGTAATTCAGGCACAAAGCCTTTTTAGGAAAGCCTGCAAGATTTCTGCTGCAGTAAAACATGTGAAATGTATAAATTCACAAGTGGCAGGAAGCACAAACCCACTGTTTCTTGGTTGCTTTAATTTTTTGTGTGACGGTGAGATTTAGAGTAGACCGTGCTGTGCCATGGTGTAACAAAAGCTTTGTCCCCAGTCCCCATTCCTCAGTGCATCTTCTTCACAACCCTATTACGGATTTCATAATGTACCTTGAGATAATTTCAAGCTCCCGTTGATTTGAGAAGAGTTAGACAAGCTAAAGAGATGATGAAGCAGGCAGGTGAAATTGCCAGCGTATGAGAGAGAATATGAAAACTTGCTCATGCAGAGATATTTGCTCACAGAGACAAGGCAGCAAACATGAAAACCTGTAGTTTGTTTTTCACACGAAGCGCAGAACCTTTGTGCAGCAAAAATAAATGAGCGTTTCCATTTAACCACCTTGCCTGGGAGAGTTTTGTTTCACACTGCTGAAATAATGGCAAGCGGACTTAAAAACCACCAAAAGAAAAAAAGTTGCTGGAAATCTTTGTTGCCCCAGATAATAATTTTCAGTAACTGCAAAACAACAGGTTAGTTGTTAAAACCACATACAAAATACTGGCAGCAAATATTCATGCCGCCTTCTCCAGCACCACTCTGTAGTGGGATAAAGCACTTGGGTATAATTAAATGTGACGACAGAGTTAATTTTCACACATACTCTCCAGCACATATGTCGAAGGTGGCGAGATCCACCCGAGTGCCAGCTGGTCTGTCACATCTGACACCGGAGCCTCTACTTGGGCCTCAAGTGTTGAATTTGAGGGTTTTTTTTTCTCAAGCCTTGCCCGCCTTTGTTTTTGCAGTTTCAGTGCACTGGTGCAGACGCTTGTTGGAAATGTTTTATGGCTTTGTGCCGGGCGGTTGCTGCCGTCGATTCCGCACTTGCCACAAGAAAAATTTGTCCCCGTTTGTTTACTTTTATCGCACCTCACCTGTCACACGTTCCAGTTTGTGCTGCAATATCCTGTGTTGTCTTTGTTTCCTGCCATTTTGTGCCACTATAAAAATAGTATAAAAGTGAGGTTTCACACTTCTCAAGCTACCTTCTTCTTTCCCCCTGCTCTATTTTTAAACTATGTGCTGTGGGAAAGAGGAAAAGATATCGAGGAGAAAAACTGTTCTTCGGTTTTCAAAGATGGACTCTGAAAGCTTTTTAAAAAAACTGAAATGGAACAAAAAGACAATCTGCCTTTGGAGGGGGAGGTTTATTGCACTTGGAACAAAATTGCCTTACGCGATTTTCTGCAGAGTAATTCCGTGCTGTCCAATTTGCCTGCTAACGTTTTAATTAGATAACCCTACAAATGCTCAATAATTGATCTGACTGCTCAAGTAGGTTTGATTCAAACATATTAAAATGGTCTGGCGGTCTCTTGGCCTGGCAGTTGGTAAGTGGAAGAAAATTTGTCTCTGTGTATCTTTAGTCATTTTTTCTGCCATTGTCTGCAGCTTTTCTTATGCCTGTTGACCAGTGAAGATATAAGAGAAGGAGAAGGTGGCTTTTGCTGCTCACTGTAGAGATTGCTCCTAGGATAAGGTCCAGATTACTGGGTTAGGTAGGAAATATCAAAAAAGGGAAGCTCCCCAAGCTCAATACTTGGTTATGAGCTCTAATAGCTGACCTACTCTGCTTGGATATTGACTATAAAATGGATTTTCACTTCAAAACATCAGAATAGATGGTTATGAGAAATATTTTTTCTTTTCTAGCACTTTCGCCTGGTATCAGACGTACATCCTCAAGGTATGGCTGGCTAGACTCTGTGCAAATACCAAACCCAAAATTTGATAATGAAGTCTCCTGGTTGATACATGTTTTATTGGATTTTGCTCCATGGTAGTTGTCCTCCAGGAACTGCAAAACTGAATCAAATAATTTAGTGCTGCTAATTAACAGGAAAAAAAAAAAAAGAAATATTGAGTGTATACACGTGTGCCAGCTGGCAACAGGCAATCAGTCTTGCTACTGGGTGAACCTAGGGACACAAAGCCACATGTCTACTGGGCTATTGGATCCAGCAACCTCCACCATAACTGACGGCTTCCCTTTTGGGTAGTAGCAGGTAAAATCATATTAAAAAATATCTTATTGGATGCCAATCCTTCCACATTGTTCTTGCTCAAGGTCAAGATTAAGTTCCTTTATTAGGAATATTCAGCAGGGTTTAATAGATTTTCATCTCAGTATAGTTCATTCCATATAATAAAATAAAAATAATTATAGCTGTAAATAATTGTATTAGTTCCTCTACCAATCAGCCAGTATATGACATATTAATAACATCTGCTTTACAGAGATAACCTGTGTCCAGGATTGCTGTTATTTTTTTTGTACTGCTATATCTTTAATTCTAAGTATTTTTCTTTTCTGGTTTGCCAGCTGAACTGGAAGGTAACACAGTTTGCTGCTTATGCACCCTGAGTTACTAACCCAGCCAAATCTTCTGGTTCAGTCACAATCCCTGTCTTTGTTAGAATTCTGCTAATTGCTTTGTTTTTTAAGTGCTATAGAAATCTGTCTCTTTGTCTGACCAAAACATCGACTTAATGAGTCTGGGATAAAGAAGCAGGGAGCTGGGAGACCCTGTGTCTCCAAAATTGGTGCCTCAAACCCAGGGAAAGAGCCTGTGTCTTTGTGAAGTTATATGTGACCCTGCAGACCTACCTTTCTTCTGAAGGTGACAGATATCAGGCTTCTCTTCATTAAGAAATGAAAAGCCCAAGGGGTTTTATTTAGCTCCAGGAAAAAATTTCTGAATTTTGGTCCTGAGTAGTTCTCCCGTTTTGAGCTAGAACAGAGCTGGTTCTGTTCAGTGCTTTCACTTCCCAGCTCAGTCTCTTCTCAGTCACTGCACTGTCTCAGGTTCACAGCAGATTTTCACAGACAGTCTCTGCTCCCAGCAGGGACAACGCTCCGTGTTTAGAGTCACTACCAAGGGCTGGGGTGTGCAGAAAGGCTCTTGCTGATCCGTGCTCCTGTGCAGGCCAAGGTCACTGCTCAATCTTGTGCCCCACATTGTGGGTGCAGTAAGTAAGAGGTGGCACCTGAAGGGGGGAGTGGCCAGGAGAGGTGACCCCAAACTGAACAACAAGGGATTCCATCCTGTGTACGAGATGTTCGTTATAAAGCTGAGGGATCACAAGTGTCAAGCCTCTTACTCAACGGCTGGCAATAGAGGAGGACTCTGTTCTGTATTTGATCCCAACCCGTGTGCTCCTGAATCCAGTTCCAATCTGCCTCTGAGTCCAGCTTGGGACTTCCCCAGTGTCTGCTCCACAGCATCAGTGGTGATGGTTTTGGAATTGCCATCAGGGGAGCTGGGTTCGATACTGGTTTTGTATATATTTGTATATATTCCATTATATCACTAATATTTTCCTTAAAGTTCTTTTAGTTTTCTTTTCCCATCCATGAGCCTCTTTGCTTTATTCCCTTTCTTGTCTGCTTTGCGAATGGAGAAGGGTTAACAGAGAGTGTCTATCTCACCTATTGGTCAGCCCAGCCCTAACCCTTGACAGTAGTGCCATTTTCCAGGACAGCATGATGCCATGGAGAGATGCACTTGCTGTTGTGGGCCAAACTACACTTCTGGAAATCTTTTTTCTTAGGGCATGAATGCTGCTCAGCCCATGCAATTCTAACATGCTGCTGCCAGCTCCCCAAGCTGCATTTTTCGAGGGTGTGTGCTGTGAGGAACGTGCTCCATCTCTCTTTAGACAGTTAGAAAAAATTACTGTGTGGAACAGGCACTGTTACTTAGATTGAAACTCCTGAAAGATGGATTTGCATCTGAGATTACTGACATTGTGAATGTCAGAAAAAGCTTCTATCACAGGAGGAAGATACCAGAATGCTTAATTACTAATTTCTTCAGTCTTGTGCATGGCTTGCCTCTAATGATCCTTAACTGCACTGCATTATGGCTAGACAGAGAGCTCAATATAGTGGATGTTATGCAAAAGTTTCTGGTAGTTATCTTCATACTAAAATGTTTAAGTTCTTTTTTAAACTTTTTTTTTTTTTTAAATCACAGTTTTGGAAAATGTGAAAACTTTCCTTTGCTCTAAAAAGCCACAAAATTCTCTATAATGAAATGTTGTGAAATATGAACACATTGTTCAAGGTACATATTAAGAATTCATCATATATGATACTGAGAACCAAAATACTAAAAACCTTCCTATTTTCAAAATCAGAAGAATTTAATTGAATGGTTTCTTGTGTTTCAGTGCCAAATAGTGATGTTTAATTAACCTCTGAATTTTTAAAATTTGTTTTCTTATTTTTAAAGGCCAGCCAAGTTCTAATGAGATCTAAGGTCTTTGTGTTCCTGTACCTCTGCAGCTTCAGGTCTATACTGTGTAAGTAAACACAACCTTCATCTCAGAAAACTCTATGCAAAATGCCAACACCTTTCATTGAGCTGGATCATATTCAGGAAGAAGGACTCGGGAAGGTCCCTGATCCCACATGTTTCCATGTATTTATTTTTACTGTGTCTAAACTGAACATTTCTAGGGATCTTCAGAGAGGAAAGAAAACTAGAGTCAGAAGACGTGCTCATGGAACAGGCTGTTGTAGATGGAAATAGCTCAGGTCTTTGTGCTCAATATTGGTAACTGAATGTCTTGCATGAACTAAATTAAAAAAAACCCCACAAACCAACCCTTTTGTTAGCACAAGTATTGACATAGCTTAAATTCTGCAAGTATTTGAAGAAGGGAGATGCCCTTCAGACAGAAGGGCAAACTAAACAAGAGCTGAGACTGATTTGAAAAGGACAGAGCAAGATATTCCACCTTCAGCCGTTGAAATGGTGCATACGACTGTGAGTTCTCCGTGGTAATTATTCAACTGTAACCTTCCCAATGCCTTGTCACTTCTTAATTTATTCTGTATTGTAAACACCTGCAGGCGCAGATGGCTGAGCTATTCTCTAAAGCTTTGGCTATTTTGCAGTGCTAAAATGAGGTAGGGCACCGGTGCAATACAGATTAGGTTTATTGGTGAGAACTGATGACAATATTCAGTTTCACACAGTCGTGGACAGGAGGATGATCCTATATGAATCTGTCCCAACAAACTGCCTTAGGATCTGTCCTCATCCCCCCCTTTCCTTAGGTCATGCCTTCTCTTGATGGAGCTAAAGCGCACGTGACAGATACAGGTAATAGACTACTCTGGTGAACTGGCTGAATGACTTCAGGAAAAAAGTCATTTGCCACCAATCACACATGAAGTGAGGACTTACCAGTGTCTTAGCTGAAGTTCCTTGAGTTGGGGTAACCATTTGGCTTTGGATCAAATTTTGCTTTCCGTGCTTTTCCAAGTTCAGGCAGGGACCTGGTAGCAGGACTCAGGAAGCCTGTCAGATTTGCAGGATATCTCTGACCTCTGTTATATCTTTGTGAATGATGTTTAACGGATACGTCTCATTTTCTGATAAGTAAAATAAAGGCAAAAATCAATTTCCATCATTTGCTGCAGTCAGCCCTTTGGAGGCTAGGACTTACATGCCAGTAAAGCCACGAAGGATGGGACTTGGGTCTTGACTGCTGATACACGACTGTAGCATGGAGAATAACATCGATCGTTGTTAGGTTTATCGCTGTGCTGATCTCAATACAATCCCTCTTAAAGGTGGAGGCAAAGTGAATGAAAAGTCTCTTCTGACCTCCACCAGCACTCCAGCCACTTCTCTAGGAGTGAAAATACTCATCCTCTCCCAGTAGGTACCCTCCCATTGGGAAATATGCACTACATAGGTAGTACCTGTATTTCAGCATAAATGAGATGGAAGTTTTATAATAAAAGAAATTTGGAAGAAAATTCTGTTTTCAACAAAAATGCTGCAGAAAGGGACAAGGGCTTGTGGGTTTTGCCGAACATATTTATATTATTTTTGTTAAATTACTCAAAACTAGCCGATGATTTACAAAGGCACTTCAAATAATGTCTTTAATACACAGTAACCATCAAAGAATAAAGAAAAAAAAACCTGTCTTTTTTTTTTCTGATTAGAAGTATGTTGTGTTTATTATGCTAATTTGGGGATTTGAGACTGAAAATTGAAGTCTCATTTTTCCAGTTCATTAAGATTTGACTTTTGACTACTGCTCTGCAATTGATTAGTTAGTTTAATTATGCAGATACCAAGTGTTCTGAAGGCCACGCACACTCTTTCACATGGCCACATGCAATCTACGATAAAATGTGCTTTTGTTAAATGATAATAGGAGGGTTTTTTTCTAGTGAGATAACTGCTTCATTTGGCTTGAAGTTAGAAATTCACCATTTCTCGTCACCCAAACCTTTTGTGGGGTTCTTTAATTAATACCATGAAGCATACATGTTCTTTGAGTGATGTAAATTACATTTAAAGTGACAATTAGTCTCTACCACATAGCAAGACTTCCACACTCCATTAAGAATAAAATTAGGAATAGCATTTTCTCAGCATAATCCATGGTCATTATAAAACCATCCATGGGGATAAAGCATTGTGGTTGTTATTGAAATATATCATTATAACAAGGGTAATGATTGCAGTGCTCATCCAGCTGTATTCATCAGTTGCTCTTTTTTACTCTGATTTGAGAAGGAAAAATCTGCAATTAGAAAGTCACATATTTGCAGAAAGTCAGTGCACTGATTTTCTGCCACTTCTGCGCTTTAGAACTTCATGACGTATTTATCAGAAAGCCCAAGAAAGAGGCAGAATAAACAGAGTTTTGTTTTATAAAAGAAATAAGTGCTAATTCAACAACTGTGTAAATTAATGTAAGAGATAGAACATGTGGATTTAGATGCTAAATGAAATAATCTGAGCATTTGACTAATGTTTAGCTACAGGGAGCTCTAGCTGTCTTTCTCTCTTTCCCCTTTCCTGCATTTCTTGTTCTCAGAGCGTAACTAATGTAATGAGATGACTCCATATTTTTAAAGCCAAGGCCATTCTTGGTCAGAGCTCTTGTTGCTTTCAAGCTCTGTGCACACACTGCCTTGTGCCTTGCTCTTTGTCGTCTTTGCTGGTGATCTCACTTTTTCCTCTAGGCACGTGGTGGAAGACGTGGTGAGTGCAGATCTCTGCCGGGAACAGTTTTCTGACCTCTGATGCTGAGCCCTCCCTCTTGGATCTGCTCGCCAAGTACAGCAACAGGACTGGCACAACCATCTGAAACACTTCTCAATACTGTTTCCAACCCACTGGTTCTCCAGGTAAGGTGTTTTTCTGATAACGAAGCAGTAACCCACCCCTACCATGGTATAAAAAATGACCAGTACACTTTATTCCTGGCTGTGATTTCTCACCATGCTTTGTATGGTTTGCTACACAAACCTTTCTAGGAGTTGTGCTTCCCGGTTCTTCTGGGTCTTCCCACTTTCAGTGTATGGTCTTGCTTGCAGTGCCAAGGCCTGAGCCTGCTATGGGTGTAAGATTCAGTGCCCTTTAAACTTAACAGAGTCCAGTTTATACTGAGCACAGCATCTGGTGTGGATCTAGTGGACACCAGTGTGGATGTAACAACACTAACTGCTGTGTGTGGCTGGAAGGATGGGTGCTCCTGTGTGCAGGAGAAATGGCTCCATGGCTCTCTTGTCAAAAGCGGTTGCATTTGACCAAGTGCTTGGTCCTGCACTTGGGTCACAACAACCCCCTGCAACACTTCAGACTTGGGAAAGAGTTTCTGGAAAGTGACCCGAGGAAAAAGATCTGGGGGTGTTGGTTGACAGCCAGCTGAAGATGAGCCAGAGTGTGCCAAGGTAGGCAAGAAGGCCACCGGCATCCTGGCTTATGTCAGCCCTAGTGTGGCCAACAGGAGCAGGGCAGGGATCATTGTCCCAGACTCTGCAATGGGGAGCATGAACCTTGAATGCTGTGTTCGGTTTTGGGCCACTCATTCCACTGAGGGGCTGGAGCATGTCCAGAGAAAGTTAAAGAAGCTGGGGAAGGGTCTAGAGAACAAGTCCTGTGAGGAGTGGCTGAGGGACCTGGGGTTGTTTAGCCTGGAGAAAAGGAGGCTCAGGGGAGACCTTCTTGCTCTTGACAACTCTCTGAAATGATGTTGAAGACAGCTGGGGTCAGTCTTTCTCCCAAGGAACAAGCGATAGGACAAGAGAAAATGGTCTGGAGTTACGCCAGGAGAGGCTTAGCTTGGGCATTAGGAACAATTTCTTCCCCAAAGGGGTTGTCAGGCTGCCCAGGGCAGTGGTGGAGTTCCCATCCCTGGGGGGGTTTCAAAGCTGTAGAGATGTGGTGCTGAAGGACATAGTTTAATGGTGACCTGGCAGTGCTGGATTAATGTTTGGACTCAATGATGTTGAAGGTCTCTTCCAACCAAAATTATTCTGTGATTCTGTAATTCTATCTGCCCTGGACACAATGGCTTTGATCACGTAGTGAAATGTAGTGTGTGCCCTTGTTTCATCTCTTGATTTGCATCTGCGTTCACTGATGGGTCTCCTCAGCACCTTCAGAAGAATTTACCCAGAATTGATCTGACACAACTTGTGATTGTATTGGAGATCTCCAATCTGATCTTGTGGATAACCTAATTGGATGTTTTCTCATTCATCTTGTCTTTATTTTATCCAGCCATCATCAGTCGCTGGAAGACCATGCCCTTCTGCTTTTTCTTTTGACCAGTCACCTTCAAGGTCAATAGTTTCCATTTTTATTACACAAATCATCTCTCAATCTAACAGTTGTCATTTGTACACCCATGATCTTAAACTTATGGTTCATGTATCTGCCTACTCTAGAGGTTGTCACTGAAAAGTAGGGAAGTCCCATTCAGATGATCCAAAACCCTCATCCTCCATATCTTCATTATTTTAAGGGTTTAAACTGAATATACAGTATTAATCATGTACACTCTGATGATATCTCCTGATTCGGGAAAAAAAAAAATATATGGACCAGCTTCATTTCACACTCCTGCTTAAATTCCTTGTGATGTTGATGTGCAAGTACTCTCCTGTTGCAGGTTTGTTTTCCTAAGCTTTTTAGGATGCTGTGCCTTTCTCTCATCATCTTCCAGCCTTCTTCAATATTGCACTTGCCTTCAAACTAATCTGTCTCTGAGTTGGTGAACTCTCTGGACTCAGTGAATGCTGAATAGAAAGCAATCTTACAGATTTGTTGTAGTTATACCAAGGAACAACGGGCAAACCCAGTTTTGTTGAGGCAACATCTGGGGTTTCTGCGTAACGGGGACTTGTCACTGAGATTTCATTTCCTGCAATGCAATTAATAGTCTTGAGCATATGTTTTATGGGGACATTTCCAACAACCTTTGCTAGATAACAGGGCTGTTTAAAAGATGTTCTCTTCATGCCTGCATTCAGCCAAGATGCCAGTGCCATTTTTAGAGGTCAGGTCTGATGGGAAATGTTTTACTTGTGTTTTTATAGCAGCATTTACTAATATGCCCTGTCAAACAGAAAATTAAGAAAGGTGCCAAAACCATGACTGCATTTAATTCTTCCCACTCTAAACCAAATAAATGCAGGCTGAGAATCAGGCATATGTGTATGTATATTTAATATCAGGGGAGTCACATATCAAGGGTTATGCCATTTTCCCTGTTGCTGTCAGGGCTTGAATGAGGACTTGGGTGTGCTTTGAGATGTTGTGTTTGACGAGAGTCCTAAAAAACATCCTCTAGAGAAAAAAAACCCAAACAACAAAACCCAGAAAGCTTGTGTTATATGGAAAGCCATGTGAGTGGATTGCAATTGTTCTTTCTGGTCTGGCTGTGTTTTAAATGGATTGATGTTGTGCTAATAGGGAACTTGGCACCCTTGCTTTTGTTAAGCACATAAGATACATAGGGTTACCCTTGGAGCCAAAATGTGTGATCTTCCTCCAACATTGAAATTCAGCAGATAATATCTGAATTTCTTTGTTCCTCATGACATGAACTGAACAACATTTCAGTTTGGGTCGGACCAAATTTTTTAACTATTTTTTCCTCTTTGAAATATTTGTTTCCTCCAGTTATTTATCCCTTTAACTATCTGTTTTTCAATTTAGACATATTTTTTAGATGAAGCTTTATTTAAGAACTAATAACCACAGCTTACTGTTTTGTTTTTCAGAATGAAATAGACTTTTATTTTAAAAACAACAGACTATCCTTCCCTGCTTATTCCTTGTCAATTTTTGTTGAAGCTCCTTTTTCTTGCAAATAATTTAAAATAAATAAATAAATAAATTTTGCTCACAGTTTAAAATGTACAAGTGGTTAAGAGAGAATGTTTTTCCCATGAGATCTTGGACCCAAATTTGGCTGGGAGGAGTGGTAATGAGAGTTTACCTAGCACTATGCATTGCTTATGGTATGCTTATGTATTTGACAGAAACATAATTAACCATCCAACTGCTTCAGTAGGGGACAAATAGAAGGTGGTTGTTGTATTATATGTGAGCTTTTTTTCTTTTCAATAACACCGTATAGAATACTTACTGTGGAATATTTTTCTTGTGCTCCTTGATCATGTTTCTCCTGCTCAAAGCCAAGCTGAGTCTCTCTGTCTGACAATATTTATAATGAAAAAATCTATTTCAGTCAGTAAATGATATTGCTGCTAATAGCTTGGACTGATCTAGTAAAACCCTTAAGCATATGGATAATATCTGTTGAAGTTAATTGAGCTGCTGGCATCATTGAAATTACATATGCTTAAAGACCTGATATCAGGAGCTTAGTCAATTCCACTAAGTTGTATTGGTCTGTGCAATCATCTTGGGATGGGATCTAGGGGACTGTATCTGTCTTTGCCAGATCTCATTCATCACCTCATGCAGGGGTTCGAGACCCCTCTTTTGGGATGGGTGAGTATAGTTCAGCCTGACAGGGACATGGGTCACTGTTTTTGAAAAGTCATTAAATTATTAGAATTAATCACTTCTGTAGCAATCCTGATGGTTCCATGCAAGAAAAAGTCCAGGACATGTGGGATGGGGATGGCCTAGAGTGTGTTGGTGTGCTATTGGATACTCATGGGCTTCTTCTCCAGGAGAGTGCTGAGGTCCAGGTCTTGCAATTCATCCTTTCAGGACAGATTTATTTTGGCTTTTCAGACAGATTTATTTTATAAAGATAGGAAACATAGCACCCTCATTTATAGTAACTACCTCATACTTTCAAAGCCAAAACCTACTCAATTTTTCAAGGCAGAAATGCTAGTTAGGCACATTCTATTGACAGAGAATGGGAATTCATGTGCTTTGTAGAGATTTACCTTTGAAAAGCTTCCCAGAGTGTTTTACAGACAAATTATGTATACATCACCACACTCCTATGAGCTTAGCAGTTTTAATCTGATGGGTGATTTACCAGAGCAAGACTGCAGCTGATGGTGCTTTAGAAGTTGATAGATTGGAATTTCTTTGGACCACTTGTCTTTAGTGGCTGCAGCATTGTGAAATTTTGGCAGTCATTAACAAGTGGCTTTCCATATACTTGTAGAGTGGCCTCCAAAAAAAGGACTTGGGTATAGGTGTGGGAATGCCTTATACCCAATCATAGAATCACAGAATGGTTCGGGTTGGAAAGGACCTTAAAGATCATCTGGTTCCACCCCCCCTGCCATGGGCGGGGACACCTCCCACTAGAGCAGGTTGGCTCAAAGCCCCATCCAACCTGGCCTTGAACACATCCAGAGATGGAGCATCCACAGCTTCCCTGGGCAACCTGTGCCAGTGTCTCAGCACCCTCAGAGTGAAGAACTTCTTCCTAATTTCTAATCTACATCTTCTCTCTTCCAGTTTGAAGCCATTACCCCTTGTCCTATCACTACAAGCCCTTGTAAAAATTCCCTCCCCAGGTTTCTTGTAGGCCCCCTTTGGATACAAATAAGTAAAGCTGACAAAATGAAGATGGCTTTCCCCACTTCAAAATGATGTGTGATACTCAATAACATGCTGGTAGGTGTGTGGTGGGACATGAAGTTGATGACATAACCAGGGGTAGAGATCATACTTGCTCATCAGATAAGCTCCTGTTTTGGGACATTACTCCACATTAGAAGATTTATTCCAATGTCTTTAACTTTCTTACCCCATCAGAACTTCTCTTTATCTTCACTATATATCACCTTGGCATTTTCCTTGACTGAACTCTGCTCTCACTTCTCTTTTTAGTGTGTCTGCAAATCTGTCACTGCCTTTGCTATGTCTCCCAAGTCATTACTATAGTGCTTAATAAAAGGTACAGTAAAGTCATCTTAAGGATTATCTTTAGTTCTCAAAAGAGAGCATATTCATAATTAAAGCGTTGCCTGGGTGTCAATAACTGTGGTGCAAACATGAGTAATTCCATGTCAGCTGATGAAACCAGACCCATGGAAAAGAGGCTCTGCCTATAATCCATCACACCGTGTATGGATTATGTATCACGGCAATCTTCTGTGTGCAGCAACAAATATGTTCCACCGTGTAATATATCTAACCACCGCGGTTCATATTAAAGAAATTTTTCAGTCATTTAATTGAGTTTTAAAATGTCACAGTAATTTCGGCTCTACTTCACTTACACTGGCACAAATCTGTTTATGGTGTCTTGATGTAATTTTTGTCCATTATAAACTGGTTTCAATGACCTGAAAAGGGGATTTGTTTCCCCTTTCAATTCCCTGAAAGCTTTGCAGAAGTTAATAAAGCGGGTTCTCGATTGTTATGTTTTTTTGCAGCAGGCAGTATCTTCACTGCATAGCACCTTGTTCGGTTATTAATTTACTCCAGTACAAAGGGAGTATAATGTCATGGTCGTTAATAAATGACATAAATAGGACTTTTTAATGTGTTTTGGGGAAGTTTTTCTTGCTGATTTTCATCTAGGACCCATTCATGAAAATGCAGCTAGCCTAAAGGACTTATAGGTAAGGGGCTGATTCAAAGGGAGATGACTAAGGTTTGGCTTATGGTAATATTTAGGACAGGAGGGTGGAGTGAGGCTTTTATGGCCTTTTTGAGACAGACAGGGACATCTCATTGAAAAGTGGGCAAAGACCATAGTGAATATTTGAGGTTGGGTTTTTTGTAGGCTAACTTTGGTGAGAAGATGAGTCAAATGGTCTATTAGTTGTTTCATCTAAACCTCCCCTCCATCTTTTCTTACCTCCTACTGCTAGAGTTGGGGAGGATAAATATATACACATTGTACATGGCTGTCATGACCGCAGCACACACAGAGTTTTGTTTAGCTCCTCCTCTTCTTTCTTTGTTTTCTCCCTCCTTTCCCATGCTTCCAAGACCACTGGAATTCAATCTATGGAATCAGTATTTCCTTATCTTCATCAAACATTTATTTGTTCTCAAAGCAAGTGTGAAATGTTCTCTGCCATTTCCACTACTTATTTGCGCACTGCGTAGGCACATCCAATACCAGCTAACAGCTTCCCATCATTTTCCTGAGGGATCACCCAAATTCATTTCAATCACCTGTAACAGCTTATTCACTGTTTAAAAAAAAAAAATCTCTCTAAAAATGTTGTGTCATTGTAACATCAAATCCAATCATATTTGGAGGTTATTTATTTTTTTTCTAAAGATTAGCTAAGGGTGAGAAGAAAAGTTTTACTGTCCACCCTGCAAAATTACCTCTTCTGAGTCCTAACAGATTAAACATGATACAAAACTTATCGATATTAATTACATGGAGAAGATAGCAGCTCTGGTGCTAATTCCACTTGCGGGTCCTTGTCATTTAGCTAACTGCAGGTGCTTCTGTATCATCTTTCAAGCTGAATCTAAACCTGATACAGACTTAAAAATCACTTGGGTAGCACCTTGTTTAGGAGGACCTATTTGGATTGAGGGGCATGTGCTACATGCAGCTGCATAAGCCACGTCGATGTATCTGTCCAGACCTCAGCACAAACAACGAAACTGTGTTCTCACTGATGAGGCAGTTGGCACCACATCCACCAGATTTCCAGTCACAAGAAGGGGATAGTTTTCAAGTGGGAATGAACTGACCATGCTAAAGCAGTTGGAGTTAACAGGCACCATGCAAAAGAAAGAACTGACAGGAGGATATTGGTTTGATGCAGTACAAGGGAGAGGGAACTGAAGCTGAACGCAATACAAAATGGAGAAGAAAGCTTGTATGGGAATATTGGTACCAAAGTAAAATGGGAAATGCAAAATAAAATAAATGAATGGCCCTCATTTTGAAATTTCACCAAAAAAGTTCTAATTAAGATTTGCCATTGATGTCGAGAGACACTTTCTGTTAAAGTGCATGTGCCATTCTGCTGGTAAAAACATTTCTATTTGGAGAATTTTGTCTCTTTCTAGAGCAAAGAAAGATATTGAATTAATTTTTTTCAAGTGTAAGATGTGTTGAAATTTGATAGCGATATGTTTATGAATACTAAAGAAAATATACTGCATGTTTTGGGTTGGGTTGTTTTTTTCTGGTAGTGAATTAACCATTTCATGATTAATAATGAACTCTGAAGCTGTTATCACTGTCTAATCATTCTAAATGTATTTCTGCAGGTTCAGGAGTCGGCATGAATCAATAAAAACAACTGACCCTGAAAAATGAAGTGAAAGCAGTTAATACACTGCTTGATTGGACCTTACCGATAAGTATTAGGTTCTTCTTTTTGTTTTCCAGTTTAATTTTCTTAGTTGCTTAAGGAATCTTTCTGTTACAAGGCAATTTTGAATAGCTGGTGTTTTTTGGTAGCCTACGTAAAAGTTATTTTTGAATCGTACCTGCAGTAGCCAAGAACTCTCCCTATATAATTGCTGTGGGGCTATGAAATTTTCCCTGCAGTGAGTTTTAATTATTCTGTGCTAATTAAGCAACTGATGCCTACTGTGAAAAATTTTCCCCTTTGGAACAATGTGAGCAAAGGTGCATACATAAATTTGATAACATCCGCATAAAAGCATCCTTTTTTATCTCTTGTGCTAATTTCATGTCCCCATGTTCAGCCGGTGGAATGAATAAATATAACTCCTATTGCCATATATAGCATGCTCGTAAGACATAATATTAATCTTTTCCCACTTAAAAAAAAAAAGTAGTTATGTGGTATTTTTGGTTTTGTTGGATCGCCTCTTTCTAGTGAAGACTGTAACCCATCACAAAGGAGGTGCTCAGTTATATTTGAGTTAGAAGAGGGCTTGGCCAAAGGAAAACAATAATTGGGAAAAGTGGAGATTGTGCAGTGAACTTGAAAAATACTTCATTGTTGTTGTTTGTTTTGGTTTGGGTTTTTGTTTGTTTGTTATGGGTTGGTTTTTTTGTGTTTGTTTTTTCTTTTTCTTCTTAATTTTTATGATTGAAAAAGAAGATTGGGTCACTGGGTGGACCTGGCCGAAGCATGCGGCTCCAGGGTGGATTAAGAGCAGAACATGCCTCAGTGCTGTGCCTGCAACTCTCTCTCCTTCTGCTACAAAATCAGAAAGATTTTATATTTTTCTATTTTTTTTTATACAGTTCTAATGTTACTTTGCTGAAAGAAGTAACATTTTCAGGAAAGGGCAAGTTATAGAGAATAGCCCTATGGTATTGGATTTTTTTTTTTCCCTCTGGAGGCTCATATTATATCTTGCTTGTACACTGAAAAAGAATGATAGAATGGTATGAGTTGGAGGGGACCTTTAGAGATCACCTAGTCCAGCTCCCCTGCAGGGAGCAGGGACATCTGCAACTAGAGCAGGGTGCTCAGAGCCCCGGCCAACCTGACCTTGAATGGTTTGCAATTACAAAGGAATTGCAAAGTGCAAAGGGTAGAGAGAAAGGGTGGGGTCAGCAGAAGATGAAGAGAAAAATTTTCTTCTGGAAAGTATGTCCATGAGACTGTCACTATATACTACAGGACATTGCAAGACGTGGCAGGATTAAAATTATTGATGTGGAATTGCTATCAGACCACCTTGAAATGGAGGGCATGCAGGAGGAAAGAGGAAATTTGAAGAAAAGAAAAAAAAAATGTATGAAAATGTCTGCAAATGTAATTTCTGATCAGAATTAAGAAAACTCAGATTTGCTTCTTTTATTCTGTCTGAAACTAAACAGGTTTTTTGATTTGGCTTTGTTTAGGGGTGAATCTGGTATAGATGAGCTCCTGAGTGTGTTGCTATACCCAGTTGGGTGCACCGGGACAGAGCCTACATCTCTTTTCCCAAGCCACATGAAGTCAGTAGGAGTCTGTTGCTGTTGGCTGGGGTGGTTTCCCGTCAGTGGCAGCAGCAGTGGAGCTGTTTGGATAACCAATCCCATGATGTAATCCCATCTATTTATGAGGATGGTACAAAACGTTCTGCCTTTCAACGCAGGTAGAATAAAGCAGCAGGAGACAGTACTTATAGCTCACCAGCCTGTCTCTTGCAGCCAGTGCTGTGTAGATAAGCCCTGCCTTGTTTTGCTTTTTCCTGGGGGTCCTGTTTCCAGGACTGCCTCTGCTGTGTCTGTAGATGCTTCGCTCCTTCCCCGCAGCCTGTGCTGCCTGTACGCAGCTCTGCAGTCTGTTCCTTCTGCTGTACAGCTCTCGGCAGAGATTCCCTAGGATGCATCAGCCGTATTGTGAGTGTTGCTCTCACTCCTGTAGAGGAGCTTAATGTAGCCTGACGAAAAGCAGCGGTTCCCATGAGCATCCATGGGGCTTTACCAGCATCCTTTCCTTTACCTAACTGTTATAAAATAAGGACTATTCAAGTGTGTAAAGTGTGCAATTATCTGATATGTTAACTGTTTAATAGTATGTTATCTCAACATATAAAATGTACCTCCTGAAAACTGCCTGAGACCAGTATAAATTATATATGCAATACATAATTGCCTTTCCCTAGTTTAGGGCATGACCTAGTCCCAGATCGGAGGGCTGGAACCCCTCTGCTGGGAGGACAGGCTGGGAGACTTGGGCTTGTTCAGCCTGGAGAAGAGAAGGCTCAGGGGAGACCTACTTGTGGCCTTTCAGTACTTTAAGGGACCTGTCAGAAAGGTTGGGACAGAATTTTTAACAGGGCCTGTTGGGACAGGACAAGGGGTTATGTTTTTAAACTAAAAAAGGGAGATTTAGACTGGAGAGAAGGAAGAAATGTTTTACACTGAGGGTGGTGAGAGCCTGTCCCAGGCTGCCCAGAGAGGTGGTGGCTGCCCCATCCCTGGCACCATTGC